>JARFXV010000398.1:0-429389 GCA_031761425.1 Cosmopolites sordidus | reverse complement strand
AACCGAACTATCATGGGCGAACCTTATCGACAATAAATGATCAATTTAAATCCAGTATTGTAAGAAAAATGTCCAGAATGGGCTGAAAGACATACGAACTTGATTTTGCCTCATGACAACACTCAACCTCATACTGAAAACATTGAGAAAAAAATTGTTACAGTTGCTTTGGTTTGGAAGTTTTGGCTCACCCGCTTTAATCATCAGATATTGCCCCTTCCGACTCCCATTTGTTTCAATCGATGCAAAGCAGATTATTGAAACGGCGCTTCAAAAATTACGAAGAAGCGAAACATTGGGTGGATTCGTGGATAGATTCTAAAAATATTGAATTCTTCAAACATGGAATCTATTTATCCCGAAAAATGGGAAAAAATTATAGCTATAGATGGCAATTCTTTCATTGAAATATAATGTACCGTTAGTATATATATATATATATATATATATATATATATATATATATATATATATATATATATATATATATATATATATAATGATCTGCTCTGGCTTGAGACGACTGATGACGATTATAAAGGCAGAAACCGGTCTTAGAGGATACTTGGTGAAGTTATGGTGGCAGCTGAAGAAATTGGCAAGACACCCACGTGGAATACGAGTACTAATTTTCTTTTTTTAATAATATTTTTCTATAGGGCTTATATATATATATATATATATATATATATATATATATATATATATATATATATATATATATATATATATATATATATATATATATATATCCCACTATGCAACGTATAGCAGTAAACTCACTAAAAATAATGTATTATTTACTTTTTATAAAGATTTTAAGTAAACTATAATCTCAAAATGTGTGTCTATGTCAAGTACACGTTCTCAAAACATCTATTTTTTTCCCGCGTATTTAATTATCACGAAAAAAAATAAACAATGGTTTTTTCATATTATGTGAGAAAATACTTTTGCTTTTATGCAGACACAACTAGAAAAATGACCATGTGACTTAGCCTTAGCCTTATATTTCCATTCCCAAGAAAACAATGGACCGACACAGAGGAAATGTTAACATGTATATACAGAATAAGATTTACTTTTTTTAGAGAATCATCAGCATGTTTTTACTTTTATTATTTATTATTACTCATAACAGGAAAACATTATATTGTTTAAGAAAGTATTTGAAAATATGTATATATATATATATATATATATATATATATATATATATATATATATATATATATATATATATATATATATACACGAAGAAAAAGCGAAGAGTTAATCAAACTAGAACCAACTGGTCACGTACTCTACACCCGAGGTACGGAGAATGGACGATGTGGTGAGATTGGATTCCTCATCAATCGAAAGCTGTAAGACAGTGTAGTCAAATATGAATGCATATCTAACCGATTAGCCCTATGCGTCATTCAGCTGAATAAAAAGCACAACTTTTAGACAAAGAGAAGTATAGGTATAAAATCCTGATGGGCGACTGTAATGCCAGAATCAGAAAAGCAAGAAGTGGTGAAAATGCAACTGGCCCATGGTGAGCGGGACAATAAAGGTGACAGGCTGGTTGACTTTGTTGAAGGACAAGAACATTATATTATGAATTCGTTTTATAAGAAACAGATCAATAGAAAATGGACATAGAAAGGTCCATCTGGACTCTCAAGTGAAATTGATTACATGTCAAACGATAGAGCAATGTCAAAAGAGAGAGCAATATTTTGCAATTTTTGCAATATTTGCAACAACGATTAGGATAAACTGCCGAAAAGAGCGCAAAAGAATGATAAGATTAAAAAGGAGCAAAGTGGATTCTGGGAAGCTACTGAAGAGGGGCAAATATTTTGAAATTGCTTTGTCTAACCGCTTTAATTTGTTACAAGACCTGCTAAAACTGAAAAAACGCTACACAAACACTATAACAAAAAGGTATTCGAGAGGAAACGCGCCTTAACGCGTGAGGATGGTACAATATGCAGGAACCGGACGGAAATGTTAAAGGTTGTCCGAAGATTTAATTCAAAGTTATATGAGGATCAGAATCAGGCAAGAACAGCGAGGCCTACTGAAGAACAAGTGCCGGATATCCTGACGGAGAAAGTGGCAAAGGCTATAAACTCGATGAAAAATGGTAAGGCTCCAGGAAAGGATAGTATAACTGTGGAGATATTAAAAGCTGGTGGTCGGACTTTACATAAAACACTAGCAAAATTATACTCAAAATGCCTCAAACAACAAGAAGTACCCCGCTTATGGAAAAATGCAGAAGTGATTCTTTTACATAAGAAAGGAGCATGGGAAGATTTAAAGAACTACTATCCAATAAGCCTCCTATCAGTGGTGTACAAAGTTTTCACCAAGAAAATATCCAAAAGAATACTAAGAAAACTTAATGACGCACAACCAAGGGAGCAAGCAGGATTCAGAAGTGGATTCAGTACATGGATCACATCCAGGTTCTACAGCAAGTCATAGAAAGGCACATCAAATACACTATGCCACTGTACTTGGCTTTTATCGATTATGAAAAAGCATTTGATTCAATCTCAAAGCGGGCCATTATGGATGCATTGCTTAATCAAGGTGTAGAGAAAGCCTATGTAAACCTACTAGGATCGATAATGAAACTGCAGCGACAGTCCACCTTGACGATCTTGAGGTTGGAATAAATGTAGAGCGGGGCGTACAGCAGGGTGACGCAATATCCCCTCTTCTTTTTTCAGCCTGCCTGGAAGAAGTGTTCCGTAATCTGGACTGGGAACACGATGGAATAAAGATTAATGGTGCGTACTTAAATCATCTTAGGTTTGCAGATGATATCGTTCTTCTTTCACAAGGCCCAAAGGAAATGCAAAGACACGTACAAGATCTGTGGGACCATTTGGTTTGAAAACTATATCACTATATATATCTTGGGCAGAGGGTTTCAATGGAAGGGGATGCCGTCCGGGAGATAGAACGTCGCGTTGAATGTGGCTGGCAGAGATTTAGCAGGTTCAACATAGTGTTTAAGAGCAAACTAGTACTTTGCCTGAAAAGAAAAGTCTACTTATTATGACATACGGAAGTGAGACCTGGACACAGAGGGGAATGTAAAGATGTATACTTGGTATTACTAGACGGGATAAAATGACCTGCACATGGATCAGAGAACAAACGAAAGTTAGTGACATTATTGGAAGAATAAAGCAATTGAAATGGAAGTGGGTAGGCTATGCAGCGAGGCGATGGGACGAAAAATGGACCAGGGCAGTCCTCGACTAGATACCACTTGATCGCAAACGTCCACGGAGAAGACCGATGGAAGAACCGATGGAGAAGAACGATGTGTAAATGTTTGTTCAAATTTTAAACCACCGAAAATTCATCACCGATTACTTTGAAATATTGACACAACGTTGTATTTGAATACGCGCGCGTTTTCACATAACTATTATTATATAGATGTCACACCTATAACAGGTAAAAACACGTATTTTTTAGACGTAATTGTTAGACGTAAAAGCAACACACGCTATATTAAATATTTTACGGCAATGGGAGCGCCAGCTGTTGAACGTAACAGCAACACACGCAATACTAAACATTGATCATGACGGAGAGCATGCTTCTTGTTGTGTGCTGTGAATAGCTGAATGAGCTGATTTTCAATGTTTCTGGTTGCATTGTTAAATTGATTTTTTTGATTTGAAGCAGATGAAGCTGTTAAATGTCGGACTGTCTGACAAAAGACAGGATCATCACGATATTGCGCCTACTTACATCGCTTGCGCTGTTGCTTGTTGCTACAAAACGCCATAACTTACGTTTCGAAATCTTTAAATTGACTCCCAGCGATTACTATAAAGAGTCACTATAAATGATGCTCTCACAATCTTAATTGCTGACTTGATGAAATACTCCCTATATATTTATCAGTTAAAACAAAGAAAAAAATCCTCACGTTTATAAATTAGTATTTTATTTTCAATACTAATTGATTTGTTTTTGCATCACAAGACAAAAAATCACCATCATTAATCGATTAGCATGCGATACAGGAAATTCTTTGGTGATATTTTGAAACGGTGCAACTTTTATAGATAAATTCCCCTCGAAATAAAAAAAAACACACCATGAAGGTCCAATTTAATAATTGTAAATGTGGTTTTTAAATTTCAGCAAAATATAAGACAAGGTCACATTGCGACCGAACAACTATCGGACGGATTTCGTGTTTGTGAAAAAAGAGAACGACTGACGAAAAACTGACACCATCAACTTAGCAAAATGGAGCTTCGATCTTATGGTGTGAAACTTTAATTAGTTGATGTATTGAAGAAATAATTGAGGAAAGATGCTTTAACTTTTTTTTTGCACAAAGTTCAGTGATGCAGTGACTTATAAAGATGACAAATATGAAAGCAAGATATTTGCACCAAGAAATAAGCAAAATGGAAATGGAATCATGAATTTAGGACTAAGTCAATGACTATCAACGTAAATCGTGACTTATTTGTCACGATGTTTATCTGAGATGACACAGTGTGAGTTTTTCATATTTTCTCTGCTAATATACCTTCTTTGATGTATGAGAGTGAATTAAATACAAATCGGAATTATTTTATACATATTTATTATTCATAAAATTATAATACAAACAAAGTATTCATCATTTATCGACATAGTCTCCTTCACGCTCTACACATTTTTCCCAGCGATTTGGAAGCTTGTGAATTCCTTGCTCTTAGAAGCTTTGAGTTAGGGTCATCAGTAATTGATCACGAAGTCCTTAATATATTGATCGTTGTCGAATCGTACTCCTCCAAGTACATCTTTCAAGGGCGCAAACAAAAATTAATCACAGGGTGATAAATCTGGGCTGTATGGAGGGTGTTCAAGGGTCGTTCGTCAAAACTGCTGTATATGGCTTGGCTTTTTCATGGAGATGGAGGATGCATGTGATGGAGACACCGCGTCTCTTGCTCCTGTAAGCAGATTTTATTGCCTCCAATAGTTGGGAGTAGTAGGCAGCGTTAACTCTACGTCGATCGTATAGAAAATCAATCAGCAAAACTCCTTTCCAATTGAAAAACGGTCGCGATAACCGTACCGGCTGAGAAACGAATTTTGGCCTTTACAAGGCAGGTTTCGTCTTTCCTTCGTCATTCTTTACTCGTCATTTTTGATTCTAGAGTGGAATAATGCACCCACGTTTCATCGCATGTTACGATACACTTCAAGATGTCTCTCCTTTTCGCCGAAATCGATTTAGAAGTTTCTTACTGAGCTAATACTCAGTTAGGTGAGTTAGCTGCTCAGTTGAGCAACTAATACTCACCTTTAAAGCGATTTCAAGAATAGTGAGCGGCCGGTCACTTTCGATAAGGTCGCGAAGTGCACCAATGTTGTCAGCAGTGACAGTTGACCTAACCTAACCAAACCTACATTTACCATTTTTTCTCGTCCACTCTTAAACTTGTTGGCCCAACCAAACACTTGTGTCTTAGACAGGGTATCGTTCCCATACTAAACCTTCTACCGTATTGATATTTCGAATGGTTTAACGCCTTCCTTAGTTAATTTTTTTTTAATAATTATAATAAAAAAACTTTATTATAATTATTATAATCAACGGAATTAGTCCATTGTGCCACGGATAGTGGAACCCGTTACTCACTCATGGCTGTACTGACAAAAGAACTGAGTGAAACAGCTCAGCTTTTTCCCCACTCCTAATACATTGCACTGTAACGATCTTTGAATATAAAACTACAGGAAGGAGCATATGGTCCTGTAAGTGGGACCGGAATAGTAGCTGCATATGGCCGACTATTATTTCCGGTTTGGCAGTGGCGTAGGGCAGTATGAATAAAAACAAGAAATTGTTAAAAGTTTACAGTTATTTAAAACAATAAATTACTGTATAATTATCGTTAGTTTTAACTCCACCATTTAGGCCTACCATGAGATTGAAATACATATTTCCTTTCTGTATTTAGTTATTCATTGTTTAATGCCCCTTAAACAAAATTAACTTTGAATACGTTCTACAAATTTTTTCATCTACTACACTGTTTTTGCAAACATAATTAATTCTTGTAGTGTAAATAGTCACTAAAAAACTAAAGTGTTAGATATAAACTCAAGAATAAACTCAATTTTCACAACAACCAAAATAAAACTAACTTTCAAGAGTAAATGCTATGAAAGATGTTTATCAAAATGATAAAATAAAAAAATGCATATTTTAAACAGTTGTAACAATTGTTCAATTGTTGGACGCATCCGACGGGAAGTCGGCAAAAACATGGATTGTTGGCTGTGGATTGGGTTTCCCTATTCTTGATGGTATGGTATATGACGGCGCCCTAAAGATCCTGTACATCAAGAGACAAAACATATGCCATTAAGCTGATGGGAAGGGGTGGGGCTCATTCCCGGTCAAGCCCCCGGTCAAGGTAAATGTTCATATACATATATATATATATATATATATATATATATATATATATATATATATATATATATATATATATATATGAGCAATGGTTAGTTGCTTGACCGGGAGGAAGCCCCACCCATCCGTTAGATTGGAGGGCACATGTTTCGTCTGTTGGTGGTTAGACTCGGGTACCGACATATTCTCTCGCCAAGAATAAGGAGTCCCTCTCCACAATCAAACAACCCATATTTTCGCTGACTTCTCGTAGGATGGCTTATAAATGGACGTTGGACGCAGACGAAAGAAGTTAAAAAACAATACATATATATATATATATATATATATATATATATATATATATATATATATATATATATATATATATATATATATATAATGGTTTCATTGAAACAAAATAAAAACAAACCGAATAAAAGTATCAGACAAAAAAATGTAATGATATAAGTAATATGGACAATAAGTTGAAGGTTTTAACATCAAAACTGAAAGAATCTAAAATCGTGAAACAAACATCTCGGCTAACAACATCCTCAGTTTTTCCGTTCTGTTCTCGTTCGTTCTTGCTGATTAATCTTTCAACCACTTTTTGCCACGCTCATAGTACCCCCCAATCTTTATTTCTATCTCGGAATTCGAGGTGCGAAAAACCTCTTTCGCGTGTGGTTGCAGACGGGAGGTCAGAGGGCGCTCTAATCGCGCTGTAAAAGCGAAAGCCGCCGCCAGGGGGCGTCACGAGGTAGATTTTGCGAACGGATTAGTGGAAGCAATAGGTGTTAACATGTCGGCCGGGTTCTGCTAATTCTAACAGATTAGAATAGGAATTATAGCAGGTTGGCTTCGACGCCTCGAACGCTTATCAAATCTGCAGGAAATATTTAATAACTATACAGGGTATTCTTATATTTCGCATCACTTAGTTACCTAAAATATATTAGAGTGAAATTTTATATACGAGGTGTGTAAATATAGTAATGAAGCTAGCGGCATAACGTTCGATCTGTCAACACTGTTGACTTCTCTTTTAAAGAAAAGGTAAGGAAACATTTGATGCATCTCCAGTGCGAGTTTTCACTCTTTAAAACCACTGGGAATTTTTTAGTGATGTTTTTATAAGCTGATGTGTTCTGATAATCAGTGAAAACAATGGAAATGATGCCTAGTTTTGTTTTGTTTTAGACTTCGGCGCAGTGCGACGGACTGAAACTCGGATGAAATGCATCTCAGAGAGGAACGCCTTCAATTGCAAAAAGTGATAAAGATCTCTACAAAATCCGGGATTATGTGCGTTTTGATGGTCGATTGATGGTTAGAAGCAGAGTTAAATTTGACTCACACAGCCCTTTATCAAATTTTAACCAATGAGTTGGGGGATGAAGAGAAAATGTGTGAAAAAAGTTCCGAAAAACCTTTAGCATGATCAAGACGACAATCGGAAGGAAACATGTCTTTTTGGATTGAGTTAAAAATGATTAATTTTGTGTAACGTATCATTACTGGTGACAAGTCTTGCATTTTTGAGCACTCGGAAATGAAGCGCCAGAGCCAGGAATAGTACACTCCAACCTCGCCATGGCCAAATAAGGTAGAACGCACAAATCAGATATTAAAAGCATGCCAATTTGCCCTTTTGATACCCAGGGGATCGTCCATAAGTCAAAACACATGGGTGCTGTGTCACGACAATTCGCTTTGACACACAACAAGTGTAGCAAAGTAAAAACCTCACTATGGCTCTGCAACCCTTTTATTAACCTGACTTAAGTCCTTGTCACTTTTTCCATTTCCCAAGAATGAAAATTTACATCAAAGAACGCCATTTTTGGGAAACTAGAAAATATTGAACACGACCGTAACCATCTAGCTGAGGGCGATACCATCCTCTGAGATTCAGCACTGCTGAGTAGAGTGAACAAACCGTTTCTAGCGTTGTGTGGCTTCCCAAGGTAATGCTTTCAAGAAGACAATATAAAATTGTAATTTTAATTGAATACAATCGTTTTAAAACATCAGTCTCATTTTCTTTATATACCTTGTATTTAATATCCAATAAAAATTCTGATAATTTATATAGTCTAGTCATCTTGGTATCAACTTCATTATACAACCACCGAAATAAGCGATAAAAAAAGAATACCACGTTCAGGGAATATTAAAATTTGGATATAATATCCCAGTCAGAAATTATTCATTTCCTTCGGATAACTAATGAAAATTGTTTAAACATTTTTTTAATTAAGAATCAGCCATAAGTCAGCCAAAAAACTGATAACGAATTCTAATAAAAACGTTTTTAATTTTAGCAATGAGGAATAAAGTGTGCATTAAAACATAAACGAGTGACGAGCTAAAATAAAAAGTCTCTTATGTTACTTTTTATATTAGGAAAAGAAAAATGGTGTGCATAAAAAATTAAAACAAACATTGTAAACACAATGTTGGGATTCCGTTAAATAATTTTTGAAATGTATTTTTCCCTCTATTACGAGGACGAATCAACCAATTTCAGTTTTGTAAAGGTAGTTTAATTAGGATTTTTTTTTCAGATTGAATAATAATTTATTAACATATACAACTGTATATTATATTACAACATAAATCTATTTGTTATTGTTGGTGGATTCATGCAGTTTTGGGTTGTATCCTTCTTCATCTGCAATAGTTTGAAGTCATCTAGGTCTCTCTCTGGGCAGATGGTATCGAAGGCGTCATGTTTTTTTTTGTTTCGATATCGCTCAGATCTTGTGTTCTAATAATAAGTATTTAAGCTTGTTTTTAATTTTTTTAGGTTTAATTTTATTATGTCTTTCGGTATCTTGTTGAATTTTGCTGCGGTTTCAGTTGTGAGTTTTTGTGTGAGTCTTACTTGTGTATTTTTATGAACTCTAATGTCTGATTTTCTTCTGGTTCATTTTCAAGTCCTTTAAAATGATTATTTCTATTATGTTATTAAAATTTTAGTGTCTCTTGATGAAGTCATCATAAAAATTACGAAATATTGAGACAAATAAACACTTTGTTTTACTGCTGACCGCTAGCCCGAAACCAACCAACAAACATATATATATATATATATATATATATATATATATATATATATATATATATATATATATATATATACATATATATATATATATATATATATATATATATATATATATATATATATATATATATATATATATATATATTATTGTCACGGGCGTAGCCAGGATTTAGTTTTGGGGGGGATTTGGTTTGAAGTAAATAAAACAACAAAAATATACTTACATGAAATTTAATATCTATATATTCATCGGAAAAATTACGACATATTTATAAAGTTCTTAACTTTAAATGAAATGGTTAAATTAATTTCGGTCCTCTGCGCTAAATCTAAAACCATTAAAGAAGAAATCTTCGGCTTTTTCTTTTAAATATATCCACTACTTCATCTCCATGAATTTCTGTTCCATAGTGAATGTTCATGAGAGCCAAACCATCAAGTCTGTTTTCACTTGTAGTGTTTCGTAAATAGTTTTTCAGTCTCCTTAGGCTCGAGAAAGACCTTTCTGGGGTAGCAGTGGATACAGGAATGGTAGCCAAGATTTGTAGTAATGTGTAAATATTAGGAAAAAGGTTTTTATCGCACATATCTAGGCATTCCAAACTAGATTTCGGGGTAGGCGAGATACTTGTCAAAAATAATAATTCAATTGTAATAATTCAAATAAATTCAATAAGTCAAATGTAATAATTTAACTCTCTTCACTCCTCGTATTTTTTCGGTATAATATTAAGTAATATTTGGCTTATTTCGAGAGGGGTTGAACCCCCAAAACCCCCCCCCTTGGCTACGCCCGTGATTATTGTTATTTTATTATGTATTATTATTAATAAAAATATTTACTTATGAATTTCATAGAATCGTAGCAATATTGCTTCATCTCCTATCTCAAATGTTGCAAATTTATATGCATAGGAGTAAATAATATTGTTGATATTGTTTAATCTAAATACCTGATCTAGTTTAATATATATTATTAAAACTTACCACACGATTTGCCAAGAAGATAAATCAAACGCGTTACTTTTCTATGATTAGAGGTTAGATTGCTTTAGAAAATTAAAACAATGGCTAACAGTTCTATTAAGATAGCGAACTGATATATAAACTTAAAATATATGCATACCAGAAATATTTTACATAACTTTTAATGCAGTAAAGGAAATTGTAATGTCTTAAAAATGTCAAGAAATGACTTGGAAAACTCTTTGCGAAATTACAAAAAATAAAAAATGTATTGTCGGTCGTTTAAAATAATTTTTTATAGTTCAAGTTTTTGACCTATAAAGTTCAGTACCTTTACAACTTATTATAACATTATTTTGGATTTAATAAAATAACAAGTGTCTACATTAATTGTTTCCAAAAGACTCCAAAATTCTAAACAATACTATCTATGAATTATATCCTTTTAAACAAAACACATGAAGATCCAATACTCAGGCAAAAAATAAATCTTACCGAGGAAACGATCTTTCAATTACGTCAAAGTAATTAGCTTAATTTACGTTAGAACTAATACGTTTAAAATATGACATCATCATTTTCTGTCAACCCACTGATATAATTTACTGATTGTTGATCTTTAAGTTGCAGCAGGAATAGATCGCTGCATATATTTAAGAGCCAGTTTGTATGCCGCTAAATTTCAAAATAGCCATAAGATCTAAGTATCGTTCAATAACTCTCTTAATATGATGCATCTGACTATGTTAAATTATCTACGTTCAGGAATAAATACCAGGTGATTTATCACGAAAATTTGTTAATTTTATTTATTCAAATCTTAGAATAACATATATACATACATACATATATATATATATATATATATATATATATATATATATATATATATATATATATATATATATATATATATATATGAGCAATGGTTAGTTGCTTGACCGGAAGGAAGCCCCAGCCATCCCTTACATTGGAGGGCACATGTTTCGTCTGTTGGTGGTTAATCTCATCAGGGTGCCGACATATGCTCTCTCGCTAAGAATAGGGAGTCCCCCTCCACAATCAATCAACCCATATTTTCCCCGACTTCTCGTCGGATAGCTTATAAATGGAATTTTTTGACTTCTTTGGACTGCGTCCAACGAGACAACAGTAGTCAGGAGTTATACACCCCCGACCGTTGGGTTCCACAATCTCATGTAGAACGCACAACAACCTGCGTCTCCGCCATAATAAGCAATGGTTATTAGTTGCTTGACCGGAATGAAGAATGTAAGGGATGGGTGGGGCTTCCTTCCTTCCTACATCCCAACTGAACGATGTTTCGTATTTTGAAAAATGAATTGGGCTTGAGAGAGCTATGTGCAAGATGGGTGTCGCATTTGTTAAATTCTGATCAAAAACGATTTCGAGTAAAACTTTCCAACCAACAGTTGGATCTTTTTCGAAAGGATAAACTAAATTTTAAAAGTAATTTTATAACTATGGCTGAGACTTGGGTTACCACTATGATTCTGAACTGCGACAACAAACCGCAGAGTGGACTGAGCCCGGTTATTTTATGGTTATGTCATCAATTTTTTTGGTATGTAAAAGGACAGTACTAGTCAAATCTTTTGGATTAGTTGGGTGCCAAAATTCGTGAGAAAAGACCTGGCTTAGCGAAAAATAATAGCAGTTTTCATCAAGACAATGCACCGACTCACATAGGTGTTCTTGCAATGGCCAAATTGAAGGAGTTACACTACAAATTGTTGGAGCATCCACCATATTCACCAGATCTGGTCCCCTCTGTCTTTTATCTGTTCCTAAACCTCCAAAAATGCCTACGTGGCAAGCGTTTTGTATCAAATGAAGAAGCTATAGCAGCCGTAGATGTGTATTTTGAAGGACTTTCAGAAAATCACTTCTGAGATGAAATCAATTAATTGGAAAATTGTTGAAAAAAATATATTAATCTTAAGAGAGAATATACATACTGAAGAATAAAGTCATTTTTTCAACTATAAACTTGTTTTATCACTTCCGCTCCGCGAACTTTTCAATTAGCCTAGTGGCAATGGCCAAAAAATAAGGGTACTATTTAGAAAATAGGCTTTAGAATAATAAAATTTCTTGGGTTTCTTAAAATAAAATGCAACTGCTACAAAAATACTTTTCTTATCACTTACCGCCTTGATAAATATTTGAAAAAAAAATCATCACAATATAAAATAAATTCGCGAATGTCATTTAAAAAATAATGTGGTTAAAAAATAAGAGTGTTGGCGTATATTTATAACTTTGGTTCACAACAATGGGTCGTACTAAACATTGTACTGATGAATAACGACAGCAAATATTTTAATTGTGAGAGCAGAAAAAATGTATTTATTTATCAAACTTTGAAAGGATCTCCTTGCGTTGTTTCAAAGAGTATTAAAAGAAAAAAAATGAAGCGAAAACCAAAGTTTCGAGGCCGGAAACGAAAAACTTCAGTCGAGAAAATGTTCGTTTAGTTCGGCAAGTATGTAAAGATTGTTTTTTTATTTCGACGGTTGCCAAGCGGGAATTACGGTTACCAATCAGTACGAGAAGTATTAGGAGACGTTTGCAACAATTTGGGTATAGTGGCAGAATTCCAAGAAAAGTCCCTATTTGTATAAAAACATTTAAAACAACGTAGGAATTTTACAAGAAATAATTTAAATTGAGAACATTGGTTTTTTGTTTCTGACGAAACTCAAATAAATATATTTGGCAATGATGGAAGAGTGCATGTTCAGCATCGAGCGAATGAACATTTGAATCCAAAAAATATTATTGGTTGTGTTAAACATGGTGGTGGCAATATTAAAATTTGGGATTAATTTTCATATGCCAGGGTTGGTCCAATGTATTGGATACAGATACCTTACACAATATGATGTTGCCTTACGCCGAAAAACATATGCCATTCCAGCATGTGAAACTTCCAGCATTACAATAATCCCAAATACACCGCCAAAACTGCGAAAACTGCTTGGAGTTCCAAAATATTGTTTGTTTACCTTGGCCATCTCAATCACCGGACATAAATCCTATAAAAAATTTGTGCAAAATTTTAAAGACGTATGTAATTTTGAGGAAAACATCAAATGCCAAAAAATTATGGGAGACTGTTCAAGAAATTCATTCTGTTTGAAGTTTGTCGCAATCTTATATACTCCATACCTAGACGATGTGCCGCAGTTTTGGAAAATAAAAGCTATCCAAGAAAATAGTAACTAATAAGTTGATTTTGACTAGTTTGTCTTTATTATACCACTTTTTCTTTTTTTGTGGGTTATATTTCTAAATATTCTTATTTTTGTGACTAAGCTCTTATTTATTGGCCATAACTATATATATATATATATATATATATATATATATATATATATATATATATATATATATATATATATAATGTATTATTGTAAGTATATATATATATATATATATATATATATATATATATATATATATATATATATATATATATATATACTTTCACCTTTCGACAAAATATTTTTGTAATTATTTTATTTTTATTTTTAGGTAAGTCACAGGAATATACCTATGGCGAAATTGAACATGACCTCGATACAAAAAGTAGGTATTAAAGTATTCTAAGATGTAACAAAAGTGTTTGCATTTTTGAGATACTTAGTTTTTTACTATTCAAAAGTTATACCTGGAGTTTATTTTTCGAAATGTACGCCATCATTTTCAAAGACTTCAACCTATCTTTGAGCAAGTAATTCTATTCGTCTTCATGTTCCACGATGAGTCGTTGGGGCCGAAAATCTTAGTCAGGTTTTAACTCTTCTTCAGTCCTGATTTTTTCCTTACAATAAGCGAACAAGGAACCAAAACAAGTTGTAATGTGTATACTAGGCGAGAGAGAAGTTCAAAGTGCAATTCAATAATTTTTGTTGTGGTTGTGAACTGTGTGGTCTTGAGTTGTTTTGCTGCAGGTGGACTTTTTTACGGTTGACCAAAGTTTACTGACTCAAGCTGCTCTCTCAAGTTAAACTGAGTTGAGTTTATTATCATATACACACTTTAACACGATACGTGAATTGCTGCGGGTTACAGTTCTTTGGTACCATTCCTATACCCCGCAAAATACCGATGAATGATAGTCCGGGAGACTCCTCATTTTCCTGAAAATGTCCTAGTGTTGTGTGTAAAAATGTACAGTAAAGCCCACTTACAACGTACACACTTGTTACGTATCTAGAGATATAACGTACCGAATATAAAGTCCCGCCAGTTATTATGTATATTTAGGTACATACATATTTTCTTCTTCTCCGAGAATATCTCCATAAATATGAATTATATGAATAAATAGAAAGGACCTTTTTTGTAGAGAATTTAAATTTCTATAAAATTGCTCCTATATCTTTTTCTCAAATCCGTATACTTTAAGAGATACAACAAGAGATACTACAAGAGATAAAAGAAACTTAAAAATTAAATTAGATCGCTTTAAGGCACGTGTTATTTTTGTTAAAAAAATCGACCGTATTTTTTCATCAAAAGAAAGGTTTTTTGGGGCGTCGGAAAAAAATTAAATTTTTAACGACCACCCTAATATATATATACGAACGGATTCCGGAAGACTGGAAAGATGCTCTAATCCATCCACTACATGAGAAAGGAGATATAACGGATGTAAACAACTATAGAGGAATATCTCTTCTCCCAGTTTGTTACAAGATTCTATCTCAATGTCTACTAGACAGAGCACAGGGACAGTTAGAACCGAACATTGGTGAATATCAGGCAGGTTTTCGACCGGGCAGATCCTGCCCTGAACAGATCCTGAATCTAAAGTTGATTCTAAGACATCAAAAACTGTACAATAAAAATCTCGTCTGTACATTTGTGGATTTCAAAAAAGCATATGATTCTATTGATCGCGAATCTTTATTCCGCATCTTGAAAGAACAAGGACTAGATCTGAAAACGCTGGCAATTATTAAAGCAACGTTAACTAACACGAGGTCAAAAGTTAAATTCATGGGTGACATCTCAGAACCCTTCGAAATTAAAACTGGTGTGAGACAAGGGGATGGACTCTCGCCACTCTTATTTAACTGTGTTCTAGAAAAAGTAATACAGGAGTGGCGTGAAAAAAAGTCGGCACTGAATATTGACCAGCCCATTAAACTGGGGAGAACCAACATCAAAATTGATTGTCTGGCATTTGCTGATGATCTAGTAATTTTAGCTCAAAAAGTATTAACGGCTCAAAAACAAATTGAAATCCTAAAAGAAACAGCAGAAAACGTAGGACTCCAAATATCCTTTGAAAAGACACAATACATGACCTGCAACAGACTAAGAACACCATTTCTAAAAACAAAATATGGTAACATCAGACGAGTCTCTCAATTCAAATATTTGGGTGAAATAATCATGGAAAATGGGCTGGAGAAAGCGGCCAATAAGGGTAGATGTCAAAAAATGGAAACGGCATTGAGACTTACACAAAATATTTACAATAAAAAATGCCTATCTAAAAACACAAAACTGAGACATTACAACACGGTTATTAAGCCAGAATGTCTATTTGCTGCAGAAACGCTCATTTTGAATAGAAAGAGGGACATCGAGGACATTGAAGAGAAGGAAAGAAACATACCGACTTCGAGAAAACCAAGAAATCAAACAATACGCAGATATACATAGCGATATGAGAAAAAGAAGACTTAAGTTTTACGGACACATCAAACGGATGAATCCGAGTAGGCTAACTAGACAAATAGTCGAATTTTATGAAAATAGGAGTAGAGCTAAAGTAGAAATAATTAAATGGATTGCGGCAATTAAAGAGGACCTAAGATCAGCAAATATTATACAAAGTGAAATTCAGGATAGAGGTTGTTTCAGACACAAGGTTAACGTTTGGAAGGTTGGCCAGAGAGAAAAATGTAGGAAGACTGGAACAACTTGGTCTGACGAAAGGAAAAAAGCTCATAGCGAAAGAATGAAATTAGTATGGGCTCAAAGGAAGGCTAACAACAACAAACGCCTCTAATTGTACTTCGCGTGGTCCACCAGGGCCCATACGTGAATAATAATAATAATAATAATAATATATATATATATATATATATATATATATATATATATATATATATATATATATATATATATATATATATATGATAAAATCAAATGGTGACAACACTGACAATTTCGTACATTTTTCTTTAAAGCTAATGAAGATAATTTGTTTTGCATTCGCCTTTTTGTATGATAATTTGTTCATTGAAAATATCAGTAAAATTGAATGGGTATTTTTTTTTGCTACAATTATATTTAGGTAAAATGCAAAGAATGAGGTACAAAAAAATTGAAGCAACAGAGCAACAGAACAGAAGCAACAATCGAAAAAATCATGTTGAAAAACAAGATCACAAAAATAAAATTTAAACTGCTGTAAAAGTATTTTAAACCTATATTTGCTAAATCTAAAACAAAATTCAAATATCTTACATCTCCATATCAGACTTGTAATTTTCTGACTCTAATCGGTATAATAAGTATTCATATATACGTAAATATAGACGAATGTACCTCCGTAATGTTACAAATGGCGTTGATTTTTCAAAAAGACCGCCGTTGACAAGAAGTAATAACCAGACTGACTTACGAGTAGAAAAAAAAAACTCCCGTTGAAATCACAGATGTGGAAAATGGCCATATTTCATGGCCCCGTACAAGTTTTAACCATAACTTTACATTGTCACTTTAGCTGTAACTCATCTTACCGCCCTTGCGTCCATCCACATAGTTTATTTTTGTATTTGTCGCTGTATAAATTATCTAATGAAAATTGTGAGGATCCATTTCGAACGTAAAAGATATTTATAAAACCACACATGTATTTTTCTAATTCCATTTTTTGTTAAAGGAACATCTTGCCAAAAGATCATATCGCAAAGCCTAAGCAAATTGTAATAATGAATACTTAAAAATTCGCAGTTGATGTAGATAGGGAATTAAAGAATACTTAAAAAGTGATCTTTTAAACAAATCGAATAAAAAAAATAAACCAAGTGAAAATCAAATGCCAATAAAAAAATGAACATTGAGTTTTTTTTCCATAGAGAACTGATATTAATCAAAAATATATTTGCACTACAACAAAAGAGTAAAGAATCTATGTTATAATAAAAAATGACAATAACAGCAATTAAAAGTAAAAAATATAAAAGAAAGATTAAATAAAGAAGAAATTAATAAATTGTCTTCATCTTCGAATTCTTCTTTATAGAAGAGCCGTGACCTATGGAAACTCATTCTCTTTACGTCTTTTTTTGGACTACATCGCGCCAACGTTCTTTGTTTCTGACTTTTTTTGGTTACTTATTGGAGAGATGAACCAGTTAGTGATTTAGAACCCATTATCCGTCTCTGTACTACAAGTCTCTCTAGGTTATTATGTTATTATGTGGCCGAAGAATCTTAGTATTCGTTTATGATTCATTTGGGATAGCCGTGTGTGTTCATTCATTTCTTGAATAATGTATGTGTTTGTTCGTCAGGCATTCCGAAATGCGAAAGACCTGTCCCCAGAAAAAAAAATTAATGTCCTTGAGGTCTTGTTTTTTAACGAATCATGTTTCAGTAAGATAAAGACAGAAAAATAATACTGGAAAAATTAATGTTTTTATTATATGTTTTTTTGTGCTGTATATTATGTCCCTAGTCCTCCAGATCTTCTGCAAATTTCGCATTTATGTCAGAAAAATATAAAAGAAATTGTAGAAAAACACAAAAGAATTTAAAAAATATATATTTATACAGGAACACTTGAAGAGATGAATATTATAAAGAATTATTATAATAATTGCTACATATATTTTCAAGCTTAAATATAAAAAAAAATCGAAATAGACCGAAAAGTGTTGATGCGGCTAGTACGCTACGTGCCGTAGTACTTTACTAGGCAATAAAGAAAAAGGTTTACTAAAACAATAGACAATATATGTATATGTATGGAGATAATTAAAAAAAAAACAATATAAAATTAAAACTTGCGAAAATAAAATTGAAGAACTGAAAGAAGTAAAAAAATAAACTAATAAGGAAAGCGGACAAACAATATATAAGCTGCACAGTAATAATAGAATTTACTATTGTATAGTTAAAAAGATTAATATACTTACATCTTCAGAAATGCTTAAAGAATGCAAATGCTGGCAAAAATAAAGATGGAAAAAAGATAACGTAAATAACGACAACAAGCGGCACAAAGAAAATTGAGAAAAGCGACGCTCAGTAACATAACCATAATGAACACTGGTTAGTTGGCTCTGAACCGGGAGGGAGACCCACCCATCCCTTACATTGGACGGCACAAGTTTCGCCTGTTAGTGGTTCGACTCATCAGGGTACCGACATATACTCTCTCGCTAAGAATAGGGGGGCCCTCTCTACAATCACACAACCCATATTTTCGCCAACTTCTCGTCCGGAGTGTATAACTCCTGACTACTGTTGTCTCATTGGATGCAGTCCAGAGAAGTAGAAAAACTCCATGTATAAGCCATCCGACGAGAAGTCGGCGAAAATATGGATTGTTTGATTGTAGAGAGGGACTCCCTATTTTTGGCGAGAGAGCATATGTCGGTACCCTGATGAGTCTAACGACCAACAGACGATATATAATCCAGTCCTACATATATTATATATGTATATACATATATTATATATAATTTTTTCTCACATTCAATGTGTATCAACTAAAGGTTTGATAACATGTCATATTTCATTTCAAAAATTTAGAAATTAATTTTTAAATATGATATAGCCAAGTTGTTGTGAGGATGGTTTATAAATAAACCGAAACGTAAACAGAATATAAAAAAAATTATAATTTTTAATTTGGCCGAAAATCCCAAAATAATAATAATAATAATATTAAAAACGGTCAGGAAAAAAAAAATATATATATAGATATATTTGGGATTTTTGGCCAATTGTAATAATAAAATTATTATTTTTTTACTATTTTATTAACGTTTTGGTTCCATTCGGTAACATTTTACAAAACCTTCTTCAAAACAATCACAACTCAGCTGAATATTAAAAAAAATAATAATGTTAAACGGTCATGAAAATACGTATAATATACATTTATGTATTATATATATATATATATATATATATATATATATATATTTATATATATATATATATATATATATATATACATATATAAATTATATATATATATATATATATATATATATATATATATATATATATATATATATATATATATATATACATATATATATATATATATATATATATATATATATATATATATATATATATATAATATATATATATATATATATATATATATTTTGATATATAAAATAAAATGTATTTGTTTTCTAAGAATATGTTAACAGAAAACTTAAACAAATTTACATATTCGCGATATTATTTGTACATATACATATATATATATATATATATATATATATATATATATATATATATATATATATATATATAATATATGTAAATGTATAAATGTATACTGTATATGTATATATATATATATATATATATATATATATATATATATATATATATATATATATATATATATATATATACATATATATATATATATATATATATATATATATATATATATATATATATATATATATATATATATATATATATACATATATAAATATATATATATATATATATATATATATATATATATATATATATGTATATGTACAAATAATATCGCGAATATGTAAATTTGTTTAAGTTTTCTGTTAACATAATCTTAGAAAACAAATACATTTTATTTTATATATCAAAAAACATACTTTCTTGTGATTTATGAGTTTGCACACTCCCGTACCATAAATTCTGAATCAAATTTCTATCGTCTTTAAACGAACCGTAGAGCTACCAAAAAATATCACTTGAACGTGTGTGGTCTACCTTATGGCGTTAAATAACTGTTACTAAATTATCTAAACTTAAAGTAAAGATGTGTTACTAAAAGTAAAGATAAACGCAAATATTTGATCTGCCATATCATTTATAATAAAAAATTACACGTTTTACCATAATCACTATATCTAAACCATCAGAACTACATACTTGCTGAAATTTTACATTGCAGGTAAAATGTATAAAGCAAATACCATAAAATATAATAGACGCAAACTTGAAATAATGAAAAATAATATCTTTGTTGAAATTAATTTAATTTACTTTTAAAATCGAATTTACTAAATGAGAGATAAACTGCCCTTAATCTTATTATTAATGACTTTAATTAATAAAATAATATGCCCGTCCAAAAATAATGTGTAAGGTAACCGAAATTGATCGCTCCATTACCGGAAAAATCCACTGGAAATTATGCATAAGCTGCAGGAATATAAAGCAGGAGACAGTGGAGGGTCCTGCAGGATCACGGCGAAAGAGATTGATATTGTAATCTGCTTAGTAAAAATTGGCCTGCCCGGGAATGTGTACATATTATCATACTATTACGAGGCGTCAACGAATGATATATAACCTTCGGGACATTACAGTCGTCCAACTGAACATTCCACGTCGAATTTTTAGCTCTAATTTGGAAATAGATCGTAATTTTCTTTTAGGTTTTGAATATTAAAAAAATTATTAACATATATTTAATTAATTTCTATCAATAATATTTTTTTATCAATAAGCTTTGATCAATCTTAAGATATGCTTAATGCTATTGTGGTTAAACAAAGCAAACTCATTTGAAAATCTCCATTTGTGCACCAGGTCGTCGAATTGACATTTTAGAAGAATACTCCACACTTTGCTCTATACATTAAATATTTTCAGCGTTTTGTTCCGTTGTTGGACCCCTGTTGCGGTGCCAATCCCCAACTGTTCGGAATTCTTGAAATTGCTTGAATAAACAATAGATTGGCACCGGATTATTAGAATAGTTTCTCCTAAATTCACGTTGCGTTCCAATAATTGAATTATTTTTCAGTTTCACTCCGCTCTTTTAGCGTATCTGCACTACACAACAGTCAAACCCAAACTGTCACAAAAATCACGATTCAAAAAATGGCGCCAAAACAAAATGGTAGCATGAAACTCAAATCATCAAAGCAAATGTCACCACAATAATCACCAAATGTCAACACAATAATCATCAAATGTCACCAGAATAGCACCATAAGCATTTATGGTGCTATTGTAAAACTGTGCATTCCGAAGAAAATATGGCATTCCGATCGAAAATATCATGTGATTGAACGCCCTTCCAATATTTTCTTTAGGGTTATGTTGAATCTTTGATCCATGTCGATAAATCAGCAACTATTAACTAGAAGCCAGCATAATAAAAAATCATAAATCAATCTATATGTATATATATATATATATATATATATATATATATATATATATATATATATATATATATATATATATATATGGTGTTATATATAATGGTTCACATATTTTTCCATTATTTACAGTAATGTTTTGATTCAATGTTTCAAATGCATCCACACATAATACCATCAACGAAAAATGGTTAGAAATATTTCTCTGGACGACTATTATACGAAAAGGCATTAGAATAAGGCTCTTTCACTCTCTCCAAGCATCAGCAAAGCTACAAACCGTGAAATATGAATAACATCCCCACGCTAAACCGCTTGGTTGATATTACCATTTTTTTTTCTTTCTGTAAATTTAAACTCAAAAACTGTAGACCAACTTTATTTAGTTGTTTATTTTTTTATCATATCGGATTGTATCTCTATTTTGTTAAGTAAAGTATCTCTATTTTATTTTATATATATATATATATATATATATATATATATATATATATATATATATATATATATATATATATATATATTAGAAATACCAGGTTCTTTGGTATAACCGCATTTTAGATTTGTGAAATCTCGACGTTTCGGCTCCCACTTTGAAGCCATTATCAAAAGAATCTAATTAATTTACCTTAATTTACCTCAATCTGCCTACTCCCCACGGTTCACAACTAGAAAAGGTTCTCAGTTCACTTCAACTTTTCTAGTTGTGAACCCTGAGGAGTAGGCAGATTAAGGTCTCGGGGCATATCGACTAGATTCTCTCGATAATGGCTCATGGAAACATCGAGATTTTACAAATCTAAAACGCGGTTCTACCCGAGAACTTAGTAATTCTAATATTACCGGCCGCGGAAACTTTTCCGAAATTTCTTTTTATTTGCTCTAATTTGTTGTTGTCTTGTATGAGGTCCCATTCGGGCTGGATGATGTAGCAAACATTTCCAGGGATTGTAGGAAAAAAATCTATAGAAGGAAGGACTTTAGAGATAGGAAGGGGAGCCCTGTGGATATGGTAGTTGAATTCATTCGCTCCTTTAGTTCCTTCGATGCACATGCACATGTAGATTCCTGCATACTGCAGCTATGCTGTAGGATAAGAAATTAAGAGAAAAGAGAACGCCCAAATCCTAGAGATTAGGGATGAGTTGAGTTTGGGTCATTTTTGACTGGACGGAACTGAGAGAATTAGATTATACTTTAGGAAGTGTCATGTGAAGAGACGATGCTTTAAATGCTTCTGAAAAGCAAAGTCCAACTGAGAAGACAGAAATAATGAGAGGAAAACAGAATTCGATGAAGAAAAGTGTAGAATGAACAGGAACGTATGAAAGGGAATTGTAAAATTAGAGAGAAAATTCCGAAAAAGTGGCATGAAGAAGGTCAACGAAATAATCTTTATCATATTTGGACACGGAGGTGGGAGGAATGGAAGTTTTGAGATAGGGGTAGAAAGAAGGAAGACTAGAAAGGAAATAGGTATTTCCACACAGAAGGCTTTGTATAGGAAATTGGTCTGAATAGAATTTAATTCTTCTAGTTTTAATGGTTCTATAGTAAAAAGGCATTGGAGGCTCTTGATTTAGCTGGAATGTTTTGCTTCTGCGGTGAATAGGTGAAGAGGTCGTTGCAATGAGCACATCATCATTCCCATAGCGTACAACATGGGATTGCACATTTCTCATTTTATATTCAGCCGTTCTGGGTGTTTCTCTATGTTTCTGCTCATGATCATGTTAAAAAAGAAGGGACTGAGAGAATCCCCTGCTTATTTCCATACCTTGTACCATGTCCTACTCTAATGTTAGTTTTGCAGTTTCGGTTGATACCAGGGGTAAGTTCTACTAATGGTTGATTACTTAATTTTGACGACTCTATTAAGAGAACTGTAATCATATCGATAAAGTAGGCAGGTTTGATAAACTCGAGAAATATTTCAACTATATGTTTGCTTATAATTATTTTCCATTTAAAGTGTAGTACTCTTTGATGATAATGTATCAAAATAAATAATCAGAATAATCTGATTCTTCAAACTTTTGCCCTGACCTGCGTAGCAAACAGATGCCCACAAAAATATCATGTAAATTGTAAAAATCTACGGAATTCCATCACATTTGACGAAGCAGCTATGCACTTCGAAACTATAAAAATCATATATTAAACACTATGTGTCATTATTTACCCATACTACTGTGTAATTTTCTCATTAAATCTGTATTATAAATAATCATACAGTGGTGCAAGTGCGGAATAAGGTTAATCATCCTACCAACTATAATTAGGTTTATTTTACTATACCACGCATCTAGAATTGCGTTACTTTCAAATTTTTCACCGTCGTTCGCTTTATAATTCATTTCTCAGAAATGAAATTGTTGAATCTGTATTATGCTTTGATTACCACCATGTGTTTATTGAATCCTATATTCGTGCAAAACGTATTTCCGGCATAGGATTATGAAGAAAAATCAACTTATTTGTGAGCAGATCGTTAATATATATTATATGCGTTAGCGTTACCCAGGTGACTGCACAAGTTTCTGTAAATAATTAGAGGAAGAAACACAAATTAATTCAAAGACATTTATATTTGGTTGAACAAATTAAACTGAACTCTGGTCCTGCCAAATCTTTAAAACGTGGCCTTTGATCTTCAAGAATCTCTATAAATAAAAATCAATTGCGGTCTCTTGAGAACGTCATTAAAAAAGAAGTGTGACATTTTGCAAAGGGGTTTCATTATAATTTCTTGGTTTAATGAAAAAGAATATTGTGTTAACCAATAAAGCATCGAAATATACCGATGATGACAAAATAGTGATTAAAGCAGACAAAAGACCAACTGGCGAACATGAAAGACGCTTCAGTGCAACGACGTTGAATAAAGTTGACATTGTGGTTGTTGGCGCGAATTTGGTGTTATGTATTATTTTGACATTAACGATGTCATCAGTCCATCGTGCTTTGGCCTTTTTGGCGTACGTTTGCGATCAAGCGGTATCCACTCCAGGATTGCCTTGGTCCATCTGTCGTCCCATCGCCTCGCTATATGGCCTGCCCATCTCCATTTCAATTGCTTTACTGTATGACAATGATGTCATACACTTTCCATTGTTCCCTGATCCATGCGCAGAGTTTTCTGTCTCGTCTTGTAATGCCAAGCATACATCTTTCCATTCCCCTCTGTACTACCCAAACTTTTTGAATTGATTGCGATGTGAGTGTCCAGGTTTCACTTCCGTATGTCATAACGGGTAGGACGCAATGATCGAAGACTTTTCTTTTCAGGTAAAGTGGGAGTCTGCTCTTAAACACAATATTAAGCCTGCCAAATGCCTGCCAGCCACATCTAACACGCCGTTTCACCTCCCGGCCGGTATTCAAACCAACCCTCCCCCAGTGAAAATTGGTATACATAGATATTTGAACACGGTCAATATTTTTGCGCTATCCATTTTATTGTACCTCGCCACTAGATGAGGCTATAGCGCATCAACTTCTACACCTTAACTACATCTTTCCCTGCTTACATTATTTAAATTTAAAAATGCTACCGTACGATATAAAATATGTCTCAATAGATATAGATAGTGGATAAACAATATTTTTGGTTTTCTGATTTGGTGTATCCACTTGCGTTACGCTAGATATTAGTATTAGTTTGAATTACTTTAAAGTGGAGTGATTATATAGCAAATGGAATAGTTAAATATATTGTTCGTTGACGTAAATTATTATTAAAAAAATGTATATAATTTATCATCAATTTATGCTAATAAAAATAATAAAATCTTATCAATATGGCTATTCTTCCATTTTTCACAATTTTCTACAACGCTTTATAGATTCTACATTAAGTACAGACCATCCATTTTAGATATATATACATATACTGGGAGGATAACGTCTGCCGGGTTCTGCTAGTACTTTAATATATTTCAACATTAACCCGATTTTCCATGAAAGCTATAGAAGATTGTTTTTTAATCCGATAGATGTCCAAACCATAAACGAACCACCCCACATTTGTCGTCGTGACAATATTTTTTATTATTTGCTAAGTCATGAGAATGATGCTAGTATCGCTCTGAATCATCGAGACTGAACATTTTCTCGTTTCTAAAAATAATGTTTTGCCAGTCCGTAGTACAGGACATTTTGCACGAAACAAACGCTGTTATAAAACGCAGTCTTGTAATAAGGTTTAAAAAAAAAAAATTAATCTACTGATTTTTCCTGAACAGACGTTGGACATTGCGGGCATTTGTTTCAACGGCTGCTTACTTCATGATAGTCCGCGCAAATAGAACAATTTGAAGCAATTCTCAAAATTAGCGACTTTTCTTGTTTTGTAATTACTTGCGGTCATCCAGGAGTGTTGACTTTTATTCACAAAATAATGTGCTACTATGGCTCTATGTGAAATCTTCCTGGCAATTTCACGACTGGAAAATTCCTCGTCTTTCTATGCAACAATTCTTCTGTTTTCTTGTTCTCTAAGTTTCGTACCACGATCCATAGTTAAAATCACATACAAAATCACTAATTAACACTTTGAAAAACTGGTTTATTAGTGTAGAAAATTTACAATCGAACACTAATATGTACTGAATTTGAAGATAAACAGTCTGCTTTTATATTTCTGCCATAGATTGAAAGTCAGCAATCACAGGCTACTCCTGAAAAAATATTTAGGTTATGTGGATTAATGTCGATTTTTTCGCAAGATTTCATCGCTCATTTCCATAACAAAACAAATTACCGCAATAATCAAAGTATTGGTCTTCAGTACCTATCACTTATTCGTATATTTCTGTCAAAGAATGAATTCGGCGCCAAAAGAACTTTGTGTATTTTCAGGTATTTACGGCGGGTCTAGTAGAATGTCCCATTTAATGTTTTTCAAATAGTTTTTACATATTTTGTAACATGGAGCCGATCATGTCATGATAAATAATGACTTTATCGTGTCTTTAGGCGTGTTCTGGTTATTTTTCATTCAATGCTCGGTTCAAATGTATCAATTGTTATCGATCACGAGTAATCATTACACCAGGTTTCAGCAGTACGAAATCAATTGACTTCTGAATGAGTTGTTTTAACGTATGACTTGAGTCTTCATCCTATAATGCTTGCAAATCTACATCTTCAAACTTTTTCGGCTGTTCTGGACGCTCCTTTCCTTTTATATCAAAATCACCACTTTTAAAACGTTTAAACCATTATTCACAAGTTTTTTGGGTTAGAGCATAAGATACCATAAGTTTCAACCTACAATCGAAAACTTTCAGCTGTCGTTTTTATTCAAATGAAAGATGGTAATTAAACTTCCCCGCACAACGTCCTTTCCTGGTACATAATTTGACATTTTCAAAATGATGAACGAACTGGCTTTTGATGACATGTATTTGCTTAAAAAATGCCATAGACGTCATTAGTATATACTAAAAAATGTATTAGTAACGCCATTTCTTAGCACCTCTTATATATACCTTAACACCTCTATATACATATATATATATATATATATATATATATATATATATATATATATATATATATATATATATATATATATATATATATATATATATATATATATATATATATATATATATATATATATATATATATATATATATATATATATGACAGATGACATCGTTAAGTATATTGGACCCGAGTGGCAGAGGAAAGCCCAGGACCGTGAAGGTTGGAAGCATGCTGAAGAGGCCTTCATCCTGCAGTGGATCGATGCGGGCTGATGATGATGATGATGATATATATATATATATATATATATATATATATATATATATATATATATATATATATATATATATATATATATATATATATGTGTGTGTGTATCGTAACGTAATTACAAAATGTTGTGTATTTTATGATTGCCATGCGAAAACTTCCAATCACACAACTTCGTTCTAAAATCCATAATACCTTCCGCTGAAAATTAATTTGCTAAATCTAATGATTTGCATTAAATTTCAATAATATCCGAATGTTTCAATATTAATCTTTAAGCCTGTCTTTACAAACACTTTACAAGACATATAGTTTAATAATATTTATTCATAGGGAACATTATTATTATTTTATAAATATCAATGGGCACTTCATAAATATTGCTCGCCTATTTATATCTTTGGTGACAGTTTTTATATTGAAATATTTATGGTCGTGAATTTTCAGTATGAGAAAATTACCAATAAATATTCATTTGCCTTAATTAATAGTTGATGTTTTCAGTATTATTTTTATTTTGTAAATTTATAGGGGCTGTCCCAAAAAAATCACCTGTTGAAATAGTACTAGTTATAACAGAAACAAAATCAATGTTTTATGTTAGATTATTGATCTTACACAATAGTATTTGAATACGTGCATAATATTAAAAAGCTCCTTATTAGAAAATTTAACCAGTGAAAAAACATTTAGAAAAAGAACCTAATATTGAAAATAACAGATATTTTGAAAGTAAAAAGATTTGAGGAAATGTCTGCCTCAACTAAAACAAAATTGTTTTAAAACACATCGTAGACTTTTCCAAGAATTAAAGTATCGATTTTTTTAGCTAGTAATGGTGATTTTAGTGACATTATCTATATATCCTTTTCTCCTTTCTATTGAGCAATTCTGCCTGTTATTTGATTGGTTGATTGGTTTGTTTGGCCTTACGTAATGTTATCACTCCACCTTTTACGTGGTAGTCCTACTTCTGCCTATAGGTGATTTGTCCTTAACTATCTTAACTACTCTGTTCTCTATCATTCTACTTTGGTTACTGTTCCATTCCTTCTTCCTGTTCAGTGTCTGTTTATTCTCTACGATAATAATCTCCTGACTTCGTCAGTTCTAATTCAATCTCTGTAAAGGTTTTCTGTAGTTCTTTGTATTTTTATATCTGCCTTTTCCATCAACCAAGATATCATTATTGGTCTTATAGTGGCTTTGGTGGACTAATCTTTGCAAGTCGTCTTTCATTTTGAGCAATAAGAATCGCATTGTCTACAGAGCAGAGTGTTTAAATGTATGTATTCTCAATTCTGCCTCATTTTCTTCTACTGATATTTCTTATAACTTAGCTCTAGGAATCCTCCTGGCTCATGCTTGTTTCAATGTCGACTTGTTCTGTTTTTTCTAGCTTCAATTATATCTTTTTTCCATTAAATATCTTCAGTTGTTTGACTGATGTCTAAGTTATACAAAAAGTGAATTATATATTCAAGTGTTACTCAATCGAATGCTTTTTTAGATTGACCACTCATTGAAAGGATGCTTGTTGTATTCAGTAATTTTGTCAGAAATTTGTGTTATTACAAATATTATATCTGCGTATGATCTTCAACTTCAAAAGACCTAAAGTCGTCTGCTAAAAATGTTTCCTGACTTATTTGTTAAGCTAAAATGATTGTTGTACATTATAAATAAATCAATATAATGCTTGGTTAGCTACATTATGTTAGGTCCTTAATTTAATTCTTAGCTCCTGCGTTTTATAGACTGTAGAACCTGTTCGCATCAGAATTTTTATTATTTTAATAAGCCATTTAGTTATTTTAAACCGCCGGTCGCGTTGGTGCGGATGCTAAGAGCAGCGGCCTGTCGCTGCTGTGCCGAAACCGCACTGGAGCGGTAGTTGGTTCGATTCCAGCGCTCGGATGGTTGTTTTTCTTTCTTTCTTTTTACTTTTTACTTTTTTACTTCCCAAATATTTGTGATTGTTTCTAGGCAAGAGTGTAAAATCCGACAACAAATTATCCCTCAGTCACGCCAGTTAAAGGCTGGGTAAAGCCGGATGCCTTCTGAGAAGTGTTCTACGTTGGTCACTCGCCAGTCGGTAGGTTTCCTGATAGACTTATGGGTGGGCACATAAACCAAGGGTTTAAGGCCCGAGGGGGGTACTGGCCTGTGTTTGTCGGAAGCTGATGACCGTGGTTCGGAACCCACGTTAAGCTGTAGGTCCAGTCGCTAAATAGCCTAGTTAGCTGATGTGCCTCTAACCCTAACACGTTACCTTTTTATTTTAAACCGCCCTCTTTTGGTTTAAAGACGAGGTGTAATGCACAAGCCTACTATCTACAGGCCCTGCCTTCTCAACTTTCAACTGAAGAAAAAATACTGCGGAAACTCAGAACATAACTTGTGCAGCGTTGGAAAATAACGCTGTAAGAAGTGGTTCTAGCAATTCTGAAATAGAAATATTGAACTAAATGATGCAGAACATCTCCGGGAGAGATAGGAAATTGAAGAATGAAGAATTAGAAGAATTGCTTAGAAGAAAGCCCCCCAGAAGTGCAAAATTGTGAGTTGATACTGGTGAGCAAACAGACAACACATTCATAGAGCAAAAAAGGAATCTAGAAACTATCACAGAGATGATCTGGGACATTTTATCAGATCTGCCATAATATCCAGACTTGGTCCTATCCAACAGCCAATCCTTGCAACATTACCTGTTGATAGTCGCTTTAGAACTCTTAAAAAAGTCGAAAAATGCCTAAATGACTTCATAACATCAAAACCACCAAGTTTTATTCAATCTGTTGAGTTTAAATGACATATATCAATAAATAAATGTGAAAGGGCGTCAAAGATAGTCAAAAAAGTCAGGAATTAAGTTACAACGTTTTCAGCCCCCCTCGTAAGACAAATATTTACACCGATATATCTTCTATTGTTCATAGATTAGCAAGAAAAAAATTCTAACAAATATTCTTTTTTTATTATTATTGTTAGTTTGTTCAATGATTTTTGATGTGTTTATGATGTGAAAATGTCACAGTTAAATGAAGACGACAGTGAGTTTTGTACGGAGAATTTTTTAAAGGATATTATCAAGAGACAAAACAGTGTTAAGAAAAAACCTGACGAAGAAACATTCAACGTAAAACTGAAGAAGTTAATCCTAGATAAATATTATTCAGAAGACAATTTATCCTGTGACAAGCAGTATGACGAATCAGGTAAATTATAATGTTTTCGGAAATAATAACAAAGACTATCGCAAAGGTTAAATATATCTTTGAATATATTTTGCATAGGATATCAATAACCACTATGATACCGTGAACTTCTGGTGCTTGCTAAACTCCCATATACCAATCTGAAACCGATACTTTGTTTCTTGTAAAATGATAGCTTTAGTTGTATCGAATTTAATGAGAAATGTTTCGTCCATTGATTATGTATGGTGGGGAAAACAAGCAATAATTGTTTTTAATTCAAATAACCGAATATACCCGTGAAAAAGTTTCTTATATTATATTTCTTTTTACTGTTCCAATAAACATCAAAAGCAATATTGAATAAATATTCTGGACTAAAAATATTATTTGTAAATGTTTATCAAATAAGAACTATATATTTTTAATTTGCAATAAAAACAAAACGGTATACGATATAAACGTGACTTTTCTTATTTTAAATATTGGTTTATGGCATCATTTTTATTTAAAAATAATTTCGAGAAAATTACCTCTGGATTTTGTTTTTAAATTCTATTCTGGAATATTCATTTTTGATCACTTTGCCACATAAATCGGTATTTCTTTCACCAATGACATAAATAATGTTGGTTTTAAGATCATTGAGTTTTGTGGTTTATTGGTGTAAACCAATGATTTCACGATTTCATATAACCCTATAAAAAAAGGCCAATGGAGTTATATGGCTTGCACTTGGTGGCCAGGTAACATCGACATTTCTTAAGATTACACGGTCACTAAACTTTTCTCTCAATAAATTGATTGTGCCGCGAGATGTATATACCACACACACATGTTGCACCACATGTCCAGATCAAAATCATCTCCATTGATGGTAACTGAAATTTCATTTTTGTTTTCCAATAAGTACGGTCCGATTATACTTCCAGACCATAAACCACACTAAATTGTTATATTTTGTCGATATAAAGGTGTTTCAAGAACAACATGTGGATTTTCTTCACTTCAAATGCGAAAATGTTATTTAATTACGAAGCAATTTAGCCAAAATTTGCTCTAACGCACAGTCTACTCAAAAAAATGGTCATTCGCTTTGAGTTCGTGGATTTCCTGATTTTATACGCCTTGATATGTAAATCGTTATGAAGAATATTCCATGTAGGCCATAAAAAAGTCATAAAAAAAGTTCTTGATAACGATATGTAATTTGTTGTTCTGGATTTTTATTCACAGTTTGGTTCACAGCATCCATGTCTTCAAGCAATACGTTTAAGTTTTGGATACGTTTAAGTACGGATTGGATTCGTAACATCAGAAACACTATCATTTGATTAGAATTTTTGAATAAGAATTGTAAATAGTAAGCTCCGTAGATCGATTATGCTGAAATGTTTTTATATTGTTTTAATTAATATATTTTATTTATTAATAAAGATATAAATAAAAATAAAAATTAATATATAATATTAGTTTAGTAATAAATTGGAACAATTTGGATACGCTGTGCTAATGTATATATTTTCATGTCAATTTGACAACAATACTAAATGTAAGTTTTTAATGGAAGACTGTTTTGTCTAGATTTTCACTTTATTATTATTATTATTTGACGCGTTCCGCTAACACTGTAGCTTCTTCAGAACTGGCTCTTTCGATGTTAAAATAGATATAAATACATTAAGTTTCTACAATAAAATATATATTTTTTAAGAAATCCACACAGATGTCCACTCTCTGTTTATTTCTAAACTTTCCATATAGTTTAGTTTTTTGCTAATACATATAGTATTTTAAATTCACTAGTAAAACGATGGTTCTCATTTAAGAGATGTGAGGCATAGTTCTATAACCATTTACTTGACCATCCCCCATATTCGCTTGATTTTACTTCATACAACTTTGGTCTATTCGCAAAACTGAAGCTGATAATGAAATAAAGGCATTCCAATGCCATTTCGGATGTTCAGTACCCTTCAACATCGGCTTTGAAGCCGCCCGTTCTTCAAAAATATTTGCGACCGAGATTACAATTACTTCCTTGCGGGACTTACATTGTGAATGTGTGAATTATATAATATTTTTTAAAGGGTGTCGCAGAACGATTTTCGTTTTTGATACTTAAAAAATAAAACATGCGAATTAATTCAAATTTGTTTAATTTTTGTTAAATTACAGAGTAGTTTTTATTTTTTTACAGAGTAGTTTTAGTTTAGAGTTAGTTTTACAGAGTAGTTTAGAATTTTTATTTATGAAAAGCAACTATCCATAAATGTGCACTATACGCTTCTTCATACTCGTTTAGCCTGGAACTGAAATTTTCAATCCCTTGCTGGAACATCGCTCTCGTAATCGCGCCGATTTCGTCTGTTAGTCTTTATTTTAAAATATTTAAGTTGGGTGGTAATGGACTGAAAACCCATTTTTTTAACTAGTCTATAGGAAAAAGTCAGCAAATGTTTAATTTGGACTTTAAGTGTGAATTCTGGACTTGGAATCTGGTCTGGATAATCATGGTCGTTATAATAGTGAGGAATCGTTGTTTTTATAAAACGCTCGCACGCAAAATGCGCGGTGTGGTCCCATGAAAATCACTACTAAACTTAAAAAGTCCGTCAAGCTCACCACCATTCTCCTCCCCCCACTATCTGCGTTTGGCGGGTAACAGTCAAAACAAAAACGAAAAACATTCTGAGACACCCATTATTATATAAACTATATTTTTATCTATATTTTCCATTATTCACTATCCTGGACAATATTCCTCAGTTTTATGGTGAGGTTTCTGGTTTTCTCTATAATTCTATGCCGTGCAAAGTTTACTTCATGTTCTTTTTCCGGGTAGTTCCATAGCAGCGCTAAATAGGCAAGGACGTTCACTTTTCGACTTTTCTTAGATTATGAACTAACCACCTAAGTATTTTCTTATTTTGATTTTTTCAATTACATTTTTTTGTCCAATTATTTACCACAATTATGTATTTCGATTTCTTGGGGACCATGAATTCTTGTTGAGTTTTCTTTTGGTTGCTATCTAACCATCCATGTTTCAGAACGTAAACTACTACTGATTTCACTGCTAAATTGTACACTTAAATCGAATTGTACAGTTGAAACAATTTTTGCTAGATACTAATTGAAATGGGTTCTGATTGTCATGACGAAAGAGGACGTCTTTCTTGTTTGCTAATTCTGGCCGATTTTCTTCAATTACCTTCAGCCGATCTAACTGTGAACAGTAGAGGTCGGTGTTCGTGATTTGGTTACTTAGAAGAAAGAAGCTCAAAGTGTATGTGCCCCTCCCAATTCCACCAAATGCAAAATATATTTTCTTCGAATGGATATATTTTCTTCGGATGCAGGCCGTCTTAAAACCGCTGATCCTGGTAACCACTATGTATCTTTCTGTTACACGATCTTATATATAATCCACTTTTCATCGTCACTTACCATTCGCTTCAGAAATGGATCCCTCAGTACTTTTTTCACCAAAAGAGCGCACAAAGAGATTCGGGCCAACATATTTCTCTCACTAAGTTTGTGAGGGACCCGACCCACACAACGAATCAACAGACATAACCTTATTTTCGATTGGTTAAAAACGTTCCATCTGTCAATATTTGGTAGTCATATTTTGTGACGGGTGGATCTTCGGCGATTATGGCTTTTAATTCCCTGACATCAGTACTTGAAGGACGGCCGGAACTTTGCCGGTCTTCCAGGTCAAAATCGCCTTCCCTGAACCAACAAAACTATTTTTGCATCATGGTCTCTTGCTTTTGTTTGGACCGACGTCTTGCCCTTTTTAAAATAAAAATGTATAATGTGGAGTAAATGTAAATTATTGACCAATCCACTTGACTAACTGAAGTTAAATTAAAGTAATTCTGAACGTAAACATTATAAATACCCTAGGAATTAATAATATATAAATAAGCAATTATAATCCAATGAAGATTTTTGTTTACTAGCGTCAAAAGGAAAGCTATTTTTTTGTTCTTGGGGATATTATCTGAATGTACATATATATATATATATATATATATATATATATATATATATATATATATATATATATATATATATATATATATATATATATATATTTCACATCGCTGTAAACATTCGTCACGTTTACGATGATTACGTTTAGATCCGACCATCCATTACAGTTCCTGCTCAATTGATTAAGCTGAAACAACAACAAACTATCAGCTTTATAACACAGATTAATTTCATCGTCATAATTTGAAAAAAAAAGAGAGAGAGAGACCCTGCCATCCCCCACCCCACGGGCCCCAAAATAGAACATCTCTTTACGCTCTGCTGGTCCTTCCTTTGATAATTTATGGTCTCATGCCCTTTTGGGAAAATGTCAAAGCCATATTAAAATTGATCCCTCGGTTTTCTGATTCTCGTCATCAACTAAAAGATTGTTCCAATTATTTTTAATATATACTTTTTTTTTTGGGGCGGTGGAATCACTCCTCAATAAAGTCAAACAGAAATTTTATAACTTATTTTTAACATAGAATAAATTATATACGATCTAAAATGAAACCAAATTTAATATATACGGTGGGCTTAATTCCATGAAATTCTTCCATTGGAATGTCGCAGTTTGACAAACAGGAAATAGTCAATGGAAACTAGATCGGGTGAATAAAAATTAATGGTTAACTTTAACACTACAATGATTCCTATCGACACAAAACGGTGTCCACGAAGGTTCCTTCAATCGAGGAAAAATTTGGTGCCATATCTGGTGAATATAGTGCTTGTGGAACGGAAAAATTGACGAGTAATTATTGCTGAGTGCAATGATGCGTTATGGTAATGCAATAATAATGAATTGTTTTGTCATAAGTCTGGACGTCATATCTGTAGTATCTTTAATACTTAATTCGCCATTACTTGGCAGAAGATTCTTGATTTCGGTAAAATTGTCTTCATTAGTTGACGTGAAAAGTTTTCATCAACGACGTTCGTCTTTAACTAATTTTCTCCGTCACTAAAAACCTTGTAGCACTTATGAACATTTTCTTTTGAGACAACTTCATGATCGTAACACTTAATTTTTTTCAGAAATTTCATTTTTAGACAAACTTTAATGCAATGCTCAGCTCAGAACAATTCTTTGCTCAATAAGTTCATTAATTTTAAAAAATTGGATAGAATTTTTTTAACAATTACAAATGATACTTCCTCACTACCTCGACAATTCCTCACTTAACAGGCGAAATGTTATGAAACTTCTGTCAGATATTAAGAACAGTCATACCAAGTAAAAAACAATTGTATCGATACGTAAAGGGTGCGAATGTTTAAAACAAAATGTATGTTCCTTTTTTATCAAAATGGCATGTTGTTTTATTACAGTTCTCCAACAAGGATCGCAAAACAATCATTACATCTCACTCTACAAAAAGGAATGTTATGGACTGAATCAGTTGACGTTGAGCACGATCGATAACAAAATATTCACAATATTAAATTTTGCTAATTTTAACTACTAACTGTGGCGATTAATAATTCTTAATTTTTTCATAACAAAAAACACAGTTAATTTGGGAGAAAGATAAAAAATGGTTAATTCTAAGGAATCCGCTATCGCTAGCTGCATATTTTTCCCATCATCTTTTGAGGTTGTCTAGTCTTCAAGACATTTTCCGACATCTCTGTAATTGTTAAAGTGTTTCATGGAAAATGCTGCAAGTGTTATCATGCTGCAAAATAATTTCTCCGTATCTTGTAGCCCATTCTGGTCGCTTTTCGAACAATGCATGGTTCAAATTGATTATTTGTTGACGGTATCAAACGATATTAACTGTTATTAACCTGATTTCAGAAGCTCATCGTACACGACACCCTTCTGATCCCACGAAATGCACAGCAATCTTTTCTTTCCAAAGCGATTCGGTCTTGCGGTCGATGTTGATGGTTGTCCTGGGTCAACCCATGATTTTCTGCATTTTAGGTTCTCAAAATATATCAATTTTTTCATCTCCAGTCACGATCCGATTGAAAAAGTCTTTCTTTCACGCCGAGAGAGCAAAACTTCACATCATTTGCTTTTCCATTTATGTGTCGTTCAGATGACGCGGTATCCATTTCCCTTTCCATTTCATCTTTTCCATGCCATGTAGACGACCGCAAATAGTTTGGCCAATAATTAACCCCTCTGCCGTCTGTTATTGAGTTTTCATATTGTTTTCTTCCAACAATGCTTGCAATTAGAGATTTTCATTTTATTTCTGTTGACCTGGGCATTATTTGCTTTTCAAGTCGAAATCACCACTTTTGAATCATCTAAACCAACGCTCACAAGCGTTTTGCTTAGGAATATTGTGACTGTAAGTTTCCATAAGTATACGATGGGTTTCCCTCGCGTTTTTCTTATAATTGGACAAGAAAAGAACCACCTGCTGCACATGCTCTTTATTTGGCTCGAAACACAAGATGTTTACCAGAGGAAAAAAAGACGCTTATAATCGTTTACACATCAATTGCGTTTTGAAAGGTATTGTCGTAGGAACAAAATGACTATAAGAGATTAGACTATGAACCGACCTTTGTTTCCAGTGCCATTTCTTGAATCATTGAACATAAACTTGAAAAAATTGAATCATGAACCACCAGACATAGTAAACGGCGCCACTAATAAGTAATTGACTGTAGAAATTTTACTATTCTAACACAGATCGCCCCACATCTAACACAGATTCTTGTTTTTGTAAACGATAACAGTTCACATATTATTATCCTTAACGTAGTAGCTTTTTATAAATTCTTTGATTGAAACACTCAGTGAGAAAACTTTAATAGTTTGCAACTTATGGGCACCATAGCATTTTATTTCACTGGTTGCCATCTACAAAGCTAAAGTCGCTAAAGTCCTTGAACAAAAATAGGCTGTTACTATAACTTTTTATTTCCTAAGCTAAAGAAACATTTACATAGGGCATGCAACTTGTTCTTAACGCAGTTAACTTCGTCCTTATCTATACAGCAAATCTACCATATATCTATAGAACAAATATATAATATCATTATAACAACTCCTTAAGAGATTGTGTTGGAAAATAAAATTGTTTAAAAGGTCAAATATGTTTTCTTCTATGTTATCATTGCATTAAAGTCCTTAGAGATAACATTAGGTTAACTAGATGATCTCTATAAGTCTGTATCTAGAGAAATAAGGATTCAAGGGCCCAAGGATATATTTTATTACTAATTCCAGTGAATGAGGCTCTCAGCTGTAAGTACATCCACTTAAATAATGATGTATAAATTACCACCTCTCTCTCTCTCTCTCTCTCTCTCTCTCTCTCTATATATATATATATATATATATATATATATATATATATATATATATATATATATATATATATATATATATATATATATATATATATGAACATTTTGTTACGTGTTTCACTGGGGACGAGCCCCGCCCATTCGTTCAACTTCAGGGTATCGACATATGCTCTCTTGTCAAGAATAGGGAGACCCTATCCACAGTCAACCACCCATACTTTCGCCGATTTCCCGTCAGATGGCGTATAAATGTAATGTAAGACTTCTTTGGACAGCGTCCAAGGAGACAACAGTAGTTGAATGTCACATACACGAAGCACGTAACAAAATGTTCATTTGGGCGGAGGCGCAGGTGGTTGTGTGTTCCACATGAGATTGTGGAACCCCTCAACCGGGTGTATGTGACATTCAACTACTGTTGTCTCCTTGGACGCTGTCCAAAGAAGTCTTACATTACACACACAGACACACACACACACACATATATATATATATATATATATATATATATATATATATATATATATATATATATATATATATATATATATATATATATGGAACCTCTGTAAATTTTTTACAAAAAAACACGTATTTTCAACTTATTCTTAATGCTCTAAAATATTTAAATATTTCTTTATCAGTTCGTGGCACTGGAATAATGATTATTAATAGCATTATTCATTTCTCGTTCTTTTGATAAAGTGGAGAAGGCCTAACGTGTCATTATGCGAAAACTACAATGATCTAGATCAATTTGTTTTAATCAAAACATAGAACTAAGGAAATTAATAATTAGTTGGATGTATGAATATGGATATTTCGATTGCCTATGAATGAAATATTCCCCTATGAAATTTAAGAAAATCACATACTCCGAATAATAAGCGATTACGTTTCAAATATACATATGTTAAATATTACAATTATCAGTATGGTGTAAAATTATGTACTGTGACATAACTGCAGGCATCTCTTTCAGTGATAATTTGTGCAGAGGTTTATAAAACAATATTTTTAAACCCGCACATATTTAAATCGTTTCTTCTCTTCCTGCCGTGTTCAGAGTAGTATTTTTTAACTATTTTGAATATTGTTTGTTCTTCCAACTGGTTTCCTCACACGCCGAAAAAAGATTAATTTGGTTTGACTCATATTAATGAAAAAATTATTGTATTCCATGTTTCTGAAATACAGTGAAAGTAAAATTCGACAAATTCTGTTCGAATGTTTGTTCATCATCTAGTTATAATACGGCTGCATGCGACAAGACTCAGAAATATTTCCAGCTTGCTATTTACTAATGCCATAAATGAATTACCTGAAACACAAAAATCCAGAAGATATAAAAAGTGAAAAGAAAATAAATTTAAAAAAAGTGAAAATAACTTATCGATTAAGACAGAAGGATATAAGACAGTAAATTAAAACTAAAATACAAAGAAAAATTAGAAAAAGAAACTGAAGAATTAACATAAACAAAAAAATATACATTTGGACACTTTATGGAGAAATTATAATATCACAAATAACATTAATAAAAAATATGTACAGCAGGACACTTTATGGATAAATACCAATACAAACAAATTGAAGATGATAAAATTAAAGTGTAGCAAAATAGAGAAGTGACAGGAATAGGAGGACAGTATTATTTGTATGTCAGAAATTACGAAAAATATGGGACGACAAAGTATTAGAGAATTAACAAGATTATTTAATAAGTTTTAGTCGGGGGAAATAATTACACCAGAATTGTAATTATTATAAAAATTGCAGAGGAATTACAATGTTGGATATTTTAACCGAAATGTACGAAAGAGTAATAGACGAAAGTTTGAAAATTCAAACAGAGACACAACTGAGAGATTGACATGGCAGTTTTAGAAAAGGAGCAGTAGAAAGGAGCCTGCTCCAGGAGCAGGAGTTGTCCAACATAGACTTTTATGTAGAAACAGGAAGATCTTTTTAATGAACATAAAAGAAGTTATATTAAAGAACATAATAATTCTCATTATGCCAATCACTTAATGTTAGAAAGTCACACTTTTAACGATAATTTCAAAATGTTGCATAACGAAAATAAATCTAAAAAACTAAATCTTTTAGAGAGCCTAGAAATTAATAAAAGAAAAAATTTGTGTATTTTACTTAATGATCAGGTAGACTTGAATGGTTCACCCTTGTTAAACTTATATTACTCTAGACATTGAGACGCGGGACTCCCACTATCATCATTTATGGTTTTATTAGATTAGTTTAGGTAGTAAGTGCTTTTCTTACTGTTAGTTTAATTTAGTGTGTATTTGAAAAAGACACTGTGTGTCGAAACAATTGTCATACGTACAAATTTTAAATATAGTGGAAATTTAGATATTAATCTTTGTTTTTTATTTAAAATTATTACATACAAAACGCACGGTCTGCACCGGAGAAACGCTCTATACCGAGTAAATTCCTATATGCGGGGATACCGATTGACATGTGCCCTGCGCCCCTCACAGTTGTTGCGTTTGCGCATTGAACCAATGAAATAGAAACTTTATTATGGGACATATTGTATATCTGATTGATAAGCCAAATAAATTAACATTTCCTGTGGTATCAAAGATAACATTGAAGAAGTTCTATAGTCCATTAAATGTCCAATACTAAATGTCCAAACAATCATAGATCTACCAGAATCTGTACATTTATGTACATATTCCTCAACTGATTTAACTCAATGACATTTCTAATTATTTCCCAAATTTGAGCCCACAAACTGACAAGATATTTATTATGAATAAAAAATAAATTTTGTACGAGGGGTATTGTTTAAATAAGGTCCGTTTGAGCTACGCCCTGGGCGACCTTCTCTGTTTTCTAAAGATTTGGTTTGTGATGTGGACAACAAAATTTGAATGAACCGACGGTTCACAATTTCAAAGTTATCAAGTGAATATCTGCAGGTCTCAAGGTCAGTTTTGTACACCATTCTTTCGGAGAAACTGAATTATCGAACGTTGTGTTCTTGGTGGATTTAAAGAGTGCTTTCTGATGATCACAAAACAAAGAAATTGCGCTGTGTTTTATCGTTTTTGACTCGATACAATTAGTAAGAAGTTGAATTGTTAGACCACATCGTTATAGGACATGAACAGTCAATGGAATAGCGACACACATCGTTGCCAACCAAAATGACTGTCTTCTGGGACAGGGAAGGGATTTGGTTTGTGGATTTTATTCCAAGGGGCATAACAATTAATTCTGAGGCGTATTGTATGTTTCTGCACAAACACAAGGTCTAATTAGGTCTTTTGGATGGGTAGAACGGGATCACCTTACAGTCCAGACCTTGCACTCTATGATTTTCACTTGCTTCGGTACTTAAAGAAGTTCCTTGGTGGTCAAGGGTTCAACGGCGACGAAGAAGTTAAAACCGCAGTCATGGATTGGGTTTCTTCACAGGGGGCAGGTTTATTTGACGTCGAAATTCAAAAATTTATTGAGCGGTATGACAAATGTTTGAACAAAATGGAAATTATGTAGAAAAGTAGCTAAAAGTATGTAGAATATGTAGAATTATTTAAAAAAAATATACCTCGTATTTTATTTTGTATCAGTTACCTTTTTCTTTAGTTAGATTGTGAACAACAATATATATTAACAAAAAGCCTGTCTATAGCAACAAAACACTAGTTTTAAATTCAATGTAATAATAGTTATAGTTAATATAGTAATTAAACTTACCAAATAACCCCCGTAAAAGGGTAGACATTATTGTCACCGATATCAATCTCGGTAAACTAACCCAAACACGTTACGCGTATAAACTTAAAAAGTATCACAATTACAATTATCGAGAAAAAAAACAAAGAAGCAGAGGAAGAAAAAGAAATCCGAACCAGTATGGGAACGAAGCCCTTCATCCATGAATGAGTAGTCGCTGATAGATTTGGTTTTCAGGAATTTTCATTCATGCTATATCGGTCGGTAGTCGCGTAGCCGTGCTGATGTGGACCGATGCATACAACCATGAATGGTTATTGATGGACTTTTTTTTGGTTTGTTGGTGCGAAGTGGTGCGAAGTGATGTTTAAATTGTTTGATGATTTGGTTGGTTTGACGCCATACCGTGTGGAAAAATATCTGGGTAACGGAATATTAAATTTACCATTTTACGTTTTATGTTTAATGCACTAAACAAAACATAAAATAAGAGCAAGTTTTTGAATTTAAAATGTTACATTTTCTTAAATTTACTTCACTATTCGTACATCGTTGTAAAAGTTCCCACAATATGAAAACCGTCAAATCTGTTATCCACACTTACATAAGATTCAATAATGTGATCACGCGCTAAAAATCGACTACTACATTGCTTATTTTTATTGCTAAAAAAACAAAGGGAAATCACAACATGATAAATTTGGACTATACGGAGGATAAAACTATGATTCGATGATTTATTCCTTCAAGAAGTCGTTTGTTCAAGGGCATACCCTAATATGAGCTGTCATTGTCATGATGAAAGGAACTTAATGATCATTATCAATCATCAGTCAACATTGATAGTCCCTGGATTCCCTAACGTCATAGTGGTTACATGACTAAAAAATCCAAAAACGTTTTTTGTTTGTTTTTTCCAACCCGTTTTCCATGATTATTTCACCCAAATATCTAAATTGAGAGACTCGTCTGATGTTACCATATTTTGTTTTTAGAAATGGTTTCTTAGTCTGTTGCAGGTCATGTATTGTGTCTTTTGAAAATGAATTTGGAGTCCTACCTGTTCTGCTGTTTCTTTTAGAATTCCTATCGGTTTTTGTGCCGTTAATATATCTTGAGTTAAAAGCAAATGTACAGACGAGATTTTTATTGTATAGTTTTTGATGCATTAGGATCAACTTTAGATTCACGATCTATATATATATATATATATATATATATATATATATATATATATATATATATATATATATATATATATATATATATATATATAGAAAAATTGTTTTTCTGAGGGTCGATTGTAAAAAAACTCATTTAAAACTTATTTCTAAATGTAACAATTTGTTTGTTTCATTTCCTTTGCTGAACTAATGTTTAATATGTTTTAAAGTTTATCCATCTAAAATATTTTAAAGAGAAGAATCTAGTTATAGATTTTATTGGTGGTTAAACGTTCACCCGATCGAAATACGCTAAACGATTATAAATTGATATTTTCCGTAAATATCGCATTACTGAGACGGCGCCACCGCAAATCTAACGAGCAGAAGCGAAAATTCGCGGAACGTGAGCCTCAAAGTGCATTAAACATGCGAATAGCGGGCTTTTAGATTACCACGCATACATTAGCTAAGTGATGGAGGATTTTGCTTTGATCCTTACAAAGGACGAAATTATCCTGTGTGGGTTTCACTTTATGTTTCACTTTGTTTCGGAGGTTTCTCCGTCGTCAGTTGCCCCATAGATATATATAGGTATAAAAGGTAGGTGCATACATATTTAAAAATGCAATTGCGAGAAGTGGCAGCGGCATAATTGCCCCTTTATGAATAACTGAATACGCCATTTGTATTTTACACCAAAGATGTTTTGATTTACTTTTTATTATTTTCTGTATCATTATGGTGAGAGTTCTCGCATTCTAGTCTATAAAAGGAATAGTGTGCCTAAAATTACGATTAATTTTTCATCAAGCTATTGATGTGTGCCTTAGAAGAGAAGGTATACATAATATCAGAGTGAGAATTTGGAAAAATGAAGTTATGCTACACAGCTGGTCTGAAGCAATTTTAATCCCCATTTTAAAGAAAGTAGATATGCTAAACTTGAAGAGATTAATCTCCAAGATTAAATCATCTCCTGATGATGCTAACATGGTTAGCGAAACGTGCGTCGAGCAGTTCAAAAAAGTGTTTTGGTGTTTAGTGGTAAATCTCTTCAAGTTTAGTGCATCACACCAAAGGTTCCAATAGAAGAATTGAAAGTAGATGTGACAATTTGCAAAAACTACAGATGAATAGCTCTATATCTCCTCTATCAAACGAGACCGCCATCAATAGAATCGATAAAGAGATTGTCAAGTTATAAAGCTTAAAGTGACAGTAATTTTGGCACCTCGTCACAAAACCTGATGGAACAAAGAGCTAATATTAAATTTTGTTTCAAGCTCGGTAAAATTTTACAGAAACGTTTTAATTGAACAAAAACCTTATTGTGATGATTAGTTATCCCGTACCCGTGTGATGCTTTAGAAAACGACCTAACGCAAAGCCATCCAAAAAACAAAAATCTACAATGCGAGTTCGGCTGTGAGATGGATAGCGGAGGAATTAATGACCAAAAACATGATTCACAAAATTTTACAAAGGATTTAATTTATTTATTATTCATTTAATCTAAAAGTCCGTTATACGGTTTCCTCTAGGACTACAAAGGATTTAAACCAAAAAAAAAAGGTATGTGTTCGATTCGATCTCGTAGGGCTGTCACAATTTGTGAATTTTTGGTAAAAGATTCAATTCTGTGTACTTCAACACCCTTCGTATTTGCCTGATTTATTTTCACGTGACTATTTCCTGTTCCCAAAACGCAAACTGGTCATAAAAAAACATTTTATGACAGTATTACACAGTATTACACCAAGTCCAAGGAGCCCTGACGAGGGTCATTGAGGCGTTTCCGAAAAACGTCATAAAAGATCTATGCTGACATTGGTTGAACGTGTCCAGTCGTGGATTGATGTGAAAGGGATGTATTTTGAATAAAAAGAAATAATTTAGCAAAATAACCAATTGTTTCTTTTTTTATTTAAAAAGTTCCGATATTTTTACGACATACTGTGTATTGTAGGTTATTTTCAGTTTCCAAAACTTGTATTCTGAGAAAAAACTCAATCTACATTATATGAAGTAAATATAGCGCAATAATAAAACGGTAGTGCGATATCTTTGCATGTATTTTCTTACGACATGCTATTACGATCAAATAGTAAGTTGACTTTTTAAATAAATCACAAAACAATTATTTAGTCATGCGAATTTATTTATTTTATTTCTTTCAAAGCAATACCCTCTTATTGCATTAAACCTATTCCAACGTTTTGGAACGGTATTTACAGTATACCTTATTGCAGTATGCGTTATTGCAGTATTCAGTATGCGTTAATGCACATGCTTTATGCATTATGCGTTATATGCGCATATGCTTTATGCGTTATTGCAGTATGCGTTGTTGCAATATGTTTTTGCAGTATACGTTATTGCAGTATACGTTATTGCAGTATGCGTTATTGCAGTATCCGTTATTACAGATTGTGTTATTGAATACGTTATTGTAGTATGCGTTATTGCAGTATGCGTTATTTTAGTATGCATTATTGCAGTATGTGTTATTGCACTATGCGTTTTTTTTTACAGTGTGCAATGATGGGCTATCGTTATGTAAAAATCCTGAATTGCTTTGCCAAAAGTCTAGACATTTTTTCGAATAGACTCAATACCAGATCTTTGATATTAGTAGTATTATCATTTGTTGAAGTGCAAAGTCTGTCTGAACGAGGTTCATCTTCAACTGATTCTCTATCATCACTAAGCTCTTTGTATCACTTGTAAACATTTTTTTAAAAAACTTCATCGCTGTAATGCATATCAGCACCAGAAATTTCGCTTTTTCGACAAAACTAGATGTCAAATCTTTGATCAATAAGTTTTTCTATTTTAAAAAATTGCTGACAAAAACTTAACAACCACATAGGACGCTACAATTCCTAACTTAACAAGGAAAATGATATAAACAGGGGCGTCTCGTGGAGGAGGGCTTTGGGGCACCGCCTCTCTAGCACTTATCACAGTAAACAATTTTTCAAAGCAAAACACCATATTTTATTTCGGTTCAGTTTATTCCCTTTAACTCATTTTAAGATATTATTAAAAATTAAAATGTCCAAATGTAGAAGAACGTCTGTCGACCCATCACACCAAATAATGCCGATAAAAATTATATCCTCTTGCCACATTTTTTACATCGTTGGTCGGACGTTTACATCCAGCGACCGAACCCTACTTTATCTTATCTCGCGTTGGCGTTACATGTTTTGTTGGTTACCAGAATTCGGGGGTTTAACTGCTTTCTAAAATATGCGATTTGGACGTAGATTCCCTGCGACCGATCATATCGGTAATTAGTTTTAAACGCTGATTTGACGGGTACGGAGCGTTTAATATGCCTCGCGTATTTCGGTGGCCTCACGAATACTTGTTTTGATTTGGGATTTGCCACGTGGGTACACACTGAGTAGTACTTTTTAAATAAAAATATTTTAAAATATATTTAAAAAAATTCCTGGTTCACCTCCTGTATAGGGTTTCAATAACACGAAAAGTAAAAAGGAGGAAGGGGAAAGCAAAAAAAGTCTTCAGCAGCACCATTTTCTTCTACGCCCTCCCACTTTAAAAACTCATGGGCCGCAACTGGATATAAAACTTTCTGTCAGATATCAAGCACGGTAATTTTTTTAAGTTTTTATTAATTAAATTAATTTTAACTTTTTTTAATCTCTAATATATTTGCAATCTACTTAGGGCTAATAAGCAACTCTTACAATATTTAGGGCAAAATAGCGAACTACAATAGTGGAATAATCTTAATTTTATATTAAATTCTATAGCTTATCTCTAAGGAATCACAGCGTTTTAGTCTCTACGTCTTTTGGCTATTATCCAGAAGGCTGACAACAAGAGAGTTGTTGGCATGGCTTCTTCTAGCTCAAGCTTCTATTTTTAGTTCGCGTTATAAAGTTCGATTTATCACGAACCAAGAAGCATCAGTAATTATTCTCAGGGTTTTGGACTCGAATCTTTGAAGTATTTCTATGTTGGATACACTCGCAGTTTCCCACAGTTGTATGCCATAACTCCATACGGGTTTGAGAATCACTTTGTAGATGGTTAACTTATTAACCAACGATAATTTGGTTTTTCTACCTATTAACCAGTAGAGTTTGGATAATTTTATGCAAAGTTACTTTGCTCTTCGTAAACATGTGTTGTTTCTAGTTTAGTCTTCGGTCAAGTCTCATTCCAAGATATTTGAATCTGAACAGTCTGTCTGGGGGATTTTTAGCAACCACTTTTTAACCCATTCTTCTATTTTATCAAAAGTTTCCTGAAACTTCTCAGATGCATATATTGGTACTCTGCTTATTGCCATAACATAACGTGGTATCATCTGCAAAGGTGGCTATAGACGTTTTTGGTGTCGTTGATAGGTCAGCAGTGAAGATTTGAAACAGTATGGAACCCCAGACACTATCCTACCTTGAGTTACTCCTGATTTTATCGGATATATGTTAGTTATTTCTTCTTTATATTTGACAGCGAAGTATTTGTTCGATAAGTGTGACAACACCTAATACTATGATGTAGGCAATTTGGATTTATGTATATTAAATCTGTATACTAAGCCTGGGTGCCATACTATATCGAAGGGGCTTGTGTAAGATCCAAGAAAATAGCCGTCAAAAGCGTTATTAATAACTTTCACTATTATTAATAATTTCACAATGAAAATACCAACTTAAAACATAAAAGGTTGAATCGATACAGAAAGAGTGAGAATTTTTAAAACAAAAGTACCTTTTTGATTATAACAGTACATACAGAGCATGCATTTAATCCCTAAACCCACATGACCTATGAAATCATTAATTTTTTTAAACTACGATTTTAACAACCTTAATTGATTTTTTCTTTCAAGTTTGTCAAATATTCTTTTTCTTTGAATTATATACATGGTTTAGCAATGAAAATAAACATAACATTTGACCCACCCTGCATTATTTTGAACCCAAAATAAAAAACATGTTAAAATAACTCCGTTGGAGCAGATGCCATGGACGGAAATAAAATAAGAAGAGTCATGTCGTAGATTTATTATGGAAAATATTGTTAAAGAAATGCAAACAATGAAAATTATTTATTTTAAATAATGAAATGTGTTTAAGAGGCGCTTTTAAAATATTTTTTATTACTCAGGAAGCACAGAAACTAATAAATAAAAATCTTATCTTTATAGGGAAATTTTAGTAATATTTTTGGTGAAAAATGATACCACCTTTAAATGCAATATGAAAAAATTAAAGTTCCTACAATTAAATAAATCACAATCATGAATTATTTCATTTTTCTAATAAACCTACTTTTTGTAAATAATCGAAACTATAGAAACCAAGTCGAAGCTAGTTGAATCATCACCTGAATAAACCGACTCAACCATCGTCGTTGTCGGCATAAACACAACAGCATCCGTCCGCAGACCCAACCTAACCTAATCTGAGCATCCATTCTCGATTTTCGGCACGTGGGGTTCAAACGACGCCTCCGAGAGGGTGCGCCTAATCAGCGTCGTATCCACCCCCCGAACTCCATTGGCGCGTGACGCGCACGCGTTCCACCGTCTGCGACCACGGCCAGACGCAACCGACTCGATTTTTCGGGCTATTACGTGATTTTTGACCGCAACTCAATCAACCATCGGCAAATCATATCGTTCTCATCCAGATTATTTTGAAACAATAACCTTTTTATAAATTTCACTATATATATAATCCTATAAATACCCACTAGAGTTAAATCAGGAGGTTATGGTGGTATGTAGGTTATATGTATTAAAATGTCATTTCAGAAATGGAAATTATAAATAATTTCACAATTTTGTTAAAAATCTTCTTAAAGCGGTGTGTTAATTCTTTGTGTTGTTAATTTAGTTTATTATAACAAATTCAATGGTAATATTCTCTAACTGAATCTCATATATCTTAAGAATGATAGAAACATAAATTGATTAACTTTGTTAAGAATTTTGCTTTTGCAGCCTTTAGTCTTAACCGAAATCTTTATAATGAACTATAGTGCTGAACTCATTTCACACTATCGATTGGTTTAGTTAGTCCAGTCAGTCTAGTTTTAATTGCCTTCTGATGATGCCAACTTGGTTAGCGAAACGCGCATCGAGTCAGTCGAAACATAAGATAACATCAAGATATTTATTCGGAAGAAAAACCTAATGTATCTTAATACTGATACCTAAAACTAAATAATAAATTAAGGTACAAACCTTTGTCCCAGGAAAGTTTCTATTTGTTCGTTATTAGTGACTGGAAAATTCTATCTATTAAGTTAACACTAACTTAAAATTCGTACAATTTACTATGAATTGTGATAGTCGAAACCGTAAATTCCTAAAAGACGCCAAATGAGATTCCATCGAAACATCTACATATAACACCTGCAAATATAGCAAGTATAGCAGGGCACCTGGAAGTATATATCCGCAACAGAATAAATGCAACATCAATGATGCAATATTGATGATATAATGCAATGATATAATAGAATGAAATCGGTCTTCCTAAATAAGAGAGAAGTTATTAATATGACGAAAAAGAGAGTGTTCAAAACTCTTTTTGTAGCAATAATAATTAACGGTAAATTTAGTAGATTGTGGATCCTGAACAACAGTTGCAAGCTTAAAATAGCAGCAACAGAAAGGTTTGATTTTACAAAAAAGGATAATAAGGACCACAAGGTAAAACAAACTAAACAATAGCGAAAAAAAAGAAATTGAAGATAGAGCCAATCACAATAGACAATAGAAGAGAGGCAATTGAACTAATTTGGGCACCGTATACGCAGAATGTCCCACCAATAGACCAAACTAAAATAATGACTCACGAATCTAAAAACAAGTCAAGAATAGAGAAGAGTTTTAAAAAACCCTATAAATTTAATCATTTTGTAACAATTTTCAAATAAAACCCACTTTAAATATGGAGAAGATGAAAAATATCCGATTATTTGATATACATATTTTCTCAAAGCCGATAATATCGGCCAAAAAATCACCCCCAAAGCGAAAAGAGATGAGACGAACTGATCGGTCGTCTCGCTCGTTCGGAAAGCCCGACTTTAAAACTGAAAATCTCCATGGCATCTACACAAAGTTAACTCTGCAACCGCTGTGACATTCCCTGTATAAAGCGCCCGCGTTAGGCTCCTCCCATGCCGAAATGCTGTGGCTTAACTGTTGTTCGGACCGGTAGTCCCTACAAAACGTGTCATGATATCAATGCGCGAAAATTCAAACGTCCGCCAAAATGGTTAGAAATTAGAAAATATCGCGTCCCGTTTTATCCGAAAATAAATTCATGAAAATTGTTATTTAAAAATTATTATAAATATTCAATTAGTGATAACACGTATATTGTTATTAGCAACAAAAAATATTTGTGACTTATTCACTGGTTCGTTTATTATATTCAAACAAAAGTACATCCAAAACCTTTATTATTCAAAGCCTAATCAGAAAAAAAACAATGAATGTAAACATTATCTGCCGTCGGAATATCTCGGTATCAAAGCCTTACTGACAGTGTTCAAAATGAAGACCAGAAAGTGAGATCGTGAGACTATATTTCGAGTTTTTTGACCAGACATTAGTGTGCAAGTTATTTGTGGAAGACTTTGCATAAATTTTATGTCCAAACTGGATTCAACAACATTGGCGGCGGGTCTACTTCTTAGGTCTGGTGGTGTGAACGCCATGGACCTCACAACAGCCTACCGGTACAATCAAAACATGATGGAATATTATACTTGTAAGCCAAAGATCCTAAGTAAAAATAATATTTAGTAGAAGTAGTGTTAACATCAGTTTAAGTCAAAAAAATTCCATTTCTATATCTAGTTCGTTATTTTCTCTTTCATTTCAAAAATAATAAAACTGCTCTTAGAAAATCGAATTCGATTATTTTCAGACCAAATAGAATCATATCCCATTTTATTAACCATTATTCCATTTATTCCATTAACCAGAATCTAAAACTTCAATTGAATCTAGCTTCAAGATTCGTCTGTCATCGTTTAGATGCAATGATTGGGTTTTGATATTCTGATAACGCGGCTGAATCGTCGTCACATACTGCTATAACACCGTCTTGGGAAGTGGAAAGATCTGCAAGGTATATGAAGGAGAGAACTGGTCTAAGAACGTTACCTTAAAGTATACTGGCACCGATCAGGGGAAGGGAAATTGTTCCAGTTTGATACTGGACAAGGTAGCGTTGATCTTATAGGCAAGATTTGATAATTATGAATGAGTTTCGTGCAAGGCCTTATCGATGGTTTGTGTAATGCCTAGAATGGATTGACGGATATATCTGCAAACAGAGTGAATTTATTAGGTAGTTACATATTGGGATATAAAATAAAACTGGTGGTTGGATATTACTTGACAACTTTTTAGTTTTGGCTCTATTCGTGCGAATAGTAACTTTTTCACGATTTTCGCCGTTATTGTGAGTAAACAAATCTGTCTATAAGATGAGTTTTTTCTAAGATGTAACAAAAGTCTTTGCGTTTATGAGGTACTTAGTTGTTCACTGTTTTAAAAATGCGTATCTTGCAAGTTATTCCTTGAAATATAGACCGTTGCTTTCCGTGACCCCAACCCATCTTTAAGCCGGTAACTCTATTTTTCTTCGGTACCACAATGAACCTTTGGAGGTAAAAAACTCGACGCCGCCTGTTTTTACCTCTTCGTAAGTCCTTCATTGTTTTCTATGCAAATAGTAAGCCAGGGTTACATGGTCAAATATGAAGGGGGTGTTCTTATGTTTGACTTTTTTATGGCTGACCAAAACTGGATATTTTTCGGCTAGAACAGCATGTAGTCTGCAGTAAGTTGACCTGAGCAGACTTTGGAATTTACCAACCTAAAGGTTCTTTCAAATTGAGCGGGTTTTAATACTTGAATAAAACATAGAATTTGTGTTTATTTCAAAAAACTTTTTATTGATAATTGAAACATAGTGTATGACATTAATGTATCATATTCCTCTTGCAGCTCTACATAGGTCCACTCTTTTGTCAAAATGTTGAATAACAGTTTGGCATAGTTGGCTTTAGCTATAGTTTAGTTAACCCAGTTAGTTCTTTAAAACACCAAAGAAAATAGCCCAACGGTGTCACATCACATGATCTTGGTGGCCAATTAACATCACCGTTCCTTGCAATAGCTCGTCCAGGAAATTTTGTTCTTAATAAATCAATTGTTTCATTAGCAGGGTGAGGTATAGCGCCATCCTGTTGGAACCAAATATCCTCCAGATCAATATTATTCAATCCAGCCAACAAAAATCCATTTATCATCTCACGATATCAAACTCCATTCACAGTTACAGCTTCACCAGCACCATTTTGAAAGAAATACAGCCCATTTACACCTCCTGACCATAATGCACATCAAACAGTGACTCATTTAGGGATGGAAGGTTTTTCATGAATCAATCGTGGATTTTCCTCACCCCAAATAAGGCAATTTTGTTTATTAACGTAATCACCAATTTCAAAATGTGTTGCATCTGTTCTTTGATCCAGTTGATAAATGCACGACATTTTGAATGATCCAGTGGCTTTAGTTCCTGTATTTGAACCTTGTATACCTTTAGAGCTAAATACTTTCGTAAAATACTCCATGTTGTGGATTCACTGAGTCCAAATGGTTGCCACCGTCGACTAATGAAAATTTCTTGGTCTTTAGCAACAATTTCATATATACATTGCTGTTTGAAATTTGAAATTTTATTGTTTTTTTTTGTTATTGCTTTGTTTGAAATTGCTCCTTGAAATTTGATAGTGCTTTCAGATGGACGATTATGCAAACCGTAAATATCGCTTAATGTTTTAAAAACATTTTTCACCGAATGCCCATTTTCATAAAATGATTCAACGTGTACGACTCCTTAACTTTTATAAATATCATACATTACAGTTCTAAAATGAGACTAGACCTAGACAAATTTATAACGCCATCGGCCATCAGGAATCGGCGAATTCGTTCAAAATTCCACCAAACACACAACATAACATTTTTGACAAATCTTTTTCACTTTTGTACGATAATAGCGTGTTGCCTGGGCACAACCCACTACTTTACGTCATTAGGATTGTTGAATTTTACGCACTTCGACCCGAACAGTGGTTTGTTGCGGTGACAGTTGCTGCGGTGCTTGTACAACTCACTGGCACCAATCCTATACCTCGCAAATACCGGTTAACGATAATATGAGATCCTTCTAATTTCCTTGAAAGTTTCCTGGAACTTATTCTAAGATCTGTAGTTACAACTGTTCTAAAAAGGTCACAGACAACTTGGTGGTACCGTAAATTCAAGAAGTCGTCTTCTCAGAAAATGTTGAACCAGTGCTCAGCGATGCAGATTGATGCGACATCTGTCCCTTACTCATTTTAACATTTTGTTAAAAACCGTCGGTTGAATATTTCGTAGTAGAATATAGCAGTAGATTATAGCAATATAATATTGTAGTGGGGCAGAATACCTTTAATACTAAAGGATGAATGTTTATTTCTCAGACCAAAATTTAAACTTCGATTTTCCAGTTTCCTCTTTAATTCCATCGTTTCATGCTTTTCTTGACCTTCCTTTACAGTTATTCCCTTTCACTCGCGTTTCGTACACTCTCTTTGTGAGTCTGTTTTCTGTTTCATATGTCCGAACCACCTTATTTGTCCTGCTATTTAATCATTTATGGGTTCAATCTGTAGGTTTTCTCTAATCATTTGATTTCTGAGTCCGTCTGTTTTTTGTTTTGTTTTCTATTTTCCTCAGAAACCTCAATTCCATTACATTTATACATGTCTTAAATTTTTCTATTAGAGTCCATGTCTCGCTACTGTATATTATTATTGGTCGGATTACCTTTGTAATTACTGCTGATTTTATTTTATTCGATATTTCTTATTCTTCAAGGAAAGTTGTCTTCATCATGTTAAACATTTTTTTCGGTTTTTTCCATTCTATCGTTTATTTCTCTTTCCATTCTTCCTTTGACTAGCGATCCCAGGTGTTTGTAGCCCTTCGCTTGTTCTATTACATTTTCATTTAATTGTATATTATGCTCCTTTTTTTCTTTGGATATGATTATATTATTTGTCTTGTATATATATTCATTTTCTTCTTTATATTTGTCAAATCTTCGTTCAAAATGTCTAAGTTGTATTGAAGGTTCTTTTCTGTATCCGCTACTTTGGCCATATAATCTGCAAACATCAATTCGATCAGTTCAATCTGTTCCAAATTTCAGTGTCCCAATTTCCTTTCCTTTTTTTATCTCATCGTCTACTGCCATCAAAAATAACAAGCAACTCAGTACATTCTTGTTTTACTTCGGTAAGTGTCGTAAATTCATTCGATTCCTCATTATGTGTCTTCACTATGTGCTTGTTGTCCCTATACATATCCTTTATTATTTCTACTGTTCTATCTGCGGGATGAAGGCCTCTTCAGCATGCTTCCAACTCTCGCGGTCCTGAGCTTTTCTCTGCCATTCGGGTCCAATATACTTAATAATATCATCAGTTCATCGTGTTTTCGGTCTTCTCCGTGGACGTTTGCGATCAAGCGGTATCCAGTCCAGGACCGCCCTGGTCCATCTTTCGTCCCATCGCCTCGCTTTATGGCCTGCCCACTTCCATTTCAATTGATTTATTCTTCCAATGATATCACTCACTTTCGTTAGTTCTCTGATCCATGTCCAGGTCTTTCTATCCATGTACCCGAGTAGTAATTACAAGCATACATCTTTCCATTCCCCTCTGTGCTACTCGAAGTTTTTGAACTGACTGTGATGTGAGTGTCCAGGTCTCACTTCCGTATGTCATAACGGACAAAAACTTTTCTTTTCAGGCAAAGTGTTAGTTTGCTCTTAAACATTAAGTTGAGCCTGCCAAATGCCTGCCAGCCATATTTAACGCGTCGTTCCACCTCCCGGACGGTATCCCCTTATATATAGTGATCCCTTATATATATAGTGATCCACAACTTCGAAATCCATTCCCAAAATAGAAATCCTTTTGTCCTCAACAAATTTTTCGAACATGACCTGACTCTTCTTCTGGTTTATTTTCAAGCCAAATGGTTCGCCAGCCCTTTGCAGCCCTTGTACCCGTTTTTACAGCTCCTCTGAGTCTTGTGAAAGAAGAACGATATCATCTGCGAATCTAAGATGATTCAAGTATGCACCATTAATCCTTATTCTGTCCTGTTTCCAATCCAGATTACGGAACACTTCTTCCAGGCAGGCTGAGAATAGGCGATATTGCGTCACCCTGCCGGATGTCCCGCTCTACATTTGTTCCAACCTCAAGATCGTCAAGGTGGACTGTCGCTGTAGCTTCATTATATACTGATCCTAGTAGATTTACATAGGCTGTCTCTACACTTTGATTAAGCAATGCATCCATTATGGCCCGCTTTGAGATTGAATCAAATGCTTTTTCATAATCGATAAAAACAAAGTGGCATAGTATATTCGCTGTGTCTTTCTGTGACCTGCTGTAGAACCTGGATGTGATCCATTGTACTAAATTCACTTCTAAATCCTGCTTGCTCCCTTGGTTGTGCGTCATTAAGTTTTCTCAGTATCTCAGTTCTTTTGGATACTATCTTGGTGAAAACTTTGTACACCACTGATAAGAGACTTATTGGACGGTAGTTCTTTAAACCTTCCCGTGCTCCTTTCTTATGTAAAAGAATCACTTCTACATTTTTCCATAAGCTGGGTACTTCTTGTCGTTTGAAGCATTTTGAGTATAATTTTGCTAGTGTTTTATGTAAAATCCGACCACCAGCTTTTAACATCTCCACAGTTATACTATCCTCTCCTGGAGCTTTGCCATTTTTCATCGAGTCTATAGCCTTTGTCACTTCCTCCACCAGGATATCCGGTACTTGTTCTTCTGTGGGCATTGCTGTTCTTGCCTGATTCTAGTCCTCATATAACTTTGAATAAAATCTTCGAACAAACTCTAATATTTCCGTCCGTTCTCTGCACATTGTACCATCCTCACGCATTAAGGAAAACATTTGTGGAAAACTTTTCTTTCTTTGCTTCTGCTTAGCTTTGTTAATTCCCCTTTTTTCTTCCAGAGTTTTTTGCACCAACTGCATGTTGATACGGCGCGTTTCCTCTCGAATACGTTTCCTTATATGAACAGTAGATCTTGCGTGCTCCTTCCCCCTCTTAGGACTGAAGTGTTATACTTTATTTATAAACAAATTAAAAAATGCAAATGCTTTTCTCTCACACCTTGGTATTAGGTTTTCGAATTAAGATAATCTGAATCGCTTTCTACAGAACAGGAAAGTAATACGTTAATAAGGATCAGTAAATAAAAATATAAATTTAAGAAATGTGATGCATGTCAACTTTTACAAGTTCTCTGGGAATTGTTACACTGGTAAGATCCCAACCGGACAATTTTTTTGGGTTTAGTTTGGTTTCAATTACATCTTAATTCAATCATTTTTTGTAGATGTGGTTCAAGTTTGTATGGGAATTCTTGGTCTACAATCATTGCTTTTGGCCCATCTCCTTTGCAAATAACCGAGCTTCAAAGAAGTGATTATTGGATGAAGGGAATGTTTGGATCTGATCAAAATAGCAAACAAATCATCGTTGGGGTAAATCTTAAAAATTATGAACAGATATTTTCAACAAACTCTGAAACAATGCGCTGCCACACCCTGAAAACATCCCTTTGATAATTATTTTCATCCCTTATATCCGTCAAGTGATATTGTTTCAATTTTTCCCTCCCCCTTTGGCTAACGTAACAATGGGGGTACTTTTCGGATGGTCCTCAGAGAGATACTCTTCAAAATTGTTTAACATAATCTGATATGATGAGTATGATAAGAATCATAACATGTGTGTTAAGTGTTTTATTAGGGTGGGTGTGCGATGCTGATAACGTCGCAATTGGGGTTTATATATCACCCCTTCTAAGTGCCACGATTTCTGATTGTTATCTTTACCGGAATTGGCGTTGGATGGCCGATTACAATGATTATTTCGTCGTTGAAGTTATTATACATGCAAGAAAGATTACACTAATACATTCTTTAATACATAAATATGCCCCGACATTATTTTCGACCTGTAATATCACATAAAAGATATTTTTTATAAATTATTTGGTAATTTTTAAACTAGGATTATCGATAATAATTTGCCATCGTTCAAGCTTCTCGATTTTGAAGGCACTTATTGCAAAGAAACGTTAAATTTGACCAATCGTTGTAAAGTATCCAAATAGAAGGAAGGTCCTTGGTAATCTCAATTCACCCTTCTTAAAATTATCCTTCAAAACTTAGGTTTCAAAATTTTCAATTCTAAATTGCTTGAACCGTTTCTGTATGAAACAACATTCTCTACAAAAGCCTCTAAAATGATGTCCTTGGTTTCTATCTAATCGAGCCAAGCCTCAGCACCGCTATGGTGTTGGATAGCATGCACACTGCTCGTTGAACTTTGGGCAAATCATCATCACGAACAATTGTTGGTGGTTGATAATTGATGCTGACTTTAAAACCAGTTGGATACCAATCGACAAACTGGATAGTACTCTTAGTTTTGATTTTATCAATAGCTGCATTTACGCCTTTGGGTACCACATTTCCTCTGTACACCATACAGAGTATGTCCTTGCCATGTCGCGAATCACATTTCACCATTTTATTAACCGGCTCAAAACAGACATTTGTGATTTAAGTTGCCAAATGTTGCCAAGTTGCCAATTAAGTTTGTGATAAGTTGCCAAATGGAAGTGAATACCAGAATATGGTACCAAATTAATTTGGAATTCAGTAAAATCAACGTTGAGGGCGCCATCAAATCTTAGGGAAGCTGTGAAATAAACGATACAATCTGACCATTCAGACTGTTTAAGTCGATATGGTTCGGACGTTTAATATCCAGATTTCTTCTGCATATATTGTAGATTGCCTCATTGTCTACCATAAAGGTAGGCTCTATGACATTATAGGGCTCAACCACGGCAGTGGAGACCTCTGGCTGTGACCTGTGGATATATTACAAATATATATATATATATATATATATATATATATATATATATATATATATATATATATATATATATATATATATATATATATATATATATATATATATATATATATTGACATTGGTGATTTAAGCTACATAAGTTGCCAAATGGAAGTGAATACCAGAATATGGTACCAAATTAATTTGGAATTCAGTAAAATCAACGTTGAGGGCGCCATCAAATCTTAGGGAAGCTGTGAAATAAACGAGACAATCTGACCATTCAGACTGTTTAAGTCGATATGGTTCGGACGTTTAATATCCAGATTTCTTCTGCATATATTGTAGATTGCCTCATTGTCTACCATAAAGGTAGGCTCTATGACATTATAGGGCTCAACCACGGCAGTGGAGACCTGTGGCTGTGACCTGTGGATGTATTACAAATACATATATATATATATATATATATATATATATATATATATATATATATATATATATATATATATATATATATTGACATTGGTGATTTAAGCTGCATAAGTTGCCAAATGGAAGTGAATACCAGAATATGGTACCAAATTAATTTGGAATTCAGTAAAATCAACGTTGAGGGCGCCATCAAATCTTAGGGAAGCTGTGAAATAAACGAGACAATCTGACCATTCAGATTGTTTAAGTCGATATTGTTCGGACGTTTAATATCCAGATTTCTTCTGGCATATATTGTAGATTGCCTCATTGTCTACCATAAAGGTAGGCTCTATGACATTATAGGGCTCAACCACGGCAGTGGATATATATATATATATATATATATATATATATATATATATATATATATATATATATATATATATATATATATATATATATATATATGGGTTGCTATTTATTTATCAGGAAGAATTGGCATCAATGGTATTGCTAGGTACCATCTGACATATACAACGTAAAGTTGGACATCATACGGACACTATTTGTATTTTTTGTTCGGATGTTCGGAAAGGCATTCGCGGTCGGTAATATTAGAATTACAAAGTTCTCGGGTAGAATCGCGTTTTAGATTTGTAAAATTTCAACGGTTCAGATTTCACTTTTAAGTTATTATCAAATCAAGAGAATCTAGTTGATTTACTCCGCGGCCTCAATCTGCCTACTCCCCAGAGTTCACAATTGGAAAAACCGAAACGTCGAGATTTTACAAATCTAAAATGTGGTTCTACCCCAGAAACTAGTAATTCTAAGTTATGAAACCCGCGATACATATAATATGAATTTAACGTTGTGTTACATCCGAAATTGTTTGTTTGCGCTGGAAAATGTTTTGGGAAAGCGCGAAAATCGTTAAATCGTGGAACTAAAGCACATATTAAAGGCAAATTATTTGTGTTATTCGGATACGCGCAATTAATACGGCGAATTTAGTTTAAATATTGTCACGTTTGAATAGTGGAAAACGACTTTTATACGGGCAAATGCACTTTAGTTCGTTAGTTGAACAAAAACTTTGCATAGTTTAGCATTTCCATTAAAGTTAGATGTTTATACCGCAATTAGTCTTTTATTATAATTAAAAAAAAATACTAATTGTTCACAGTAAAAATATATGTCAAAATTGACATTATATTCTAAGGTTATAATGAATTATTCTTCTTTTAAATTGTATGGCTTTGTAATTTTTATGCATCACAAACATTACCATTTGATTCGAATTTTTGAATTAAATTACGAATAGTAATAAGGTCTGTAGGTCGATTATGTTCATAATAAATTTCACGTAAGGCGCGAAACGTAGCCCGAATAGATTCATTATTTTTGTAATAAATTTGATCAATTTTTATAAGCTCAACTATATATATCGTTTCATAATGATTTTTCAAACAATACCAAACACAAATGTCAATTTTGGCGGGAAAACATGTTGTGGATGGGAAAGAATAAAGTTAAAAATATTACGATATTAATTTATAATTCTACCTTGAAAAACAAGATTTGTCAATAAACACAATTATATTTCTAACATGAATATTGGACTTTAATTATTATTGTTTTACAATAAAATTTGTTTTTAAAGACCGCTCTACCCAGTTACTTAACGATTTCCGGATCATTTGATGATGTTTCAATAAATCGAATGACAAATTAATCCATTGTTAGACTGATGCAAACCTTAAACTTGGCCGCATGATTCATATTAATCATTATATTGGTGGACGAGCATTTTTAGTCGTGATTAAATGAAAGAAACTGGTTGGGTTGGACGAAATTTCACAATTTCCATATTAAACCACGATTTTGTTGGGGTAAATTTTAGCTATGTATTAGATTAGCAAGTTGTCAGTTTAATTTTTTAGTATTTGATAAAAAGAAATACGAGGGACGTGTGAAAAGTTTTTTTTTTCAGTTTTTATAAATAATATTTTTCTTTAAGTTATATAAACAGTTTAGCACTAATAAGGAAAATAAACATAACATTTGACCGTCTTGCATTATTTTGAACCTAAAGTAAAATATTTTTAAAATAACTCCATTGGAGCAGATGTCACTGAAGGAAAGAAGAAGAAGAGAAACGCAAGTCGTAGATTTTTTATGGGAAATATTACTGATACAAACAAATACAAACAACGAAAATAATTTCTTTTAAATAAAAATTTTTTTTTTAATTTTACAAGCCTAGAAAAAGATGAATTTTCATCAAATATCGGTTACACCAGTAATACTGATATTTTAATGACAAATGATACCACATTTAAATAATTCAACATAAAAAATGAAAGTTCCTAAGTTTAAATATACTTCTTTAAGTAAGCATAAGTTCTTGTATTTTAATTATGTTTTGTATACTTGCTTCTAGTGACCTTGGAAATAAATGATCAAAATTTAAACCATAGCAACGAAGCGCTTGTTCGTATAAAAAAGTTTTTAGCACTGTCACTTTTCCCTTAAAGATTCATCATTTGAGTAACTTTTACGATTTGACAATTTCTTTTACTGCAATGTAATTTCTTTAAAAAAGTTATCGTGCCTAGAATGTGAAGACGTGCAAATTTTCGCCAGTTTGGGAAGGGCCGCATTGTAGTTCTAAAAAAGGGAGGATTATCTTTTCGGGAAATTGGAAGAAAAATGAATAGAACTATTCACACAGTGTTGAGATCTTGGTTAGCGCGGGACGGAGAAGGTCGACAACAATGAGGTAGAGGCACAGGACACTGTCCAGTCACAGCAAAACTCCAGGAGCGCCGTCATTCGATTTTCGCCATAAGAAACCGTTTTTCAACTTCAAGGTCAATTGCTAATCAGCGGTACGAAGAGCATACAAGCTTAATTGGAATGCGAGCAATCTACCGCAGAATCAGATCTTTTCGCTCGTGTCTTATAGACCATATTTGGCTTTACGTCTAACGGAAGCACTCCAGGCGTCAATGACTGGAGTGGTGCAGAGAAAGACATCAGTGGAATGCGGAATGGAATCCTGATGTTTTTAGTGACAAGTCTCTCTTCTGTATATGTGATCATGACGGCTGTGCTCGTGTAAGAAGATATCGCAGAGAACGACGAAATCTGAAATTCTTCTTGGAGAAGCACGTACTTCGCACAGTGTGATGGCTCAGCGGTATGTCGAAGAAATTATAGACCCCCATTTGTTACCCTACCATCAAACACTTCCAAATCCACTTTTCCAGCAGGATAATGCACGTCCACATATTGCACGTGTTATTTTATATCATTTTAAAGGAGCCTAAATCAATTTACTGCCTTGGTCATCGAGATTCTCTGACTTTTCCGCAATAGAGCATATGTGGGATATCATAGGTCGAAGATTGTTCAGATTGCCACACCATCCACAGACGTTGGAAGCACTACGGGGTGAAATTCAAGTAGCATGGGACACTATACCTCAAGAGGAAATTAATTACCTAATTAAATCAATGCCTAGGCGATCCATAAATATATACAAAGTGGAGGTCGATCCACCCATTACTGATTGTAGCTCCCTAACTCGTAGTAATTACATTTTCAAATTTGAATTAGTGGTACTGTTTAACAATAACAATAAATCTATCAAATAGATTTTAAAATGTTATCATTATTTCTTGGTGTTTTTTTTTTCAATATTACTTAGTATACTTCTTTCGTTACGTAGGTTAAAGGATTCAATTAATCTGTAATAATCTCCACAAAATTTAAAAGAAAAAAATGATAAAAACTTTATATTGAAACTCATAATAAAAATTTAAACTCCAAAACTAATTTTCCATGAAATTTTACAGATACCTTCTAATCCAAATTTGAAATTCTGAAAAATATTTCGGCGTTGCATAAAACCGTTATCGTAAACATTATCCTTTATTGTTGTCGAGGACTTTTTTTAACCCTCGAATATCGCTACCACCCCCGAGAGCTTATATACCGCAACATCGCTGAAAAGATGATCTTTTTTAAGAGGCCACGTGACCGGTCACGTGACCGACGACAGTTCGCCATTTGGCGCCGAGTGATAAACCGACTTCCTGGAAAAATTAGATTGGTAACATCGGAAAATTTATCGTCTTTCTTGATGCCATTGACATAATAGAAAGTAGCTGAGGCCTAATAAGCATGGAAGGAGAATAAATATAAAAAACAAAATTATTTAAATTCAGTAAAATTTTCGTCATAATAATTATAATTAATCAAATACAAAGCGGTCCACTTATTGGAATAGGAACTACTTGGCTAATAGAGGTAAAGAGGGCCTGCGACAGGTATCTATTGAGTCTCCCTACGACGCCGTTTAGTTTCCATCATGCCGTTGTGTTTCCTTATAATACGTTTATCAAAAGGAGTGAATGGCCATTCACCGTAAAACCATTCTCAGATGTGTAGCAGCCCTTCGAACGAAAATTTTACTATTGAAAACAAAACCGTCTAGTTCTTCACGATAAGCGTGAACACAGCAAAATGTAGATAAGGTGATAAAGGTAATTTAGTAAAGTCCCACTCATTCTGCTAGGAGGTATGTTTCTGAACTGGCAATGAGTAAGAGCACTGTAAAGCATATTTTACATAAGTCTTACACTAGTAAATTGATGATTCTTCAAGACCGAATGAATTGATTATCAACAACTCCTCCCTCCTCATGTAAGGAAACAAAAAATAAAACGTACACATTATAGTCTTTTAATGTCAAAGTTGAAATTACTAGCACTATTTTTTAGTTACACATTAAGAATTCATGATTGATTGTTCTATTAAATTAAATGTTCAAAAAGCCCACCATTTGAATCTATGCCAGGTTGGCATATAATATAATAATTATAACCTGGTTGACAGCAGCAAAAAAACATTCTCCTCAATAGAAGCTTCCCTGTAAATAAGAAGCATATCGTGAAATTCACATACAGAATAATTTTTGATATTAAATGGAACTTAAATACACTCACTGACATACTGAAATAATTTTTGTTACCATTTTGAAATAATGCTCTTTGTCATCATATCAATTCGTCAATGCGATGTTGACATGATATACGTTCCATGTATGCTGATGTATGACGTAATTCTTAATTAACAAAAAAAAGGTTTTAACAATGTTCATTAGTTTATTTATAATTTATTCATTAAAAAGTAAATAATTAATATTTAATATATATAATAATTAACTGTATTTTTAAATACAGATAGTACGACTAGACGAACAATGTCTCGTTTGATTATTAGGAGGAAAAATTCATCCACATCTTAAAACCGGTTTCGTTCTTTAAGCAATAAAGTGTTTTTTGTGTAATTTGTCACTGTTGTGTAAAAATTTAGAGCTTCAATATGTATTTTGGTTGAATTTAAGAAGAACTTTTCACATTCCCAAGGTATATAGTAATAATATAGACGTTTTACTAAGTGCGAATTCATTTGCTTTTACTCGTTATACCTTCAGCTACGATTTTAAATTGTTATGTGTGCATAAAATTATATTCCCAAGATATGCATTAGATTAAAATGAGTTTTATTGTGATCACCAAAGTACCAATTTTAGCTTTCTTTGAACGCACTAGATATAGATACTCTGGTAATTGAATTTTCAGATTAATCGCTTCGTAATTTATGAACTGTGTACAGAATACAAGGTTCACTCGGAAATTATATCAGATTCCATGTCTGTTATCCAACGGTATTCACTGAGTCTATACGAGGAAGTAATTGATGTAACACGAAATATAATAGTTTATTTATTTTTAGTTTTCATTATTTTTTTTATTTAAAATAAAATCCTTCTGAGTCAATGTAGAGGCAGTAAAATTTTGTGAAGATCTCCTTGTTCACATTTGTGGGAATCACCTGCCAAGCCGCGCTTAAAGTCAACTGGATACCAGATATATGATAGAAACTTTTTGTTTTCCCGCAATTTGTAGTTTTGATTATAGTTAGTTGTCAAATCAGGTGAATATGGAGGATGGTCGAGTAACATGATACTTTCTTTAGCTAAGAAGGTACGAAATTCTACAAATCAAATAGAGATTGCAATTTCAATGTTTAGTCGAATCTAAAGGGTTTTTTAAATTGAGCGGTTTTTTAAATTCTTGAATAAATCACCGAATTTGCTTTGATTTTCAAGAACTTTTTATTGATAATTAAAGTATCGTGTGTGGCATTTAAACATGAAAGACGATATCTGCCAAATGACCACCCTCTGCAGCTCCACAGAAGTCCACTATTTTGTCAAAAATTTGGATGACATTTTGGCATAACCGTGACTCTATCTTACCAATGACTCAAATAATTTAATCCTTTAGTTCAGGAATTGATTATGGATTGTTTTCATAAACTTTTCACGTAACCCCAAAGAAAATAGTCCAACGGTGTCAAATTACATGATCTTGGTGACCAATAAATATCCCCGTTTCTTGTAATAATTCGTCCAGGAATTTTTTCCCTCAATAAATCAATTGTTTCATTGGCAGAGTGAGGTGTAGCGCCATCCTGTTAGAACCACATATCCTTCAGAGCAATATCATTCAATTCAGCCCGCAAAAATCCAGTTATCATCTCACAGTAGATCTTCATCAACAGCATTCTAAAAGAAATACGGCCCAATTACACCTTCTAACCATAATGCACATTAAACAGTGACTAGTTTAGTATTTAAAGGTTTCTCATCAATCAATGTTGGATTTTCCTCACCACAAATGTGACTTTAATTCCTGAGTTATTTGAACCTTATATGCCTTCAGAACTAAATCCTTTCGTACAATACGCCATGTTGTGTAAAATACGCCATGTCGACTAATGGAAATTTCTGAGTCTTCAGCAACACTTTCACGTACCAAATCAATATGTGTTTGTGACCGACCACTACCGATATTTATTGCTCTTCTTTAATCTTCCACCGAACCAGTTTCTTGAAATTTTTTAACAGTTAGCTTGATAATGCTTTCAGATGGATGATTGAGCATGTCGTAAATATCACGTAATTTTCTAAAAACATTTTTCAATGAATGCTCATAAAAAAAATCAACAATTTTAAGGCGTTGTTGTATTGTGTATTTTTATAAATATCATACAATACACTTCTAAAATGAGACTAGATATAGGCAAATTCATAACGCCGTCTGTGTTTTACTCAAGAATTAAAAAACCGCATCATTTGAAACACGTTTATTATGATATGTTATAAATATTAAATCTTTGTCCATCTCATTCAACCCCTAAACTGATTTTAAACATCGTGGGAAAATGAGGCAGAATGAAAGATACATTCAGTCCATGATGTGATTATGGATACGGGATAAGTCGGCTTCTGATCTAATAATATCTAGAAATTTGTTAAATCGTTCATTATAAATTGGAGATGAGAAAGCAATCCGTAAAAATATTAAATGTCTCTACTCTAAACAAAAGCAAATGAAAGTCTCAACGTCAAAGTAAATTTGCAATAAATTTAACAAACATTATGCAGTGTATTATTTCAATGAGATCAGATCTGGTGTCACTATTATGATGGAGAAGTAACCAGTGAGTGGAAATATTTTGTTTTTTCTTGTCCGTCCAAGAAGGTCAGTTCTCACCAAACCTGGTGAGAAAGTTCGTACTTCCATTTTCCGAGACAAAGATGACATAACATTACGAATTACTTGGAGAATTAAAAACTAATCACAGGAAAATATTACGCATTTGTATCAACGAAACTTTGAAGCAAAATTGTGGAAACAAGACGAGGATAATTATCCGAAACTGTATCTTCTTACAAGCTAACATACTCAACTATAAGGCTAGTTGTAGCTAAAAAAACTAAATGTTGAATGAGTGAATATATTTTTTATTATTTCAATTATTTTATTCGTAATATTTAAGGCAAAACCATGAAAAAATTATAGAATCCAATTTTACAAACCTAAAAATTACAATATAAATATCCTCGTTCTAACTCCAGGACTCTAAAACACGAAGTGAAACTACTAGTGTTAACTTTACACAATCAGTCTTTTATTTACGCTTTCAATCACTCAATTTGCCTTATCTAAAAAAAATCCATTAAATAAAAATTATTCAGCGGGTTTCCATCGAGCAGAAGCGTACCACACGCCCTATAAGGTACAGAGGTTTTTTCCTGTAGAAAAATAAATCTCACTTTATATTTTGGCAATGGAAAAACACGGATTTTTGCTTAGATTATTTTCGACAAATTCTCTAAAAGTTTTGAAAGGGTTTTTAATGAACTTCAACCAAAATGTGGTCAGAACATTACGGGGAGAGTTTTAGCATTACGTTTTATCCCTAGAATTTTATGTTAATGTTGTAAAACAGAATCGGGTCTTTCCACAAAGGGTTTCGTCTCGAACACATTGAATAATTGCCACTTATACGAATAGGTCTGTACAGTATAGAATAGCATGTGCAACTCCACCTACTTTTTATTCCATCTAACTATTTTTATTCCATTTAATTCCATCTAACTTTTTGGTATGTATTTTTATTTAAACACATACATAAATCTACCGTCATGGTCTCTGTTTAGTGTAGTTTATGGAACGAAGAGGTAATTGTTTCATATTTTTATCGAAGATGAGATTCAAAAAAGCACAGGTTACATTACACACCACGAGGATTAATACAAGGTTAACCCAATTGAATGATGAAGATTGACCATGGAAATTCTGCAGTTTGATCTAATTGAACTACCTTCTTTGCAGATATCTTATAAGGCATCTTATAAAAATAATCAATGCGTGATCCAGCAGCTGACAGACAACAACCATTATTGAGATAAAGCCATAATTAGGGGCAAAAGTTAACCAAAGTTCTATCCAATATGATGATAATTTCTAAAGGGGCAGGAAGGGCATTTGGGTGATATTATTTTCAACACAAATGAAAAATATTCAGTAAAACTTTATAGAAAAGGAAAGATTCATCAACATCATCTTTATGACTCACTAAATGAAGACTGAATAGGTTAAGACGAGAACTTCTTCCTTGCCTCCCCTATATTCATGATATAGCCTCTTCAGATTGCTATTTCTTTCATTCACACATCCTACAACCCTCGCATCAGGATCGATTTTCTAATCTTCTGCCCGTCTTTCTGTTATCCAGTATTCATGCCTGCATGATTTCTATTGATATTCAACCCTCTGGCATTCTCGCCACCTGTTCGGATGATCTAAATCCTTCATATAGTCAACAATATCCAGTTTTATGTATAATTGCTTGAGTTCTAAGTTATAATTGATCCAATTTTCTTTACTATTCAAAGCACCAATAATTCTTCTAAATGCCCTTCTTTCAAATACTGCAACATTTCTTTCGTTTTCTTTGTGAAGGTTCACGTCTCGCAACCATAAATAACTACTGGTAGATAGGAACAATGGTTTCAACCAGATGGAAAAACCTCGACACAATGAACATTTTCATGAACATGTTTCCAAGAAGACCGTTTTCTCGATTGGACAACAATTACTAGCCATCAACATCACCTCGTACACTTCTCAAACTTTTTCGTGTGCGGTTATCTGATGTATATATATATATATATATATATATATATATATATATATATATATATATATATATATATATATATATATATATATATATATATAAACATTATAAAGAAATGTTTTAAAATTTAAAGTTTATTTTACGTTAACTATGAAAAATCGCACCGATATTTAGGTCCATTCGAAAATTCCTTCCGAATCTGGTTTTAGCCCTTGCCCTCCATTAATGGAAAGCTAAAGGGTTGGAAATCATGGAAAGGGATTTCCATTTATCATCCGTCCATTGTGCTGCGTCATGGAAGTTGCGGTTACACCAATTAGAGAGCGCTCTGATCGCCTAATTAATTGAGATTTCAGGCTTGAATTAATTTTAGTTCACGTACAACGGATAGCCCATCACAAAAAAGGTCAAATTTTAGAATATTTTTGTTTTGTGATTGTGGGAAGTGTCCAGATTTGTTGATTGTGTAACAATGTTTTACGTTTTTATATACATATATACACAGAAAGAAATCATATAAATTCAGAGTATTGTTTTGAAATTTAGTGAGTGGTGTATCTATACGGCTAGGTATTGACAAAACTGGACAATACTCGTTGATATAGTCTTATATTTAAGTAAGTGTCGTCCAGTGACCATATTAACACTAATAACCAACTGATCGCCAGGTGGCGTTGATATTCGAAGTGTATAAATAAAGTTAAAGAACTGCTGGCGTAGCGTTCGCTCTGACAACACTGTTGGCTTACCCTTTGGAGTGGAGGCGGACAAACAATTGATGCACCTTCAGATCGGGCTTGAACACCCTAGAATCAATTGGTAATCCAACATATAGAAGCTGGTGGAAATACACCAAAGAACGCAACAGCAGCTTTATGGAACCACGGTTCCTGGCATCAATATGTATCTATACAAAAGAAACGTGGATGTCTTCTTTTGTCAGCGTTTGAGATAAGCTACATGAAACAAAACTTCTAAAATCTATCACCGAAGTGTTTTGAATATGTTAAATTGAATGAAATGAATCGCGAATTGTTGGAACATTAACAGCATTTACTATATTTCGCCACTGAGTTGTATTCATACATTCAAGGAAATGAATGAGAATTCAAACTTCTTGTTGGGCTAAAAATTTTTCTCAATTTTCATATAAGAACCTTCGGTTTGAAACACTAAGCTCAAAGAGATTTACCATTAAACACTAAATCGCTAACCAAATTCGCTAACCAAGTTACCATCATCAAGAGGTGATGCAATCTACATTGGATTAGAATGAGTGGGCGAAACCCACTTGAAGAAATTAAATTAAAATTGATTTGGTGTTTAGTAGTAAATATATTTGAGTTTGATAAAATCTTTCTGAACAGGCCTCGTATGAAATTTAAATTAAAGGAAAAGGAAACTAAGAATGAAACATTTACGTATTTTGAGGATTGAGGCAAAGTAAAAGCATTAAAATTTGAATTATTATGAACTATCAGACCAGTACCACAATCTCGTTCAGAATCTAATCGAAACGCAGTTCAATAAAAATAATTTTCGTTACAAGCAATTCGTGCATGCTTTCAACGTATCGTATATAAGATTTTTAATAATGCAGCCTTTTATATCCATTAAGATTGCTTTTACCCAACTAATATCGTACATTTTCTAAAACGTACCCGGGTACTTCAAACGCTCATTACTAAGATATTTATGGAGCCGTTTCACATACTAGAAATTATCTCGAAGGTATATTCTGCTCTATACCTATAAAACTAGATTTTTTCTGAGCTTTATGTCTTGGGAAAATCCATCATTACTTTCGTCAAGACTATAATCGAAAAGAAAAAAATCAGGCTCTTTCGCATGTTTTCAACCTTTATATCAATATATATTTTTTTAATTTCTTACATTGATTCACACAATTTTTTTTGAGATAACATTGATGGAAATAGGTGTATATGAAGTACTTTGTAGTTCTAAATCCGAAAATGATAAGCTAATTACTGTAAAACGGACAGATTTTTTGTTACAGGGGATGTGTATTTATTTAATATAAACATGTAAATCGTGTTAAAACTATGCGAAGACTGAGGATTACTGAGGATTATGTGAAGAAAAAGTATATTACATGAGATGTCATACAGCGACAAAAACTTTTTCCTCTTGTCTATAGCATCATCTCTTTTTAAAAACCAACATAGATGGGTTCCAGCGTCCCTAGTAGCTTTCTTCATCGTTCTAAGGTCTTGGCGAAAACTCTCCCCCTTGTTCTTTGCTGATTACACCCAAATTTTCCTGAAAAAATTGAATGGGAGTCTAAAAGATGTAGATTTAAGGACATACGACACCTTAGTATTTCATAGGCTTTCCAAAGTTCATCTATGAGGTTTTTATGGTTTTCATCTTTCTTGTTGCCCAGATATCCTTTCACTATAATTACAAAATACTTCCAAGCTGCCAATTCCTTCCAAGGAGCACCTTTTTTGGGTTTACAAGGGGGATATATTTTATGATTCAAGTACCAGATTCAAAAGAAGTTCTGTGAGGCTATTTTTTCTTACTGTAATATTTTTTTGTTGTCATACCGTTCCATAGACACAAAAAGACACCACTTTTAAACCCGCACAAATATCCCACTGATACTGTTAATATTTAACGCGATTTAGTATGGTTTCTAAGTTGTCACTAAATGGTCTAAAGGAATAGATGGGTTTTTATTTCCATTATGAAACAACATAGGCTGTATTTCCACGAATCTATAAAAATACGCCATTCAAAAGGTATATGTACCATATTAAACTCATTCATTAAATCATCGATATCACAACAGATACATAGCGATCGATTATAAAAACCTGAAAATGTTATAGTCCGTTTTCGGTAAAGTGAAACACTTGCATTTTAATCTAACAGGTTCCACTGATGCAGTCTGGAACCAAGAAGTTTCCACCGAACAAGAAGAACCACCGGTAGTTCCTGGCTATAAGGAACTGGCCTAAGTGCAGAAGGCATATTTGGATATTGAATGTTGTCTCTTTGCCTTTTTGATGCCCCTTCTGTTTTAGTGATACAAAAATACGACCGCAGGAACAGCCAACGGCATAGAATTTTTCTTGCGTTGCATCCACTTCATTAAATGTACGTGACCACTCAGCACCACCCAGCAAACATGAGGAGCCCTACTTTTATCTTGATCTCTAATTTGGCACTTAAAATATAAAAGAGAGGCTTTTTTGACTTCCTCTGATATAGATCTAGCTTGTAACTTTAAAATAAATCGTTCATATATATAACAAACCGTATCCCCTAAATATTTGCAAAATCAACGAGTAGTACTTTTAGCCGTTTATATAAAATCGACTTACACACTTGAGTGTACTCTACATGAGACAGAAACAAAGTAAACTATAGAAAATAATAAAATTGCCCTTAAAAGTTTGTAGAATTCCGTTGGAATACCCCCTCTACAGTCTTGTGGTAATTTCTACGTTCACCAGTTCAAAGACAGGTACAAATAATTTACAATATCCCCATGATATAAAGGAGAAGCAGGTACTTGAAAATGCGATGTGCTAGGCCATTTCTGTTAAAAGGTGTTTTAATGACTACCTAAATGAAACGCAAAAAGAACATTCTCATCAATGTTACAAAAATTATGTCGATCTGCGCTATTGATAAGAAATTGCTAATATATTTTTTTTATTTAAAATTGCTCATCATTTTCTTGTACATTGCTATTAGTGTACCGGATAAAAAATATCAGCTATAAAATAAAATCGTTTCACAATTTAAACACACAAAAAATGACCTAATTGAAGTGACAGCGAAAACTTATTTTTTTATTTTACCGAAAAAGAAAATGATCGATTCCAATGTATCTGTTGCCTGTTGCCAGAGTCTATGAATAAAATAAAACATGTGACAACAACACTAGACTACATAGTCAGTGTCAAAATGTTACATACACTAGAAATTTGAAGAAATATAAAAAATACAATTAAGTTTTATTATCCTTTTTTAGTGTTTTTTTTTATTTGTTTGAAATTCAAGTTAATATAATAGAAAAGGAAAAAAGGTTAATAAACCTTGATCAAAATATAAAACAATCATTAGTAAATATTATTTTTTTGATCGTCAAAATGTTAGGCGCAGTCGTTTATATTCAAGATTTCTTAATCATATAGAGGTTTTATCAAAATTTATCAATTTACGAGGCTAGTCTGAAAAGTTTCCAGGCTCAACATGAAGACGGCGTTACTCGTCAAAAATATTCTGATAACCTTGAAAAATGACTGATTTTTTCCATCTTTATAGAAACACTAACATCGACTCATATACATGACTATTAAACAACAACTCAGAATCTAATATGGCGGAAATTTTCAAGATTATCAGAACATTTTTGACGAGTAACGCCACCTGCATGTTGAGGCTGGAAACTTTTCAGACTACCCTCGTAAAATCAAAAACGAACGATAGGATTGAAATCGTTTTGTACGTCGGTCATGGTTAAACTCCCTGAATTAGTTTTTAACAGCCCAAATTTCGATTTTATTCCTTTTTTGGAAAATGTTAAAATATATTTGCATTTTTGGATCGACACAAACAAACATAAGAGCACGCCATCTAATGGAATCATACTTGACAAATATCATAGACATGAGCAAATTTGCACCATCTATGTCTCTGGCTGAAAAATTAAAAATGTAAAAAATTAAAAACAGTTTCAACAACAACGTCCCAGTTGATTCTGATCCAAAAAAGAATAAATTTGGGTCTAAGGAAATATCTGTGAGATTTGTCAATGATTGAGTTACAGTTTGATGCAATAACATAACGAAGTTCGAATAATCTCAAGTCAATTTATTATGGGACAACTGAATTCAATTATTCGACAGACAAATGTTAATTTCCCTTTTGGAAAATACCGGAACAAGTAAACAAACTTTTCTTTTTACTCTTTAAAAATTTAATCAAAACACTTTCGACTCTCAGTGATGTCAATTGTCAAACCGTTTAAATTATTTCTGGATATTGCGTTTTTCGTTGTAAAACGTTTGCTTGAAAAGTAGGACTAAACATCTCTATCTAATTTAAAGTAAAATTCTTTCATATCCAAAAGAAATTTTGTTAACAGTACAAAAATAATTTCGTCTAATTGAAACATTCGCCTAATAAAATTTATTTCGGTCAAAATTTAACGTACCGAAAATTAAAAACCGTCTCGCATCAATCAGTTTTTAGGTTAAATATTATAATGTTTTAGTTTTTATTGTTTTTATTACTTACGCTCACCGTTAGTCGCAATTATGTTTCACAATGAATGTAATTTTTATCCTTATTTCTTTTTTGTTATATCGTTCTTGTTTCTTTAGTAGAAAGAAAATAAAATTTTAAAATTATTCATTATCTAGGACGTGTTTCTATAAAAATCGTTGTTTTGGTAGATTTTGACCCTAACCTAGATGGCTCGAGACCGTATAGAAAAAGAGTGTATTTATAAAGTTCAAAGGAATCATAAAAATATTATTTAAAAACATAATGACACATAACATTATTATTAAGGAAATTTTAAATATGGGTAAATTGATAGTTAGAGAGTTTATATTTAACAAATATCCGGTATTTTTTCATAAAAAAATAATTAAAAATATTATGAAACATGGAGCAGGCAAAAGAACATGAATGATCATAAAATATAAGGCGGTTCATGGGAAAGCGACGTTTCTTACAGAAGCATGAATCAATTAATTTTGTAAATGTAAATGCAAGTGGTTAGTGCAGAGAGCTACATTAACCACTGCTCTGATATGCTGTACTGACACATACTGAAATAATGTTTGTCACCAAAACTTGTTGTTGTGTGACTCATATCAATTAGTCAAAACGACGTTGCCACTTTTATTTTTTGCCAGAAATATGGCTGATTCATAATTTTCAAAAAATTGTTCTGTGTTCATTAACTTATATGTAGTTTGCCAGTGGCATTCATAAGGGCACACACATACATATATATATATATATATATATATATATATATATATATATATATATATATATATATTTATATACATATATATATATATATATATATATATATATATATATATATATATATATATATATATATATATATATATATATATCGAATTCAAAAACATAGTTTCTGTTGAGACTTTAATCGTCTTCGAACTTTACTTTTTATAACAATAGGTTAATAGCATGGTATTAGTAAGCGAATACACATTTTATAAATACAATATAACGTTTATTATAAAACGAGAATAACACTAAATAACTTAGTTTTAATTTATCGATGGGTGTTTCGCTAACTAAAAATAGATTGATCATCTCCTGATGATGGTAATATGGTTATCGAAACGTGCGGCGCGAAATTAAATACAAAGTTCCAACACAGGAACAGGCTTAGAATGTTAATAATTTTTTGCCAGTAAAAACAAGGTGAATTTTTAAGGAGGAAAGTTTGAGGAATATGATGAGTAAAAAAGAACTATTTCTCTTGGGTTGTTCGGTTTGAAAAATCATATTCTTTTGTGTTAATTAGTACTGAATTTTATTTAATGAATGAAATGATGAAACTTAGTCTAACATTATTTATCCTTCTTTTACAGGTCACGGTGGTGTAAATCAACTAGGGGGAGTGTTTGTCAACGGTAGACCTCTCCCAGATGTTGTTCGACAACGTATCGTGGAACTGGCCCACAATGGAGTTAGACCCTGTGATATATCAAGACAGTTACGTGTCTCCCATGGATGTGTTTCCAAGATTTTGTCTAGGTAATAAGATGAATGTTTTTTTTATTGACCAATATATAATGATATTTATGAGTAATTAGAACACGTAGTTAATTAGGTGTGAAAAGTGAGGAATTTGCCAAAACATTTAACGCACAATAAACTAAATTGATATCTTCATTAAAACCATATTATTTATAGTTGGAAAACAAACAAAATATATAACAAGTAGAATTTGTATATACTAACAAACAATTTTTTTATAATTTTTAAAGTTATAAATTTTATATACCTCATCACAGTAAGATACAGGGTGTAAGGGAAAAAAGTCCTAAGTTTAACCAAGATCCTTCACATTGCTTGAAATAAAAAGAATAAAAGTTCCTTACAACAAAGTTTAAAAACCCGAAGGTTTCCTCGAAAAAAATGCAGTTATTAAATAACCAATCGAAAAGCTGTGATAAAAATTGCCATTTTAAGCAAATATGTGTAAAAGCGTATTTGATACATAATAATTGATTCTTATTTATCAAATAAACTAATCAATATTATTAAAACATTTTTCTTAATTAAAAATCACGTCATATATACACCAAAATTGAAATTGCAACGTCTCATTAACTAATTGGAATTATCCCCATGACAAAGGAGATGTGTATTTAAATTCGATTTAAAACCAAAATTGTATTTTGTACTTGTTTGTATTGTTTACAAAGAAGCAACTGCCAAACAGATTAGAAATATATCAGGACTTTTTCAACATGGTCGGGAAAATACATGAACATTTGTTTCGAAAATACGTGACGAAAATCGTTAAAAACCTCTTACGCTGTGAAAAATTAATGCTAGTGATTTCAACTTTGACATTAAATGACAATAATGTGTAAGTTTTTTTTTTGTAAAATAAAAAACGAAATTTATGTTGAAACGCATGGAATAATTGGCTATAAAAATATTACATTTTATTTTAAAATAATACATTAAGAAGACAATGAAAGATAAAAATTAAGTTCTGACCTGTTTTCTGCGGAAATGGATTTTGGATTCGTGTTTTAAGGCAATTTTTGGTTCAAAATAATGTAAAGTATTTTTGCTTAAATTTATGAAAGCTACTTCCTTTACACCCTGTAAAATGATAAATAAATCAAGACATTCCATTGACATTTAATACACAAAAGCTTATAATGAATAGATCCTCCACGATTAGGATTTTCGACTTCCTCTGTTAGGAATAGATCGAATTAGATAATATACCAAACGTCTTCATGTACAAGGATTATACCAGGCGCGCTGCACACATGCTTTAAGTTAATTTATAGTGATTGGTGGCAACTAATAGATCTACGAATACTCACTATGGCAGACTGTTCAAACGCTTCTAAAAACTGTAGTGTGTGACAAGATGTAAGCAATCTTAAGTTATTTTGCTGAAAGATGAGAAGATTAGAACGAGCTTGCAGATATGGCTTAATAGTTCAGTTCTGACATATGATCATGTAACCCCTCATACCAGAATTCATAAACTAATAAAGTTAAATTTCACCGAGAAAATCAGATACTTCTACGATCATCATGACCACCTACATAAAATCTAGATTCATAATTAAATCAATTTGGGTTCCATTCCAGGTCCCATTCAATTTCAGCTAGCAATTGCATTCTTGGTCTATTCTATTCGGATAGCGTTGACATATTTTGATAGAAAGAGTTCTGGCCTGCTAATAGTCCATGTTTGAATCCATAAGGCTGTTAACCCATCGAGCTTTTTTAATAAGGCCCCCAGCACGTCGTTGGATTCCATCGAGATATGTACACAAACTTCCTGAAATTTGTAACTGAAGTAGCATTTTGAAGTTCAGTTGGACTCTTCAGTCGAAGCGGACAACACTTGAAAATGCCAAATGCGATTTTGGCGAAACGTCGTGACTCAGGATCAACGGATCGACACCCGGAATGATTTAGAAACATTATCTACCATCCGTGAAAATATTAGATTTAACATATTATAACATATATATATATATATATATATATATATATATATATATATATATATATATATATATATATATATATATACCGAACCATCATCAGAATACTTCTAAAATAAAAATTACTTTTATAAAAAAAAATACAAACTTACATTTAAAAACCTACCAATATCAATTAAACAATTAATTTTTTTAATTTTTTAACTAATATGTGTCAATGTTTTATAAAATTTGTAAATGACATATTTGACTTTTGACATATTTAAAATATGTCTAGAATCTACATTTTTTAAATATGATAACCAATTTTATTCCCAAATTTACGGTGTAGCAATGGGCTTACCAATTTCAGCAACTATTGCTAATCTAGTTATGGAATATGCTGAAACAAAAGTTATTGATACTCTCGATTTTAAACCTTATTTTTATAAAAGATTTGTAGGTGATTGTATATTATGCATACCTAAAAATAAAATTCAATATACCTTAAACAAATTCAATATATTTCATAACAAATTAAAATTTACTCATGAAGAAGAAAAAAATTAAACAATAAATTTTTTGGATATTAACAGCACGTATGATAAGGATGGCAATATCAGAACAAATTGGTATACAAAACCAGTATAGTCTGGAAGATATCTCAATTTTAAATCTTATACACCAAATAAATATAAAAAAAGTGTTGTTAATTATTTAATTGATAGAGCTGTTATATTAACTAATCCAAACAATAGACTAAAATATATAAATAAAATCAAACAAACACTAGAAGATGATAACTATCCAAAAAAATTTTACGAACCGGTAATTAAAAATAGAATACATAGAATATATAGCAATAATAACATAACAAATAAAACTAAAAATGAAAATTACATACCTTTACCATACATACCAGAAATAAATAATAAAATAAAAAAAGTTCTTAAACCATATAATATAAATATAGCAGAAATACCCAATAGTAACACTTAACAAATATTTACAAAATTTAAACAACAAACACCCAAAATGGAACAAACAAATTTAATTTACAAAATTGATTGCTTAAACTGCCAAAGCTCATATTGGCCAAACCAAACAATATTTAAAAAACAGAATTAATGAACACAAAAAAAGCATTAGAAACTTAGAACCAAACATCACTGCACTTTCAAAGCATGCTTTAGACAATGAACATAACTTTAATTTTAACAACATAAAAATCCTAGATTTTGAAAAACAATATAAAAAAGAAATATAAAAGAAATGATTTATATAAAAAAAACAAATACCATTAATTTCAGAAATGATACAGATAATTTAAGTTGTATATAATAACATTATTAAATAATAAATTTTCATAATTTTTTATTTTTGCATCTAATATCATTCCACATAAAAAATTCAAAACAATTAGGTTATAATAAAAAACAAAAAAGGTGGAAGAATTGTTAAATATGTCAAAAGTCAAATATGTCGTTTAAAAATTTTATAAAAAATTGACACATATTAGTTAAAAAATTCAAGAAATGAATGGTTTCATTGATATTGGTAGGTTTTTAAATGTAAGTTTGTATTATTTTTTTTTTATATATAAAAGTAATTTTTATTTTAGAAGTATTCTGATAATAGTTCGTTGTAGAATGTATATATATATATATATATATATATATATATATATATATATATATATATATATATATATATATATATATATATATATATATATATCAGGATAGAGGTTGTTTCAGACACAAGGTTAACGTTTGGAAGGTTGGCCAGAGAGAAAAATGTAGGAAGACTGGAACAATTTGGTCTGACGAAAGGAAAAAAGCTCATAGCGAAAGAATGAAATTAGTATGGGCACAAAGGAAGGCTAACAACAACGCCTCTGATTGTACTTCACGTGGTCCACCAGGGCCCATACGTGAATAATAATAATAACATTATATACTATATATATATATATATATATATATATATATATATATATATATATATATATATATATATATATATATAAAGTATATAATGTTCTTAATTCATTTCGGGTGTCGAACCGTTCATTATGTGAAGAGTCACAACGTATCATCAATATCTCATTTGGCATTTTTGAAGTGTTGCTCCCTTCGAGTGAAGAGTCCGACTCAGTTGGCAAAGGTATGCCTGAAAAGAAAAGTCTTTGATCAGTGTATCGTGCCCGTTATGACATACGAAAATGAAACTTGAACACCCACATCGCAGTCAGTCAGAGAAAGAATCATGAAAGAGACGAAAAGAGATCACGAAAGTGAGTGACATAATTGGAAGAGTAAAGGAATTGAAATGGAGGTGGGCAGACCATGTAACGAGGCGGTGGGACGAAAGATGGATCAAGACAAACCTGGGCTGGAAACAGCTTGATCGTAAACCTCCACGTAGGAGACTAAAACACAATGGACTGATAACGTCATTAAGTATATTGGACCTGAATGGCAGAGTAAAGCTTAGGATCATGAGAATTGGAAACATACATATATATATATATATATATATATATATATATATATATATATATATATATATATATATATATATATATATATATATATATATATATATATATGCTTTCAAAATTATTTGATAGCAAACAGTTTATAATCAATTTAGCTAAATAGCCAGAAGTGTGATGGGGACAATGCTGCCTTATTCTCAAGTTTTGAATGAGTAAAAAATTTACAACTAGCCCTCATAATATAATTAGAATGATATTTTTGCAAATATACTACAAATATGGTCGATCTAACCAAATAAAAAAAAGAAAGATTTATTATCAAACTTGTTAATTAAACTAAAGTTTGCGGAGTTGAAAAATGAGATATTTAAAATGGGTAATATTATTTTACACTAACCTGTAAAAATAAATAAGTTTCGTCTGTTTGGTAGCTATGCGACTTATATATTTGACATACTTTTGTTCAACCTGTACGTAAAGTATTAATAGAAGTGGAATTGAACAAGTCTGGACAAAAATATCTCTGAATGGATCTATTATATGGTGTAGGGTACATGTGTGAGGTTCACAATGATGCGTAAAACGGTTATTTAGTGTACGCCGCCTTTTGATCTTTTCTGGTTCCTCCTGTTTCATTTCGACACGTGCAAAATATTCCGAGGCACACCTCAAGCCATCGTTAAGTATAACACGTGTCTCTTAAAAGAAACCCATTCTGATCTTAAATTTGTCCAAATGGAGAAAACAAAGGGTTCGTATGTGTTCAACGAAAATTCGAATAGCTTTCAGATATGTCCCAGATAAAAATCCCCAATATCCGAATGGAATAACTTTTATATTTGTCTGGGAGATGACAAGCAAGTCTCTGTTTTATATCTGACAATCTTATAACCCGAAGCGACTATGTGGTATATCGCTGGCATTATCCTTGTATTCCAGGGAGGTACTTTGATATTTTATATGCATATGCATAAAAACCTTTTCTCATAAAACTTTAGTTATAAAAAGCACCAAAAAGGAGAGTCTACTGAGATGTATTCATATCAATAATTATAATAGATAATAGCCCCCAACTTAATATTCGGCCTTTTTTTTGACTACATTTGATGTTTATTTATAGAAAAAGTATCGTAAACTTAATCTTTGAAATAATCTTCCTCACTTTCTATGTACTTTTACCACCTTTTATCGACCATTCATCATTCACTTCCATCAATAAATGTGAAGCGTATATCAACCAGGTGATCGTGCAGAGATCAGAGCAAATGAAAGAGAAGGGCCCAAATCTGGAGAATACACCGGGTGCGATAAAATCTCCCGGCCCAATGATTTTCAGAGTCGTTTTTGCTATATATCGCCATGTTTTCTTGTTAAAAAAAGCCCTATTTTTCCTCCAGAGCGTCACAAAAACGAATCTGTTGCTACAGATAACGGTCTGCTCTAATCGTTTCACCAGACTGAAGCAACTAAAACTTCACTACGCCCAGTTGATCCAATCACATACGCAGTAACACCTTTTTGGGGAGAATATTTGGTTTTATGATAGCTCAAGAATAAGCAGCATTGCGTCGAAAATCAGTTCTCGATAATTAAAGTTAAGCGACGTCAGTCGTGGTTCTGAACTGGTTGGACCACCAGATCAAATCAAACTTGGTCTGTAGAGCTAAAGAATTTTGGCGTAGGCTTAGCACTCCCCCTCCCTCGAAAACAATTGTTGCTGCGAAACATGATGTGTGCATTAACAGAGTAATGAATCTGATTGTTTACAATTTTTTTATTTTATTGAAAGTATAATTCTACATTGTATTTTTCAAAAAAGATTTGTCTTTTGTCTTCTCTTTATAGCAGTGCTAGAACTCAAATAATTGAATCGCCTTTAGCTAGTCGGCTACGGACCTTTCATTGTTCTCCAATGTCACAAAATGGTGTGTTTTGAGGTAGCTTTCCAAACCTAGGAAAGGGAAAAAGTCACAAGGGCTGAAGTCTGGTGAATAGAAGGGGCTGTGAAGGCATGGTGATGGTTTTACTTGACAAAATTGCGGTCGTATTCAAAAATCCAAGAATGGTCATTAGTAATGACACGTTCTAGAAAATGAGTATGATTTTCATGTCATATCATACCCAATTCATTGGTCAAAATTAGATGAACGGTTGTGTGAGTTAAACTCGACTCTTCTCTGATCATTCTGACCGTCAACGGACCAACAGAACGCAAAATATCCCGAATTCTCTAGATATTGTCATCACTTCTCGCCTTTTACTGCGAGGTTCGTCTTCAATCAAGTTTCGGCCTTCTGAGAATGCCTTAAAACACCTGAACACCAAGCCCCTTAACAAAACACTGTTTTTTTGTGTTTGTGTTGTGCTGTGTTGTGTTTAAACACACTTTCTAGACTAGTTCAAACTAGTATTGAGGACCTATCAAGTATTACCCCATCAGACCTGCTACCCCTCCAAAGGGGAAGCCAACAGTATTGCCCAAGGCTATGCGACCAGTCTCATTTTCTTGATTGATTCAATATGTCGATCCAGTTGGAAACAAAGGTTGAAGGAGGTCCAGACTCACTAAGAAGAAGGGGATTTGGTTTTTCGGTTCAGCTTGATAGCTCATCATGATTAAACCACAATTTTCGGCTCTTTGGATTATCGTAGAGGATCCGCTTTTCGTCACACCTTATTTTCCATGAATTTGGAGATCAATGACAAAAAAAATATTAAAATGCTTACTCTTAGTCTCAGTTCATGGGAGCCAATGACTCTGCTTTGAATTTTCCATAGCTTGGGTAAAGCTTTAGAAATGGCTTACGGTGTTAGTATTATCTTCCTGTCCAAGCTGTAACAATGTATGACAAGGATTTTTTTCCAGCACTGCTTACAATTTTTGATCTCCCACTCTTTTAGCTACCCCAAATAATAAGTACTATACGAAACAGCATTACCTCGCAAAGCCCGCACAGACGATATTCAGAGCTTTCAGAGCATTTTTTTCGCTTGAAAAATGAAAAGAAGGCAGAATCAGATATTTTTTTTCGAACAACATCGCGTCAACGACTAATTTTTCAAGTTATATTCACAGGCTCGTATGTATATTATATATCGTTTTATAACTGAAAGATCGCCCTGATAAAATAACCTGATACTGATATCTAACTGATAAAATAGCTATTCGGTGGGAAAAAAATTGAATCGAATAAGTTTTGCAGCCAATGAAACAAAAAATAAAGTTATTTTACATCATATCTCTTTGATGTAAAAGATATCTGCATCTCACCTTTAAACTTGTTCAAAAACCATTTATTTGTTGTTCTAGAAACTAATAAATGGTAAAATATTCACGTACTTAATAAAATAACTTAAATAACAAGCTCCTGCTGCATTACAAATTTTCAAATATTGTCAGGATTCTTTTCCAATAACCACACTGCAATTATTTTCCAGAAAATGCTGTCCAGTGAGTTACCATAAACCAATCAAAACATTAACTTTTCCAAGATTAGTGAAGTTTTTATTTCTTTTTATTTCCTTCGTAAAGCGTATGACAATTTTGTACTTTTTGCATGTTGGTAATTATTCAGTACGAGACGCTTGATGTTGTTAAAGTTTTCTTCATTGTTTGGCGTAGAAGTCCTGTAGGAGGTTCATCGTCATCTGCTTCTTTACCATCACTAAAGTTCACTTGAAAACATTTTTTTTATACATACAACTTCAACGCCATTTTAATGTACCAGCACAAGAAATTAAATTTTTAGATAAAATTTAAGGCAAATATTTGCCTGAAAAATTTATCAATTTTCATAATGTTATCAGAAAAGACGTTGTAATTTTTAACGCATAAAGCGAAATTATATCAAACTTTAAAAAAGAAATCGTAGTATCGATACGTAAAGCACGCAAACTATTAAAACAAAAGTCCCCTTACTTTGTGACCATAATAATAAACTAAAACAAATATCACTCTTTGGTGATGTCAACTAAAGCACATCCAATGGCCAACTAAACGCCCTAAATGAAGAATCCAGGTCTAAACATTTTTAAGTACTGTCCTGGTCTGAACATCCTCTCTGGTTAATCCTCCAGGATATACACCATCTTTCCCCGGGGAGTAGCATTGCAAACCCCTTTATGATATCATTTCGGCTAATATACAACAATAATCGAGTTAAGTCGAAAACATTTGATTCAGTTAGCGGCGGTATATGTGGTGGGACTCGTGGGCGTGACGTTTTCATATTTCCATCATTAAGGGCTGAAATGTTTTCCACCCCCGAATTTATTAATTTGCGGACGAGACCGCTTCAAATTTTTGATTGAATTATTTTGAGTTGCTTATGGGATGTAGGGTAGATGTGTCGTAAATATAATATAATGCCGAATAACTTTATTAATATACTATATATATATATATATATATATATATATATATATATATATATATATATATATATATATATATATATATATATATATATATATATATAGTATATTAGCTATATATATATATATATATAGTATATTAGCTATGTATATATATATATATATATATATATATATATATATATATATATATATATATATATATATATATATATATATAGCTTGTTTCCTTTCGTCAGACCAAGTTGTTCCAGTCTTCCTACATTCCAACGTTAACCTTGTGTCTGAAACAGCCTCTATCCTGAATTTCACTTTGTGTAATATTTGCTGATCTTAGGTCCTCTTTAATTGCAGCAATCCATTTAATTATTTCTACTTTAGCTTTACTCTTATTTTCATAAAATTCGACTATTTGTCTAGTTAACCTACTCGGATTCATCCGTTTTATGTGTCCGTAAAACTTAAGTCTTCATTTTCTCTTATCGCTATGTATATCTGTGTATTGTTTGATTTCTTGATTTTCTCGAAGTCGGTATTTTGTGCTAATTATTTGTTTGGGCCCTAGGATTTTTCTTATGATTTTTCTTTCCTTCTTTTCAATGTCCTCGATGTCCCTCTTTCTATTCAAAATGAGCGTTTCCGCAGCATATAGACATTCTGGCTTAATAACTGTGTTGAAAGGTCTCAGTTTTGTGTTTTTAGATAGGCATTTTTTGTTGTAAATGTTTTGTGTAAGTCTCAATGCCGTTTCCATTTTTTGACATCTACCCTTATTGGCCGCTTTTTTCAACCCATTTTCCATGATTATTTCACCCAAATATTTGAATTGAGAGACTCGTCTGATGTTACCATATTTTGTTTTTAGAAATGGCGTTCTTAGTCTGTTGAGGTCATGTATTGTGTCTTTTCAAAGGAAATTTGGAGTCCTACCTTTTCTGCTGTTTCTTTTAGGATTTGAATCTGTTTCTGTGCCGTTAATACATCTTGAGCTAAAATTGCTAGATCATCAGCAAATGCCAGACAATCAATTTTGATGTTGGTTCTCCCCAGTTTAATGGGCTGGTCAATATTCAGTGGCGACTTTTTTTCACGCCACTCCTGTATTACTTTTTCTAGAACACAGTTAAATAAAAGTGGCGAGAGTCCATCCCCTTGTCTCACTCCAGTTTTAATTTCGAAGGGCTCCGAGATCTCACCCATGAATTTAACTTTTGACCTTGTGTTAGTTAACGTTGCTTTAATAATTGCCAGCGTTTTCAGATCTAGTCCTTGTTCTTTCAAGATTCGGAATAAAGATTCGCGGTCAATAGAATCATATGCTATTTTGAAATCCACAAATGTACAGACGAGATTTTTATTGTACAGTTTTTGATGTCTTAGAATCAACTTCAGATTCAGGATCTGTTCAGGGCAGGATCTGCCCTGATATATATATATATATATATATATATATATATATATATATATATATATATATATATATATATATATATATATATATAGTCCTGTCTGCAAGTTTGCAAAGTCCTGCGCATGGATCAGGGAACAAACGAAAGTCTGTGACATCATTGGAAAAGAGTAAACCGACTGAAATGGAGAGATTCAAATGGAGATGGGCAGGCCATATACCGAGACGATGTGATGACAGATGGACCAAGGCAATCCTGGAGTGGATACCGCTTGATCGCAAACGTCCGCGAAGAAGACCGAAAGCACGATGGATTGATGACATCGTTAAGTATATTGGACCAAAGTGGCAGAGGAAAGCACAAGACTGCAGTCGATCAACACGGGCGATGTGATGATGATGTTCTATATATATATATATATATATATATATATATATATATATATATATATATATATATATATATATATATATATATATATATATATATATATTTATATATATATATATATATATATATATATATATATATATATATATATATATATATATATATATATATAGGGGCAACTATCTATGGCAATAGAATCACCGGGTAAATCAGGTTGCCATTGATCTTTGGATTCATTTAATATACAGAATTACAGAAATACATTTAATATACAAAACTCTCGATTGCAAGAATTGTTGATAAAACTTACATGAGGATACCATTAGGTTATGTGAATCACAAAGAAAGGTCGAAAAGTTAATCAAACTAGATTCAACTGGAGATTGAACGATGTGGTGGAAGTCGATTCGTCCGAATTCGATTCGATCAACCGAATGTTGTAGTAAAGTGTAGTAAAATTTGAAAGTATTCAAATCGTCCAAGCTTATGCACCAACTATAAGCTATAGGAAGAGGAAATTGAGGAATTTTATAAGGATGGTAAGGTCAAATAAGGGTAAAGTGGATTTCGGGAAACTGTTGGACCGCTTTGCTGTTTTGCAAGACCCCGGAGAGATGGAAATAACAGGTCAATATGAAGAAATCACCAACATTATGCTTGAAATGGCTGGTCAAGAGTTTCAGACGAAGAATGTTCCAAACCTATAAAAATCTCCATTGAGACCAGTGCTTTTATGAAAAAACGGACAATGAGGAATGCAGGGAGCCCTTTTGACAGGGTCAAGTACGCCGAACTTTAAGCAAAACTATAAGAAAGAGTATTAGAGACCGCACGCCGGTTCAACCTGCAGCTAGTACAAATAATACTGGAAGGAAACAAGAAAATTAACAAGGCTAAACAGAACATCTTGACTTCATCTCTTGCATAATAACAATTTTGAAGGGGTGGAAATGTTAATATTTGCGAATTATGCTATGAATTGTCGATCAGTGCAAATTTAGAGAAGCTGTGCGGAGTCGTAAATACTGTTGTGGATCATCTCTAACAGATATCTAAATACATATATATATATATATATATATATATATATATATATATATATATATATATATATATATATATATATATATATATATATATATATGTAATGATAGTTTCTCGGGTATCCTGTGTTAGCTGAATATCCACTGGTGGACGGTTTCGCTGACGTTTCGATGGAATCTCATCCATCATTTTCAAAGCGTTTACTCGACGGTGTTTCGACAACAAATGCTCAGCATATATATATGAACAGTTTTGTTGGTTGCTTGACCAGAAAGGAGCCCCACCTATCCTTTCAACTGGATGACATATGTTTCGAGGTTCAGACCCTTCAGTGCGCCGACATATACCATATCATCAAGAATAGGGAGACCCTATCCACAGCAAACAATCTCTGTTTTCGCCGATCTCCCGTCGGATGGCGTATATATGTAGTGTTAGATTTTCTTGGACTGCGTCCAATGAGACAGCAGTAGCTGAGTGTCATCACACCCAACCGGTGGGTTCCACAATCTCATGTGGAACACACAACAACCTGCGTCTCCGCCTAAATGAACACTTTTGCTGGTTGCTTGACCGGGAAGGAGCCCCACCTATCCCCTCAACTGGATGACATATGGATGACACACCCAACGGTTGGGTGTGTGATGACACTCAGCTACTGCTGTCTCATTGGACGCAGTCCAAGAAAATACCTGAGACCATTAGATATATACCTGAGACCATTAGATTGGACCATTAAACCATTGGAGAAACTATAGTTTGTATTTGAAAAACGCACTGTATGTCGAAACAATTGTTATACATGCAATTTTAAATATAATGAAAATTTTTAGATACTAATCTTTACTTATTTACTTAAAAATATTTGGTGTTCAGATGTAAATCTTTTCAAGTCTAGATAAAAAAAAATCCTTTAAATTGATAACAGGATCCATAAGTATTAAGCAAAATGGTCAGTATAAAAAATATGTTAATGATTATGTCTACTTCTTCTGAATCTTTTAAATATACAAAAAAAATCTATGGCATGTAAATTTTATTTCGTCATAATATTTATTTATGTATTACTTCCTATTAAACTATTTAAATTATGAAGCTTTCATTCCCATTTCTTTACAACATAAACCTAAACATGTTCCTCTTCTTATATTTTCATCCTTGTCTGTTACTATAAATGCCACGTGCCTTAAAAAAACCCTACTCGACATGACAAATCCATAAATGTACCACACTTAGATCTGACACTTATATTCTAAAACAAATACTATTATTTTAAATAATATAACAAAATAAAATATAACTTTTTACAAACAGGAAGGTATATTTTTAGTTTTGTTCCCCCCAACGCGCAAATTTATCAAATAAAACTACTAAATTTCTAGTCCCTCCCTCGGAACGGATGTGCATTAAAAAAGCCACAATGCATGGACATAGGTTCATTTTTATCCCCTTACTGCTAAAAATATGACAAATATCTGAAATATATTTGCTCCCCAGCATACTACCACTAAATTATAATTTTTTTCCTAGATATACTATTATAATCAAAAATTAAGATAACTTGTTTTAAAAAATCTATCAAATATTTGTTTTTAAGTTGGTATGAGTGTCATTAACATCTTACAGAAGTTTCGTATTATTTCGTTTGTTAAGTTAGAAATTATATCGTCTCTTAAAATGGATAAATGTATCCAGCCAAATATTTACATTAGATGTATTCCAGGTACCATTTACCATGTACATATACCATGCTTATTATCGTTCCTTATTTCTTCGGTTTTTTAACCATTAGGATGCTTCATATGGAGCAAGAAAGAAATATTATTAACTAGTGAGCTGAGTTCAAATTTCAACAAACAACATTCATCAATATAACTATTTTCGATTGCTTCCTATAACTTTGTTCAGTGCTTCTTTCAAACACTTGATTTAAGAACGAAATAATTTCGATTATAGATGCAATCTATTAGTCAAAAGATGGTAATCTGGCGGTACCAAGTTTGGAGAACGGGATAATTGTGGAATAACCTTCTAGTTCTACTAGTGTACTTGTCTACCAACATATCAGGTTCATAAATACGTACATATATGTCAACAGTGAAAACTAAATCAATTCCTTTGATATGAAACACCAAACTCGAATAGATTTACAACTACACATCAAATAACTTTGTTTAACCTCGACACGCGTTTTGTCAACCATGTTAACATCATCAGAAGATTCAGTCTCTCAAGATTGAATCATCTCCTGATGATAATAACATGATTAGCGAAACACGCGTCGAGAAGTTAAAAAAAGTGATTTGGTGTTTAGTGGTAAATCTCTTCGAGTTTTGAGAAAACTAAATTTAGTAAATCATAAAAATAAATCGTAAAACAAAGCATAATATTTGGAATATTTTAATACTTTTTAAATACTTGTGTGGATAGTAATAACAGTTACTTAAAAGAAAGTAAGGAAAAAATAGTTACATGGTTCGGAGCTCAATCTTTTTCGGGATAGAATAGTAAAAAACGGGAAAGCATTACCAGCAGGTCGCGTGATCCTGTTAGCTCCGCCATGCCGGATTCGGGGGAGGATAAAACTGCAGGGAAGCAAGAGGGGAGAGGGTTCCGGAATAAACTTTAAGGAAAAGTCAGGATTTAGCTGGTTGGAATTTTTCACTTGAACGAAGCGAAAATTTTTCGATATTGTCTGTGTTTTCGTTGACTCTCATTTTCATTTTTGTAGCAAATAATATTATTGTAAGGTGAGAATAATAATTATTTTTAAAAGGTTATTATATATTACTCTTACATTCGTGCATTGTGTACTTTATCTCTATTTTCTATTCAGTTTAATACTTTGTTTCTATTAAATATTATATACTATCTTTATCTTTTCAATTGTGACCATGTGTAGTTCCGTGTGTTATGTTTTATATGTGCATGTTCATTGTCTTTGACTTAAATCCATTTTGCGTTCTATATGTCTGTATGCTCTGATTCAATAATAATTAGTGAATTATTATATACAGTGTAATTTTTTAAAACCTGACATAGGCTAACTTTTTTATTTGAAGTGATAGACTAGTACTTCCAAATTAGCAAAAATGACTAAAATAATCTGCAGTCGGCAGCAACTAAAACAAGTTAACATAGCAATAGTAGGCCTTGGAAATTAAACAAAAATTGTGTTATTTGAAAGAAGCCATCATTATTGTGCTGTCATTGTGTTATTTAACAACTGTTGTACTTGAATGTGTATAAAAATAGCATTTTAATTCAGTTACTAAGATGAATCAGTTATTTAATCAAAAAGAGAAAGTTATATTATTTTTTCTTCATGTTGGTGGCTTAAGTCTACGCGTTTAAGTTATTTCTTACATGGTAATTAATTACTTAATAATTAATTATAATTATAATTATAGTAATATTAATACTAATATAATATATAATTAATAATAATAATTAATACATTACTAGTAATTAATTATTAATCATTCGGCACTGAATTCCACACATTATGTTATGTTATATGCCACTAGCAGACAATTTATAGTATGTGACAAAATCAAGAACGAATATCTCAACACCTTAAATGAATACATATTGGAGGCTAGCACCAAATCTATCGAAAACAGATATATCCACGTTTTATCTAAACAATAGGACAAGTCAGGAGCTGGAAGTGACATTTACGAGAAAAAGAGTGTTGAACAGACCTTCATCGAAATATCTAAGTGCATTATAGGACAGACCACTAACCGTTAGAGAACCTCTTACAATAGTAGCAGGAAAAGTTCGAACACGAAACAACATCATCTAAAAATTAGCGAATTCTAACTGGGGAGCTATCGTCGAAACTATGAAAGCTTTAGCTTTAGTGTCTGTCTATTCTGCAGCGGAGTATTGCAGTCCTGTATGGTTAAATAGTAAACAGACGACAAAAATTTACACAATGCTATTTATATCCGGTGTCGTTGGGTCAACACCTTATCAGTGGCTGTCAGTTCTATATAAAATCGCGCCATCTCACCCTCCCTGATGCCCTGAAAGAAGAATACAAGAAACTTATGTTCAATGCAGACCTTCCAATACATAAAGATAAAGATATTGATAGTGCCATCCATCGCCTAAAATCCAGAGACGCACCTTGTGAATCAGCCAGAAGAAACTGGAAAAATTTTGGGTAAAATTTATACCCACTTGTCTATGAGACAAATGATGGAGAGCCGTCTATAATTTCTACTACACCTTGGAAAATCATTTATTGCACTAAAACTCCAGGTTTCGCTTTACACCAATGATGTTGGGTAACGTTAAACAGACTCAGAACAGGCCATGGGAGATGAAAGCAATCAAAATGTGATTATGGAAGTGCCTCACAATTACCTATACATATAATACAAGACTATCCACTTTCTCACTACAGTAAATCTTCCGAAATAATCGACTGGATGAACCAATTGGATCTACCATTGTAAGTGTGCGCAGTGTCATTTTATCTTGGTGTGTTTAACATTTACATTTATACTGGCATATGCTCTGTGAATACATTATTTACATTTTTTTTTGTTGTTTACTATATACATGTATTTTTTGGTGTATTCTAGAGATAACATACGATAAATAAACAAAATTTTATTATGACAATAATTTTAATATGACACTTTTATTAAATCTTAAGGATAGTTATGCTAATTACAAATAAAACAAAGCTTGTGTCGATACGTAAAACGTACGAATATTTTAAACAAAAGTCCATTTAATTTTCATAGTAGACTTTGTTTACTTGAGTTGCTATTTATTGTTAATCAAGTAAAACTGAATAAGTTTCCTTGTGCTCCCCAGGTTTAGCGGGCAACATATGAGACATAGTTCTATTGGCTTCACATTTCTAAGCATTGGAATTTTTTGGGAAATATTTAAGTAATAAATTGTGGATAAAGAACAAAAGAAAAGGCAAGGAAAATAAGAAGAAGAGAAAAATTAAATATTGTGGATGAAGAATATCTGGATCCTAAATAAAATCACCTAGCTAATCAATGAAGTGATATCAAGTTTGCAGCTCTCCTAAAAAGTACACAACATAATTTCTTTCTTTGATATCTCATAAACAAATAATCTATTTCTCTTTAATTCCGATGACGTCAACCTTTGTTATATTTCAAAATCTGTCGATAGGACGATCGGATTTTTTTTTGCCTATCCGGCCATCCTTAATTAGATCTACGAAAAACAGATCCCTATCTCGTCTAACAATATCTGTTTACAATCTGATTAGGCACGATTGGTAAACTGACAATCACAATTCGAGTTTAAATTAGTTCAGTGCACTATGAGTCTCTCCGTGAAACTTTTAATTGGAAGAAGGTAGTCGAAAAACGATCGGAGCGCCGATTCTCGACTATCATTGAAGTTCATTAACTTATTAGCGGAAATTTTGGAATTTTATCCCTCTTTTGCTGGATTATTTTCATTACAAATAGAAAAGTAAACAACAGTTTGAACGTTTATTTTTTTCTGTTTTACCATACTTTAAATTTAAATGAGGTAGCCGATACTTGATGGAAATTCATCTTAAATAAATAAAGCTTAATATTTAAAAATTTCCACTATATTTCAAATTGTATGTATAACAATTGTTTCAAGACACAGTGCCTTTTTCAAATATAAAATATGTTAAACTAACAGTGAGAAAAGTAATCAATCGGCCTAATAATACTATAAAACATGATAGTCGATAACTCCATTTTTGTCAACGTCTAGGAGGGTAAAATAAGTTTAATAACGGTGAACCATTCAAGTCTAGTTAGTCATTTAGCCAAAAATCCAAATCTTTTCTTTTAGGCTCTCTAAAATATTTAATTTTTTGGATTTATTCTCATTATGTAACATTTTAAAATTATCATTGAAAGTATGGTTTTGTAACATTAAGTGATTACTTACAATACTGATTTATATAGTTTATTTGTTTGACTTTTATTGTTTTTAATGAGGCGTCCAAGACTAGTGTTTGTTTTAAAAGCAATATTTATATTGTTTGTTTTGGATAAAGGTCTCGACATTAATTTGGTAACTTTTCCCATGTATGTAATGGTTGTCTACGCTGCATTCTTGATATTATTGACCGGATATATTAAAAAATGGTTATATAACTTTTTTATTAATTATTTTATTTATAATGTTTGTGCCGTATCCGTTATTTACAGCGATCTGTTTGATGACATTCAGTCTTTTATCATAATTATCTATTGACATGGGGATATTTAATAATCTATGTAGAAGTGAATTAAATGCTGCAATCTTTTATGAACAAGAATAATAAGATTTATTGTGTATAACTAAATCTGTATGTCATGGTTTATGAAAAATTGCAAAACCATGTTTATTATATTTTCGAGTAATTGTTCAGTCTAAAAAGTTAATACGATTATGTTGCTCTTCTTCAACTGTAAATTTAATGTTCTTATGTAAAGAATTTTTGTGAATTATGAATTGATTTCATTTAATTTGTCAGAACCTGCAAAACAAATTAGAATGTCATCAACATATCTGTACCAGTAAAGTGATGACACAAATAACTGATGATTTATCTTAGTTTCTAAGTTTCATTTCTAAGGATCATGTTGTATGACTTGGTGTGTTCTTGCACGTTGGTAATGCTATATTGCATCTTCGATAGCGCCAAACACTTATCCTCTGGAGCCTCAGTAGGATAGCGATGTTGGATTGGTTGTCTATTATTTAGTTGATAATTTGCAACTGATGAAATAAAAATAAAATAAATGAAAATATGTTTGCTCAATAGCAGGTTGATAATTTATATATATATATATATATATATATATATATATATATATATATATATATATATATATATATATATATATATATATATAAACAATTTTTTGATTCCTTCTGCTCCTTTCTATAATTAATGTCGTCAGTGTAAAATCGAAGCCATATGTTTGCAACAAAATAAATGCATTTGTTTTTTTAAAAGGTACTAAAACCCACAATATAATAAATAACTGACAAACATATTTGAACCATTCTATTGTTAACTGCACATGCAACTAAAGCTTTGCATTCGCCCAGTTGACGTTAACAAAACCAGATACGTATCACAAATGAAATAACATAAGACATTGTCGCTTTATATCACATGATAAAATTTTATTTAATCCGAACATGAACGACGTTTGAATAAATGTAAAGAGAAATTCTTATTTGCTTTTAATCAAGAGATTGGTCTGTAATTATTTCTTGTCAAGCAACAGCTAACTTCCTTTGTATTTTTTGTATTTAAAAACGACTTTTTTTAACAATTTAAAACCTCTACCACATATTACCTTTCAAAATTATAGTATTCATATTAGCTAAAATTAGAATCTATTAATTTTATTTCAATATTTCTTGGCTCGATTGTGTATTTTTGGAAAGTTACATAAATAATATATATATATATATATATATATACTAATAATAAAAAAAATATATATATATGTATATATATATATATATATATATATATATATATATATATATATATATATATATATATATATATATATATATATATATATATATATATAAATAAAAATCAATTGTGTTCGTAATTGTCAGGATATGTCCGTGTTGGTAATCGAGTCAACAAAAATAAAGTAATGACTAGATACTAATTCTGACTAATATAAGTATTATAACTTTTAAAGGTAATATGTATGTGTTTGTGAAGGTGTATTAAAATCTTATTTTGGCATTTTCAAGTGTTTTTTGACACTGATTTTTGACACTAAAAAAATAGTTAAGGTTTAGAAGTTGTTAAGATTTAAACAATATAAGTTTATTATTGTTTAAATCTTATTTATATATAGTATGTCCAAAACAAATAGTGATTGAAACGACTTAGAACTATGACGTTATTTATTTATAGTTTTCAATATTTTTTTTTTTCAAAATATTTTCAGGGGGGAGATAATACCGTGGCAAAAACTGTCTTACCATTTTTTAAGCACTCCATATTTTAATTTTTGAGAATCTCTTCCAAACCTCCGGTCAAAGGTTCCAGATGTCCGGAATAATATCAAAACTGCTTCCTTTTATTGTCATTTTTATTTTCATTACTGACTAATCAGAGGATAACCAGAGATCACTGGCATCTAAATCACGCGCATATGATGGATGATCAAGCATTGTTACACTTAATATTAAAAAAAATGTTAAAATATGATGCATTGTATATGGTACTTATTCAGTATGGTACAATGAATTTTAGAATATAAGTAAATTCTTTTGGCCCCAAAAAGGAGCTGCACCACGTTGAACATCAGTTCTCGATAACTGAAGTTAAGCGATGTCGGTCATGATCGATATCTGGAAGCGCAACCGTAACAAAAGCCAACCGTAACAACTGCAAGGCGTGTAACACTGAATAAATAAATGAAAATAACTTCTGCTATCTCAAAATTTTCTATACCACTTACCAAAATATATATATATATATATATATATATATATATATATATATATATATATATATATATATATATATACCATAAAAAGTTAAATATATTCACATATTTACAAATGATACAATTAAAGATTAAACAAAAGCTGCTACCATTTTCTATCCAGGTTTAAATGTATCCTGTCATAATGAAAGGATTTATTCGAAGATGGCACTGCTAGTAATGTGAAAATATAATCAGTTAAATTTTCTATTGGACAAACTAGTTATACAACATGGACAAACTTCATTTTGTCTATTATTAGAATCTCCAAATATGTAATAGGTGGAACCTTCCTTGTTTTAGGTACTATGAAACTGGGAGTTTTAAAGCTGGCGTAATAGGTGGTTCTAAGCCCAAAGTGGCCACTCCACCTGTTGTGGACGCAATAGCAAACTACAAAAGAGAAAATCCCACCATGTTCGCTTGGGAGATCAGAGATAGATTGCTGGCTGAGGGGATTTGCTCACAAGACAACGTGCCTAGTGTTTCGTCAATAAATAGGTAAGAACAATAATTTCTTTTTCTCATTATTAGTGATAAAGCATAGTTAATGATATCATATTTTATTAAAAATATCTGAATGATTTGAATCATTGACCATATGTCTGGAATCCATATTCAAATAAAATTAGAAGATAGAACTTATTAGAAGGCAAAGATATAGAACTTTAAGGCAAATATCTAAAAGACCAAACAAAAGATAATGAATAGATTTGAAACTTTGCACTAGAAGAGGTGAACTTTCACACAGAACACATGCAATCTTTTCCTTATTTAGATAAAGAAATCATAGATATTCTTTAATAAGAAGATATACCATACATCAAACTCTGCAAAAAGAAAATGACTTATAAATATGCCATTATACAGTATGGAACTACTTGAAAAAGTACTTCCGTCGCCCTTATACTGTGAAATAAAACTGAATACCGATAAAACTACAAGTCTTAACTGATATAAAATGCACACCAGCCCTCCCATTACAAATGATCATCCGATCATTATGCATGATGAAATGAACAGAAACGTAGATGGAAACACTGATAGAACCGTATGTTCCAAAGTGTAAGATTAATACATTACCATAGGGACTGGCAGCCAAGTGAAATCTGCCAAATATGGCCATACGGCACTTGGGGGATTCAAAAGACGCGTCGATGCGATCTAATTCGAACACCCTTGACCCCCAGGGACCAGTTTTTGATGTAATTGATTGTTTAATTTATTTGGTGGAAGGCGGCGATGTGTATGGAACGATTGGGACGGGCTGAATGATTCGATCATTTGATGAAATTGAGTTGCAACAATGCCAATTGTGCAAATTTAATTTTACTAACGAAAATATACCGAAAAAATTACGAAAAATAAGATGCAAGTTTGAAAATTAACTAATAATATGATATCTACTCTTATACACAGGCTTTTTAATCTCAAGATTGATTAACAGATTTCTTAGAGTTATATTTGCGCACACTTATTCAAAATATATTACTTAAGGATGTATCGGAAGTACAATAGAAGGTAAAATGTTTGCTTCAAAAAAAAAGTGGATATTAATAAAATTGTGCAAAATTGATTTCAAAGACTTTGAGTTACATAATCAGAAAGTTTGGATCTCCTGATACTTTTTATTTGTATATTTGTAGCGGGTTTAACTTATGTTAGTGAATCTCTATAAGATCACGTATACAATTACGATAATTTTAAATTGCAATAACTTTTGAACAGCTTAGTGAATTGATTTGAAATTTTGACATATATATATATATATATATATATATATATATATATATATATATATATATATATATATATATATATATATATATATATATATATATATATATATATATTATTTATTTACACAGAAAGAACATAACGTTCCATCGAGATAATGCTAGACTACACGTGTCTTTATCCACCCAACACAAACTTTTACAGCTTGACTGGGATGTTTTGATCCATCCACCGTAATCTCCCGATATTGCACCTTACGTGATTTAGATTTCTTAATAACAGCTCAGATGGTAAACATTTTCTTCCTTGAAAGACTTGAAAATTCACTTAGATCAGTTGTTTAGTCCAAAACCTCAGAAATTATATAAGCGCGGGATTATATAGCTAACGGAGAGATGGAGAACATTCATGAAACAGAAATTTTCCTTAATTTTTCTCCAAAAATGGGACAACATTTTTATCAACCCAATATAAAATTTAATTAATAGACAGAACAAGTTTTTAGAGTATTTATACTGGCATAAGGGCACGAAACGATTTTAATAAATAGGCTAATAAAATATCGATAGTTCTGCTGCATTTTTCTTTTAATATTAACATTCACAGATCAAATTAATGTATCTGAAATGAAAGTGATGAAAGAAAGATCTGAAATGAACCAGTAGTGGTTTTACAGACAAGACAAAAAAAATAAAAATGTTGATAATATAAAGGGTTTATGCAAATGCGATGCGTTTGTCGTCTACGTTTGCGGTGTTTCGGTGATCGACGCTCGCCGTTTCGCGAATCTGAGAAGCAGCCGAGCGTTCCGGAACCGACTTTCTTCTCTTATTGATTTTCTCCCCCGTTGGTCGCCCCCAATAGAGGCAGGGACGCCGCCAGCACTCTCCTGTCTCCCCCGCCGTCACCTCCTTCGTTCCCCAGAATCCACCCTTGAACGCTTTCTTTGCCACCGTATACCTTTTGACTCGATATCGTTACAGATAGAAGAAACGGTTTTTTTTCTGTCTTTCTTTTCTGTTATGTGGCTGGTCTTTACAGAATTTTTATAAAGAACAAATGTTACATAATCTTTTACTAGAGTAAAATAGTTTTATTCCATGTGAATTTCTTTTTCTATAATATTTTCTACGTGTAAATTACTTTTTGGGTCTACGTGTTTTTTATTAAGATATTCTTGCATTGTTTCAAATTTTTTAAAAGAAAAAAAACATGGAGCAAAATAATAGACTTCCCAGGCTCGAAACGAAACATTTCTGGTCGAGATGCTCGTTTAATTCGCGAAGTGTGTAAAAATCCTTTTTTGATTTCGACGGTTGCTAAACGGGAATTATAGTAACCAATCAGTACGAGAAGTATTACTAGACGTTTGCAACAATTTTGTTATATTGACAGAATTGCAAGGAATGTTCCCTATTTGAATAAAAAGCACTTAAACAACGTAAGGAGTTTGCACGAAATAAATTAAATAGAGAACATGTTCAAAACAACATGGAAAAATGTTCTTTTTTCCGAAGAAACTAAAATAAATTGATATAGTAATGATGGCGCGTCAAAAAACAATATTGGTTGCGTCAAACATAGTGGTGGCAATATAAAAATTTGGGGTTCATTTTCATATGCATAAGTTGGTCGAATTCATTAGATAAAACAAAACATGAGCAAAGAAATGTACTTAAATATCTTATAGAATATTATGTTGCCTTACGCCGAAGAACATATGCCATTGCGGTAGAACTTCTAGCACGAAAAAAATCCCAAACACATAGCCAAAAGTGTAAAAACTTGGTTTGATGCCCACAATATTATTTGTTTACCTTTACCATCTCAGTCACCGGATATGAATCCTATGGAAAGTAAATGAAAAGTTTTGAAGACGCATGTAACTTCAAATACAACATTAAACTAAACATCAACTACCAGAAAACGGGAGACAGTTCAAGAAATCTTGTATGCCATTCCAGTTGAAATTTGTCGCAATCTTATAGACTCCATGCCTAGACGATGTGCCCGAATGTTGGAAAATAAGGGCTATCTGACAAAATACTAACTAATAAGTTGATTTTGAGTCACTATTGCAAGGTCATCAGCGTAAATAAATCTCGTATCTGCGTTCATGGGCTGATCGTTGGCGTATATATTAAATAAAGTAGGAGCTAGGACACTACCCTGGGCCAGACCGTTCTTCTGTATCCTCCATCTACTTTGCTTTCTGCACTGGTCGACGCAGGTTTAAAAGAAGCCTCTATATTTATAGCATTATACAAAACAACTGTCGGTATGTTTTAAACTGTGATATTTCCAGAACAAAAGGAGTGAATAGAACTGGATTTACCTTAAGGGACATCGAATACAAAGTTTTACCGTAAGAAAGATTCCTATCTCAAAAATTTGTTCCGTCACATAAGACGGAAATGTATTAAGAGTTCCTTAAAGAACTGGTTTGATGTTTTGATAAATATTTCGCTAATTTTTAAATCATGGAATAGATCTATATTTTATTCTATTTTTAATGGCACTTAACTGTAAAAAACAACAAAAAAATACTACTCATTAATAATTATGGGAAATTATTCGTACAGGGGCACAAGCTGATAAATTTGCATCATGTGATCGACAGCAACACAATACATAATTGATCACTTGGCCGGAGACATTTTAAACAATCGAAAGAACAGACTGGACATGCTCACATGGAGGGTACATTTGACACATTTAATTTAACAGCTTGCTCGCAGAGGAATTGCACCCTCTGAATAATGCCGCAGAGATATCAGAACAAAATATATGTTTGTGTATGTCTAGCTTAATATAAAATTTCACTTTCTAAAATCCTTTCTATTTTGCCTAGTTTTAACAAAATATTAGCAAGAATGAAGAATTTTTTATTATTAATTGGTAAAAATTAATTGACTGAATTCAAATAAAACATTTACATTCACTGGTATTAATGTTTGCAAACGACTTCGGGCAAATGTCCACCGCGGATACTTCTGACAAACTGCATTCTATCAATCTAATTTCCGACCACTTTTTTCAAGCAATTGGGGTCTTATGTCTGTAATTATCCCAGTTATTTTGCCTTCCACGGCGTTTCTGGTATAACAGCATGGACCAAATATTTAACATAACCCCAAAGAAAATGATATAAAGGCTTTAAATCACATGACCTTGATAGCCAATTAAACAGGTCAGTTCCACGAAATTATTTTCTCAATGAATTGTTCCCTCAATAAATCTGTTGTTGGGTTGTCTGTATGACATATGGAACCGTCAAATTGGAACCACGTCCCCTCCAGGTCAATACCATTCAAATTCGGAATTAAATAATCATTGATCACCGCTCTGTAACGAGTCCGATCAACGAATTGCTAAATTTGAGTATTCATCAACACTGCCGGAAACAGCGGCGATATTTTTTTCAGAACGGACAGTTTTTTGTCCTGTTTTTGTTTTAGTATCGAGCAGCGTGAAATGCATTTTGAATTTGTCGATAATTCGGTGAATATACAGTTCTGTTGGGCGATTATGTGCCCCATAAAATTCACGAAGTGCTCTATAAGTTTGGTGCACAGTACACTCATTTTGATAACAAATTTCGACAAATTGCAAACGTTGCTCTGTTGTTAAACTTTCAATGATAATTTGTCAGACTACTGAGACATACATTTACAAACTTGTGCGCAAACTCATAGTTCGTATGATAGCGACCCCTATCGGAAGTTCTGAAATTCTAAAAAATTATCCTTTATAAGTTTTTTAGAGTGTCATTGTAGATATATGAAAAAAAATTGATTATATAAAAACGGTGGTGCAATCCATCCAATCGTTTCCAAAAATTATGAGAGTTAAGCTTTTCCATTAGCTAAATGTTGTATGCATATAGAGATCTTGTTTTAAAATATACTGCAGGGTATGTTATTTTATCGTAACTTGAGCAAAGCGTGATTGGGTTGCTGATTTTAGAACTTCCCAGAACGTTCTCTTACTATATGGATATTTATTGCTAATCTTGCTGTTCGTGGTTTGCCTTGTCTTCTAGCGTCACCTACATACAGCGTCATATAAAATTCATATCATTAGTGAGTTATTTTTAGTAAAATTGCATCAACTTAAAGATTTTTTAAGGTTAATAATCAAATGTGGCTAAATCAGAGAAATATGCGGTCCAATTAAACAGGTCAACAAATTAAAACTTTTTTGAGGTAACGCTAATCAAAATAGGTGTATATGAAGTATTTTCTAGTCCTGAATCTGAAAATGATAGGCTAAATGCCGTAACACGTACAGTTTTTTTGTTACAGGTGTCGGTGTGGAAAAAAAAGGAGACGACAAATTTTTACAATCTAATATGTATTTAATATAAGCATGTAAAACGTGTTAAATACATGCAAAGACATTACTGACGATTATGCGAATAAAAAATATATTATATGAGAAGTAATACAGCGACAAAATTTTCACGTTTTCCTCTTGTGTTCTGTACCATCATCTCTTTTTACAAACCAGCAGTACTCGCCTAACATAGATAGGTTTCGAACGTCCTGTTGAAACTTCTTTCGTTGTTCGTCGCTTACTGCACCCAAATATTCTTGAAAAAAAGGCATATAGGTGTGTAAAAAATGCATGTTTAAGGACATGCGACCCCCTAGTATTTCATAGGCTGTCAAGAATTCATCTATGAGGTTCTTATAGTTTTCATCTTTTTTGTTGCTCAAAAATCCTTTCACTGCTCTTACAAAACATTTCCAAGCTGCCAATTCCTTTTGATTTTTCATTTTTCTTGAAAACGGAAATCACCTAGAAGCTTACTTATTTGAGATCTAATAAAAATGCCTTCTTTTAGTTTGGCATCAATTAATTTAGTAAATATTTCTTTTAGGTACTTAGGAGAGGTGGAAGAAGCACCTTCTTTGGGTTAACAAAGAGGCCATATTTTATGTTTGGGTACCAGGTTAAAAAGATGATTCTTTGAGACCAATTTGTCTTACTGTAATGTTCTTTTGTTGCCCCACTGTCCCATAGACACAAGTAACTGCAACACTTTGTACCACAGTACTCCTTACCTTTGAATACACTATCAAATAAAATAATTTTAGATACATATTTTATATACAGCAGATACTTGCAAATGAGCCGTGCTAGGCCATTTATATGAAAATGTGTTTTAATTACTATCTAAATGAAACGCAAAAAAAGCATTCTCATCAATGTTACCAAAATTATGTAGACCAGTGTTATCTTTCAAAGCTAAACACTTTTGGACAATTTTTATTGGATTAATTTTGGATTATTTACATATCTCCATAAGTTTGGTAATCCGGTTTTTTGTTGTCGACTAACACGGATAAAGTTATTGGCATGCCGTTACAAAGGGTAGTCCAATAAGTGTTTAAAACGAGACAATGATAACTACAAGTGATAATTTTTATTTTATCTTGAAAAACAAATGATGGTTTTATATTTTGAAAATAATATCCTTCTCGGCTTCGTATGGTGGGCATTCTAGAGACCCAATTTTCGATTACTCTGTCACATATATTATATCGACTGACATATTTTCACTGGTGGTTTGAATATTTCGTTGTAAGTTAAGAATTGTTCTGAGTTTATTTCTGTAAGTTAGAGATTTAATATAACCCCATAAACAATAATCCAAGGGATTGGGATCGCATGATATTGATGGCCAGTTGATTTTACTATTTTGCGAAATAAACAAGCAAGCAAACATAAGTCCAGGAGCGTAACTTTTCTTGCATTAAATCGATTACTTGGCTAGATGTGTGACAAATCTTGTAGAAAGAAAACATTATTTATATGTACATTTTTCAGGCCAAATATATTGTCAACAAATCCCTATAGCGTTTAGCATTAACATCAACACGATTTACATCATCGGCTTCGAAAAAATATGGTCATTTCACTCCCTCAGCCCAAAAACACCAAAGAGGGATTTTCTAAAGATGAAGAGGTAACTCCTGAAACACTTAAGGATTTTCTCAAATCGTGCAGTTATGTTTGTTCACAAATCCATTAAGCTAGAAGTGCGCTTCGTCGGGAAAGATTATTTGTCCCCAAAGTGTGCGTTTCCGTTATTACGTTTCAAAGTTTTGACACTTTTATTCGAAAGCTTTTTATTATAGAAATAAATGAAAAACAATGTCACTTAAATAATTTATTATTAACAATAATTTAATAACTATTAGATTTAAGCAAAAACAATCCTTCACATTACACCAGTTTACGAAAAATATTCTTCGCTAACTCAAAAATGCAATTATTTAACCTCTCCCTCTCCCAATTAACCAACATAAAGTTCTAAGTGCCCAAATATCCTTTCCCTTTACGCCATAACTTTCCCACAAGTTAATTTGGCAGCGCACCGCAACTTTATTAATAATTTCCCGCGTCTTACGGCCCTTAATCCCCATAATTTGCCCCCGCCAAAGACTTCCCTCCCTCCACCCAACGGTTTCCACTCTTAAAACAATTTCCCCCACCCCCGTCGGTCTGAGGGAGAGTGCGCGGCAATCAAAGAGCGAGTGTATAAGATTCTTTCGATTCGCTCGAGTAATTCGCAGGGGTGTGACGAGCCGGGGCTATTGGGGGTTGGAGAATGAGGTGGGGGGGCTTGATGTTCTGCTTTCCTTTATGTACCCCCTTAAGGATAGGTTTATGCCTCGAGTTATTGGTGTCTTACTTGGGATATAACCGAAAGGTTTTATTGCTTGTCTGGTAAAGGTTACCTTTTTTTTTGTTTTATGTGAGGTTATTTCTGAATGATCCATTATTTCGTTTTTCTTTTATTTTTTTTTGGTCCAAACCAAATTTGTTAATGAAGATTCAATTTTTTTTTTATATCTAATGAAATTACAGCAATAATCGTCAGAGTTTTATATTAAAGAAAATGAATAGTACAGGGTCATCCCTCGTATCCAACAGATTTACCAATTACTGATTATTTTTTTCAAAACAGATAGTATTAATTATAGAAGGATTTGTTTGTTGGATATTTTCTGACCTTATCCAACAGATTCACTAATTATGATTTTTTTTTCAAAAAGATTGTAATAATTATACAAAGACTTTTTTTGGATATATCTTATAAGACAGTGATATTAATCAAAAAGATGTTAGGGAATAAGGAAGTTGTTAAGGAAAAAGTTAAAAAACTAATTGACCCAGACATAGGGGAATACTAGGAAGCAGTGGCGGCTTATGAGGGAGGGCGTAAACAATTTTTCAGAGCAAAACACCATATTTTATTTCCGTTCAGTTTCTTTCCTTTAAATCATTTTCCTGGTTCACCTTCTGTATAGGGTTTCAATTGCATGAAAAGTAAAAAGGAGGAAAAGGAAATAAAAAAAAAATCTTCAGCAGCACTATTTTCTTCTACGCTTCCAAAATAACTTCTAAAAACTCACGAGCCGCTACTGCCAGTAAGTTTTAGGAAAGGCAAGAGAACTACTGACCAAGTTGTTGTCATGAAAGAAGCACTAACAACGTGTTACCAGAATAAAATCCCAGAAGTGGTACTCTTTACAGATTTTAGTAAGGCCTATGATTCAGTAAAGAGATGCAGAATAGTAAAAACAATGGAAGAATTTAAAGCACCCTCAAAAATAGTGATATTAGTGATCATAACAGTGGAGTTAACTGCAGCTAATGTGGGTGTAACAGGAAGAATAACAGAAAATTTCAAGGTAGACCTAAGGCATGGGATCCACAATCGACACTATTATTCAACTTGATTTTGGAAATGATTATTAGGAACTGTCAGTTGAACATAGGACACATACCTTAGAAAAATCAACAAATAGTGGGTTATGCGGACGATATGGCAATAATTGCGAGAAGTGAGAAAGAATTAAAGGGCGTTACAAAACGGCTCTTCGAAGCAGCATTCCTCAAGTTTGATTTAAAAATCAATCAAAGGAAAAGCAAATTAATGATAGTAGATATCGATTAATGTTAGTAGATACAAGATAGGGTCCCTGAATTGAAGGTGATACAGAACCAGAAAAAACGGGCTTTTGAAAGCGTGGAAGAATTTGGCTATTAGGGTGTCAGGATAAAAAAAAAGTATGAAGAAGAGAACGAGATAGATTAAAGCTGACAGATATCCAGGAGCCTTGAACCACCAGATAAGATCAAAACTGGTATCCAGAAATACCAAACTAAGATTATATACGATTCTATTGGGTACTAGACAGGAATGAAGGGAAACTATTAAGATGGGAACGTAAAATAAGCAGAAGGATAGCAGGAGAAAAGAAAGTCTATGGCTTATACATGAGAGTAATGAATCAGGAAAGTCATAATATTTTTAAGACCCAAAGATGAACACGACAGTAAATTCGAGAAGATGGCAGTAGATGGGCCAGACAGAGAAAATGGAAAAAAACAGAGTAATGAGGAAAATTGCAAAGGAAAGATCCCAAAGTGAAAGAAAGCAAAGGAGACAAAGGAAGCGTTAGAGAGGCAGTCATGAACATTCTGAAGGAGGAGGGGATCAAAGACTGGAAGACAATAACTAGAGACAGGAAAACATGGAACATAATCACAAAGCTGTGGACCTAAAGGCCTGTAATATGGCTATATCTAACACATCGGCCAATAAGTCCCCGGTCTGACAAATAAAACACTTTTTTGCAAATTTCGACTTTATTGGTCAATATATTCTCCTTAAAGAGCAATATAATCATTCCAACGCTTTATAGAACAATTTCTCTTTGCCTTCAAAATATTCTTCAGTTTCGTCTGAGCACAGGAAAAAGTTGCTGGGGTCAGATCTGGAGAATACGGTGGATGAGGAAGCAATTCCAAGTGCAATTTATGTAATTTAGCCATCGCAGCCAACGATTTATGACACGGTGCATTGCCTTGATGAAACAGCTCTATTTTTTGTTTATTTGGAGCTTTTTTGTGATCTCGTCATATAAACGCACCCACAACGCTATGTAATATTCGCTATTGATAGGTTTACCTTTCTTGAGATAATCGATGAACAATATCATGCGAATGATATATACCATGCGGATACCAAAATACAGAGGCCATAACCTTGTCTGTCGATGGTTGTATTTTTGGTCGCTTTGGACTGACAGCTAACTGACGATTTGACTCCGGAGTGTAATGATGGATCCATTTTTGGAGTATAGTGATGGCTCCAGTGTTTGATCCATTGTCATATAGTGCATGAAAAAATCCTTTATATTTCGCTTAACCAGCTCCAAACTTGGCTCAGAATCATCAATACGTTATTGTTTTTGGTCCGCTGTGAGCAAACGTTCAAACATGAGTAAATGTTCATGCAAAATGGTGTAAACACTTGATATCAGCTATCTCCTGCAGCTGTACTTTTCGGTTTGAGAAATGGTTTTGTGAATTTTTCTGATGTTGTCTGGTGTAACCACCTCATTTGGACGTCCATCGCGTTGAGCATCATCCGTGCTTGTACGGTTACGTTTGAATTCAGCCTACCAATCAATTATGGTTGATTTTTCCTGGAGCAGATTCCGAATAATGTTTATAAAGCCATTGTTTTGCTTCAATGGTACTTTTCATTATCAAAAAGCAATGCTTAATGAACACAAGAAATTCTTTTTTTTTTTGAAGTGAAAACTGCTTTAGTAGCCTTGAACAATTTTTGATACGGACAAAACTTATAGGTTTGCGTCACCGACATGCTAATGACGTGTTGCGCCAGACTGGCGATGCGCAGACAGTGTACATGTATATATATATATATATATATATATATATATATATATATATATATATATATATATATATATATATATATATATAGATGTATGCTTGGCATTACAAGACGAGACAGAAAGTCCTGCGCATGGATCAGAGAACAGACAAAAGTCTGTGACATCATTGGAAGAGTAAAACAATTGAAATGGAGATGGGCAGGCCATATAGCGAGGCGATGGGACGACAGATGGACCAAGGCGATCCTGGACTGGAGTGGATACCGCTTGATCGCAAACGTCCGCGAAGAAGACCGAAAGCACGATGGATTGATGACATCGTTAAGTATATTGGACCCGAGTGGCAGAGGAAAGCCCAGGACCGTGAAGGTTGGAAGCATGCTGAAGAGGCCTTCATCCTGCAGTGGATCGATACGAGCTGATGATGATGATGATGATGATGATGATATATATATATATATATATATATATATATATATATATATATATATATATATATATATATATATATATATATATATATATACATATATATACACTACTACATTGTATATACTCGATTGTATCATGTGCATGTTGGACTCTTTTTGGATGGGTAAAATGTTGTGAGTTTGCGTCGCTGACATGCTATAGTAAGTGAAGTTAAATTGACCACGAGAAAAGTTTAAATTGTGTATACTGTGCATTGTTTAAATTGTGTTTTAGATAATAATTATTTTAATTGTTTAATTGTAAAATCACTGTGCAGTACAAGAGTGGGTACTTAATATGCTAATATTTTTATGCAGAAAAATAAATAACAAAAACAAAGCATTTATTTTCGAATATTTTCAATATTAGTATTGGCATTTAATTATATAATGAAATTTTAATTATTCATACTCAAGTTTCAAGTTTTCACTTCTGTCGGCAGTCCCCATGACTGCCTATCTTTTTTTTTCATTGTTTTGAAAATAACGAAATTAGCGTCACTTAAAGCACAGGAACTCATAAACTAGTATGTTAACTTTTAACGAATGATGTTTATTATTATAAGTGACGATATCTATATGTCAGACCGGGCACTTATTGACCGATGTGTTACTTATCCGATTATTTTTACTAATACAAAATTTTAACTCGAAAGAGCACCCCCAATAAATGTTGTACAAAAATTACTACAAAATATGCAGAAACAATTTTCCTTTACAAATTAGGGATGCAATGTGCAGTTAGACTCGGTCCTAAAATTTAATATTAAAAGTATTTGATAACTAACGACATAAGAGATTTCCTCTTCCACAGGCTAATCAGAAACTCGAAAGTCTCTAGATTAAAAAAAAATAAGAACAAATAAAATTAACAGTTTATAAAAAGTGTGTATTCAGTGATCGTAAAAGTTAATGTTAAAAACAGTGCTTTCAGGGATATAAAATCCCGTCAAACACCAATCACAGCCAGACAAAAGCCCAACAATAGCATGACGCTGAATGGGAACATAGTATAGGTTTAAAAGATTGAAATTACACCACAGTTACCGGCTAAATGCAAGCTAAAAAGGCATTCGAGAGAATTCATTGAAGGAAACTTAATGTCCGTGGAAAAGAAAAAGCTTTTTCCTGGAATGCTCGAATGCTTGGAAGTTGTTAGAAGGTTTTCGTTCATACCGGGGTTAAATAAAAATACCAAATTATATATATATATATATATATATATATATATATATATATATATATATATATATATATATATATATATATATATATATATATATAATAAATAAAAATCAATTGTGTTCGTAATTGTCAGGATAAGGTTTGTATAAAAGAAAAATTTTAGAAAAAATGGGAACGGGAAAACAACGGAAAAATCGGAAATTTGGATGGTATTTTTTTATGAAAAAAAACTTTATGTTAAATTTTGACCTTTTGTCGTTTTATGTGAAATGAGGCACAGTTTGATAGTTTTGCTGTCACATGTCTTCATAACAAATAAAAGGGAAGTGCATGACTTAAAGCTCTTGCAACCAAGCCATTAAAAAACGAAATGTGGCATTTTGCGAAGTGATTTCATTATATTTTCTTGGTTCAACGATAAAAAATATTCTGTTATCAGCGGTGTGTTGAAAAGATTATTTTGATGTTTTTGGGAAAAGGCCACCAATAAGACGTCGAAATAGTGATCAAAGCAGACAAAAGACCAGCAGGAGAACATGAAAGACGTTTCAATGCACCAACGTTGAAATGTGTGTTTCAAAAGGCTTCCGCGGTCGGTAATATTACAATTATTACGTTCTCGGGTAGAACGGCGTTTTAGATTTGTAAAATCTAAACTTACTAATTACTAATTGAAATAGTAATTCTAAAATATTGTGGATAGTGGATAGAGTGGATAAATTTTTATACTATCCACTTTATTGTACCTCGCCACTAGATGGAACTATAGCGCATCAACTTCTACATCTTACCCTGCCCACAGTATTTAAATTTAAAAATGCTATCGTACGATAGATAATGTGGCTCAATGGATATAGATAAAAGTGAAAGAAAATTGCTGTAACATGCTGAAAAATTGTTTACTATGATAAATGCTGGAGGGGCGGCGCCCCAACGCCCTCCTTCACGAACCGCCACTGGTATTCAGATATGTACGATTGTGGTATACAGCACCGTTTGTCGCTGCAGCTGCAGGCCAAGATCTACTATTTTTAAAAGCTATCTACAACTATAAAACTATCGATAAATGTTCATCTGAAACGATATAAAACAAATTTAAAAATCATTTATAGTACTTGAAACCGGAAGCGGTTGCACTCTCAATTTTTGACTTAAATATATCACTACAAGTCAAACGCAAAATGGTCAAAGCTTTTAAATCGGACATCGTGTATTATCCCAAATCTTTGACTGTCCCAAAAAGTTTCCAATAAATAATAACAATAATATAAAAGAAAATACAAAAGGAAAAAATTGACAACTTTAGACTCTTTCACACTTTAGACTTTTTCAAAAGATTTAACATCAATTTAACATCAAATCAACAATTAAAGAGTTTTAACATCAATCAACAACTTTTTAGAATTCGGTGTTGAAACATATTCCGAAAATAATGATTATTTGGAAGACTTAAAAATTGTTAATATGAAATTTGTTAATAATGGAGCAGAGAGCACTAAAGATGAAAATATAATGAAGTATTTATTTTATAATTATCAAATACGAAGTATTTCTCTGAATTAATAATTATAAAAAAAACAATAAACTGTAATAAAATAAAATGGAATAAAAAACTTCTTTAAAACCTTAATGATTAAAGCTATAATACTTAAATACTTTTGACTCCAATATAAAAATTTGTCCATCTAAAAGCATTTCACATGATGGGGAAGTTGATATTACACCTTTAGGATATCGACAAAGGCCCTTAGATAGTTGTTTTCCAATCATATCATCTCCAGATATGGGGGACATTCCCTGACCTGCATGATTGTCAGATTTAACTATATGTGATTAATATCTTCCTTAAAAAAAGACCTTCCATAAAATATTGCGGAGTTGAAACTCTGGCAGTATCGCAAAGGTTCCCAGATTCATTAATAAGATCTAATTGGCGGATGACTTACAGCCCAATTGAAGCCTAACCAGCAGGTTTTCAATCCGATAAAAAGACAGAATAGTCCAGTCAAATTGAGTCTCATTAGACTAAATAGCCTTTGACGATTCATAATAGTATTTCGGTCCCAATCACCAGATTCAAATATACAAAACCTAAACACGCAAATTAAATCCGATCTGATTCCATCAAGACATTCGAAATCCATAGAAAACAAAATAAATTCAAAGCGCCTCGAATATTCATAGCGAATTCGCAAATTCTCTCATGACAAATTCGTCGTCGAGGGTTCGTAAGAGCTTTTCCACCGACAGCGCTCCAGTTTGACAAAAGCATCTCCCTGCCGGTAATGTAATTTGCAATGAGCCTTATTAGTTTGAGAGTTTGCGTTTTGTTTATAAAGAGGACGCTGATGGCACAATTAATATGGCGTCTCTCGATCTAACGAGATTTAAATTGTCCCTCTCTCGGTCTCTGTCTTTATCTCTTGTGTTGTCTTTTGTCGATATTTTTCCCCGCAAATAGATTTGTTTTGTCGTAATTGGGAATGACAAAGGGGGCTTCAGTTGAAAAAAGTTGTATCTTGGTATTCGTAAATTATATTTTACAATTAATTACTACAGTGTATTTGCCTTTTTCAGGTACTTAGTTATTCACTGTTTTTAGTTATTCCATCTTTGGCACGATTTCTGCCTCTCAAATGCCAGTTAACGTGAGTGTGGAATATTCCTAATTCTTCTGAATGCTGCCTCAGGCTTGTTCCAAGATCTGTCATCTGTCACCATCCCTCCCCAAAACTGTCTTAAATTTGCTCTAATTTGGCGACTTTTTCCACTCATTTTGACGTTTATTGCTATAAACCATCGACTGAATATTTAACAGTCGAATCATTTTAATACTGAAGAACGAATCTTTATTTATCGGAGCAAAAGTTGAAATCGAGTTAAACCTTCAAGGAGTGAAGTATAATAAATATAATAATTTATAAATAAAGGCAAAAACGTAAATACATTTGGTATAGGGAGTAAAGGGTGGCCCATTTTGTGCTTCGGAAAGTAAAATTTCAAAAATTAATCACACTAAGAATTAAGATTTTGATTATTTTTTTTTTGTCATTTTATTACTTGGACTTTGCCATTAAGTGTGCAATACAACATCATTTAAATATCCACTACGAGATCACTTGTGTATATTTCGGCCATGACTTGACGAATGTTGGTTGCAACTGCTTATAAGACTTTGAAGATTGTCTACGTAAACACGATCTTTCGCATAACCCCACAAAAAAGTCCAACGGCGTCAAATAGTATGATCTCGGCGGCCAATTGACATCACCGAATCTTGAAATTACGCCGCCTGGGAACTTCTCGTGCAATAAAACCAAAATTGATCTTGTGTGTGAGACTTATGGCGCCGTCTTGTTGGAACCACATATCGCTCACATCGAAATTTTCAATTTCTGAGGAAAAATAATCGGTTATCATACGACTATATCGCTCACAATTGACGTTAACAGTCACTCCTTCTTAATTTTCGAAGAAGTACGGGCCAATAACACCACCAGACCACAACGCGCACCAAACAGTCACCTTTTGAGGATGCAAAGGACTCTCCACAATCTCTTGTTGGTTTTCAGAGCCTCATATACGGGAATTTTGCTTATTTACGTACCAGCCGAGTGAGAAATGAGCCTCTTCGCTGAATAAGATTTTGTTTGAAAAATCAGGCGAATGTTCAAGCACCTAATCGGCGTATGCCCGGCGGGCTTCAATTCTTGCGCGAGTTGAACTTTGTTAGGATGAAGATGCAAGTTCAAATGCAAAATACGCCATAATGTTCCGTAAGACTAGCTCACAGACTATGAACGCCGATGTATCATCAAATTTGGGCCACACATGTCTTATTACATTCGTAACAGGCCCAGTATTTTCTAATTTCTTGACTGTGTTGGAAATTTTGCGCTGAGAAACGTGGCTACGGCAGATTCACCATTTTTGTAAAAACTTTTAACAATCCTAACGCGTTATTCGGTGGTTAAACGATCCATATTGTAAAAGGACAAACTTTGAACTAAACAAATCACACTTTGGATGACATTTAAATTTGACATATGTCATAATACAGGGCTGCATTTTCTGGACCACGAAATAAATAACCCTGTATATGCGATTCCTTCACAAAAATCAGTGTATTTTTCAATTAAATGGTTGAATTGTTTCAAGAACCGAAAGTAAGAAGCTAAGGATTTATGTGAACAACGCCTCTTCTCATTTTGCTGCAGCAACAATAATTTTTCAAGTAAATATAATACTTATTGCTTATAGTAGTTATTGCACAACATCATAATCATCTGATCTTACAATTGGAAGGGACTGCTATATTTATTTTCGACGAAAGTTAGATTTAAAACATTTCGAATAATGTCTGAATCTTACGATAAGAAAGCCCCATTTCAAAATAACAGTGGGGAGTAGTTTTAATAATTTAGAATTGCTGAATGCAGGGCAAAAACATTATTCAAAAGACACTAGCTATTATTCAGATTGGTGTTTTCGAACGTTCGTACATCATGGAGAAGATACAAAAAGTGGCTGCCACAGGAATTGTTCGAAAATGCTACATCGATACAATTTCGTTGCCTTTTAAGCACGAAAAAATTTTTTTTGATACAAGGATGGTTCGAAAAATTCTCGGCCTGACAGAAAAACGCAGTATTTTTGAGATTTAAAAAAATTCATCAACGTGGTCACCTTTCAATCAATTTCAAGTGGTTGCCTCAGTTTTAACCTCATCCGATCATGTCACTATTAAGATACGATTACATTATAGATGCTCCAATCGAGGGTTTCTTATATTCAGTTACCAGATTCGGTTTACTGGCATGCCCGTAGAAACGTCTGAACTCTTTATTGACCATTTCACTCTCTGAAAGTGATTGTTTAAATGACTGTGCCAGAGATTGGCATAATAACTAACTGCCTGATGAAGAGTCTTGAAAGAGCGCCAACGAGCCAAAAATTCACGAACAGCGACACAAAATTTCCTACTATTTAATTCCTCCGCTAACGTCAAACTTGGTAAAACACTCACGGAAACGTTCAATTAATGACCTAAGTTTATGGTGAGGATTGTTTATCACATGACAGAGTCCATGAGTGGTTTAAACGATTCAAAGGTCGTGAGGATATGAAGTCGTGAAGGACGATGAACATCCTGGTCCAAAAAATTCCGTGGTTACTCAAAGTAACATTGAAATTCTGCGTGAATTTATAAAAAATCAGACAAAATCTTCATTGCGATACATGGGAATGGAATTGAGCATGGAAATGGAAGTCCAAAGATTCAATTCAAAGATCATTTGTCACTTCGGAAGGTTGCTCCGAATCCAACATTGCAAGGACTTGGTTAGAGTCGAAAAAGGGCAAAAATTTTAGATACCACATTGTTACTGGTGATTAGAAGTGGTGTTTTTAATATGATCTATAAACCAAGCGTGCCGAATGCAAGAACCCAGGCGAACCAAATCGGAAAAAAAGCCGTCTCGATGTTGACGCCAAACAATGTTGATTTGTTCCTACAATTCGGTGGAAATTGTGCACAAGAAGTTCATTCCATCTAGTCAAACGATCATTGCTGCGTTTTATCTTGGTGTTATGGCTCTTGTTGCACGACAATGCGCCGTCTCATCGCTCGACGCTCATGACTGTTTTTTTAACGAAAAATGCCATCTTAACCGCCAATCATTCACCATACTCGCTTGACTTAGTTCCCTGCGATTTCTACCTTTTCGAAAAACTTTATTTACCGATGAAAGAACATCATTATACCGATATTGAAGTCATTCAAAAGGCGTCGATAACTATCCTGAACGACCTATCTTTGGCCGAGCTCAAAAATTAATTCGTCAACCTAATTGACCGTACAAAACGTTGTATTGACTAGCAAGGAGACTATTTTGAATAATGATTTTTGTCGAAAAAAAGAAATATTTCTATTTTTTTGAAGAAGTCCTGTTTTTCGTGAGACGCAACCTTGTATATCATATATTATATTGTCCATTTATTGAAAGTAGTTTTCTTTAAATTTAGTTCCGTTATTTTTCCGACATTCTGTGTATTTCAATGAACGAATACTTACTTTAATTACAATAATTTCTTCAAAACTATGACTATAATCATATTTACTTCTCGCCTACATTTTTTTTACTCCCTTCTTCTTGTTTTATTACCCTAATCATTCAAAACCGATATTCCCCCCGGCCTATAATATTTTTCGATTAAAAAGCGGTCAAAATACTGTGGGATAAACACCAGGCACGTGATTGAACGGCGTTCGCATAGAATTAGGTCACGTGTCGGAGGGAGTAGCACTTCGTTTATAAGTCATTTAGGACAATGGATTCATTTCGTTCGAGCTGAAGTTGACGAATTCGGATCGTATCCAATTGGTCATACTACGAATAATTTTCAGAGACGTTATATCAGTTTTAAGCTTTCATTTTTCATATTCGGAAACAGAAAGAAATCGCAAGATGGTAAATCAGGACTATATGGAGGACGAGAAGTTAATTTCATGCCTTTCGGAATTTTGGAAAGTGAATATCATGATACGGAATACGAAGCATATCAATCGAACTTGATTGACGTACACAGAAATAATTTTAGTCGCTATTTTAAAATAAAATTCTTTGTCTTGACAATATTGCGACATTGCCAAATCTTTTTTGGTTGATGATGCCCTACGATTTTTAATTAAAAAAAAGCTTTAACAATGTTTATTGGTTTATTTATAGTTTATTCGTTAAGAATAACCAATTAAATTATTAATTCTTAAAATATTAATTCTTATCATATCTTTTCGATTGGTGATTTAATATCTTTGCAATTTTTTTTTACGAGAAGTTAATATTTTTCACTCTTGTTGTAAAAACTTTTTTCTTTAAAATGTTGCGAAGAACCGTTTGTTAAATTTACAATACGTTTTTTTTTTGGAGGGAGGGACAGAATCAACAACAGAACGCCTCAATATTTGAAGATCTCATCAATCCGATACCTTGCAGGTAAAAAAACGTTCGAAAGATGACAAATTTGATCAAAAAATATCAAAAGCAACGATGTACCATTATTTGGTTTATTTAACTGTTCTCTAAAAACAAAATTAGTTATTGTGAAATACACCATATTCATTTGAATCAATCAATAATTAATATGGTAAATATTGATTCTCATCAGAAAAATGATGTCACTCTAATTTGAAAGATCGACAAAAATTAAAGAATAATAAAATTTTCTGAAGAGATATATCCATAAATAGCACCGCCTTTCATTTGCACATAAAAAACTCAGTTGCTTTAGGAGCATAACTTACAATAAAAATTAGAATTTTGATACGAACACGTGTCGCAATATCATAAATGTAACATTTTTTCAGGAAGGCGTCCATTTTGATGACATTTCCTGGCAAAGTAACCCTCTAGTTCAAAGTGAATTGACCATAACTGGAATTATATTATTCAACCCTAATTTTTTCTTCCCCACAAGTAATAAATCCCTTAAATTTTATTTCAGTTTTCATAAAATGTAAATAAAAACGTTTTCCGGTCATAGTTTGTCCAATTGGCATGATTTCTAGTCGAATCTTATGATTTACCAAGTGTGACGGTTAATAATTCTTATTTTTTTCTTAAAATAAAACACGTTTAATTTAACAGAGACGTAAAAAATGGTTTACTCAAAGTATGTGTCATCGCTAGCTGCACATTTTTCACAAGTTTCTGAGAATTTGTGGATGATCACCCTGATGATCAAAATCTATTGAGATGGCCCAGTAATCAAGCCATTGTTCGACATCTGTATAGTTGTTGAAATGTCTCAAGGAAAGTGGGTGAAACATCGATGAAAACAAGATGTAGTCGGAGGGGGTCAAGTCTGGTGAGTACGGCGGATAGGGCAAGAGTTCCCAGTCAAGTGCAGAAATGGTGTCTCAGACCGCTTTCTCTGTGTGTGATGGGGCGTTGTCGTACTGCAAGATCACTTTTCCGTATCTTATAACCCATACTGGTCGCTTTTCGATCTATGCATGGTTCAAATTGATGATTTGTTGACGGTAGCGAACGGTATTGACTGTTTCACCTGGTTTCAAAGTCACCAAATGCACAACATTGTCTTTTTTTTATAGCGATTCGGCCTTGCCATCGATGTTGGTGGTTATCCTGAGTCAACCTATGATTTTTTACGGTTTTGTTTCCATTTCCATATCCATTTTTCGTCTCCAATCACCATCCAATGCAAAAAAGTCTTTCTTTCATGCCGAAAAAGCAAAACTACGCACACCGTTTTTCGTTTTTCTATCTGCCTCTCGGTCAACTAATGTGGTACCCATTTTTCTGCCTTCTGGATCTTTCCCATGGCACGCAGATGATCATAAGTGGTTCGGCGACCAACATTAAACCTCTTTGTCAGTAGTTGTTAAGTGTGCATATCGTCTTCTTCCAACAATGCTTGCAATTCGGCATCTTCATTTTTTTTTTGGTTTACCTGGGCGTTCATGGGTTTTTAAGTCGAAATCACCACTTTTGGATCGTCTAAACCAAAGCCTACAAGCCTCTTGCGTTGGGACATGATTACCGTACATTTTCACAAGTACACGACGACTTTCAATCGCAATTTTTTTTTATTGAACAAGAAAAATTGTACATGCAACAAACGCTATTTATTTGGCTCGAAGCTTGACATATTTACCACACGAAAAAAAATATGACTCTAACTCGAAATCATTTAAACATCAATTGTCTTTTGAAAAGTACTGTCGCAACAAATTGATTTAAGAAATTAGACTGTGAACCGACCCTTGTTTCCAGCCCCATCTCTTTAAAAAAATATAACTATTAACAGCTACACCTGGCATTTAAGCATTTACAAAAAAAATGTTAAAGCACTTCCATCTGTTAAAAACTTTTAACAATATTTCTATAGCCTAGAAACCCTAGATCAGATGAAGCGATGACTTGAAATGAATCGGCGGGCAACACTGGAAACTTATGACACAGAGCAGAGATATGTAAAAGGGCTTGAAGAAAGTTTTTGTCCAAAATTGGTCATCATGAAACGCAGTAAGTGAAGAAGATTTAATGAAAATAAATAGAACATTAAAAACAATCCACTGTCAACTCTACGACCTGAACAAATCTTCCTCATAATGACTGAAACCATAATTTTATAATTTTTTTATGGTTCCTGAAACAATATCTAATAATTATACCAGATGAAACAGAAATATTAAGAATAATCACATTTATTCCAACGAATAATTGCATATGGGGTATTTCGAACACACCCCCTAATCTTTTAACATACTACCGAAAATAAAATTACCATCATGTCGAAATCTGCGAGCCTTAAGAGAGTCTTTGGGGACCAAAATATGCCACTCTATTCAACTGAAGGACAAACGATACGTTAATAATGCGCTATATAGTGCAGTGAATTTTTATATTGAATGGGGGAACATCGCGATAGGGTTCATACTTCGACCATTAACCTTTTTATGCATCAATAAACATCATATAAAAATATTTTTCTTGCATATATATATATATATATATATATATATATATATATATATATATATATATATATATATATATATATATATATATATATATATATATATATATGTTTAACATATATGTTTGTTTATTTATTAATTCATAATTGTTAAGGATATTGAAACTTAAATCCAAATGAAATAGACAAATGAAAAGAGAAAATACTAGAGATGTTTTTTTGTCAATTCGGGGTGTCTTTTCCAAAAAAAAAAGCTTCCTCAAAGACCTAAAGTTACTTAAAACAAAATTAAAGTTTTATGTGATTTTCATTGCATTATATTATTCTGACATATTACGCCAACATTTGTTCTTTCAAATGTTAAGTGAACTAAATTATTTCTATCTAATTAGGGTCACAATATTCCTTAAACAGGAGCCACATTAGCTGTGGTGTCTAAGGCGTCAGCCTTACATTACGGCAGTTAATGTGGAGCGGGTTCGAATCCCGTACTAGGCAAAAAAGTTTTTCTAAATTCTTGTGAATGTTTCTAGGTAAGAGTGTAAAATCTGACAAGGAATCACCCCTCAGTCACGCCAGTTCGTGGCTGGGTAAGGCCGGATGCCTTCTGAGAGGTTTCCTACGTTGGTCACTCGCCAGTCGGTAGGCTTCTCGAGATACTTTCGGTTAAGCACAAAACCAAGGGTTGATAGCCTGAGGGGGGTGCTGACCGGGGTTTTCGGTAGCTGATGACCGTGGTTCGGAACCCACGTTAAGCTGTAGGTCCAGTTGCTAAATAGCCTTCTCAGTTGCTGATGCGCCTCTAACGCCAAAATTTTACTTTATTCCTTAAACATATTTTATTAGAACACTGACATATGACAATGTTTTATGACATTGAAAATACATGTAAATTTTTTTATGTTTTATGTGGCTCGACCATACTCCACACTATTTTACAGATCGCAAAAGGTGTTGTATTACAAGTTTAATTAATTTAATTTAGATATATATATATATATATATATATATATATATATATATATATATATATATATATATATATATATATATATATATATATATATATATATGGGGTGAGCTAAATACGCGAAACGAGGGTCGTAGCATTTCAAAAGTATGGAAATCGCTTTTGGAACGCACGAGGAAAATCACTAAACGGACGCCCGGCAGCGGAGCCGAGCGTCACGAACAGCCCCGAACTATTCTGATAGAATCTGCGTAGTCGCCGGCCTATAAGAGCTAGCGTAACATCCCGTTCACGTTCACGTCATATATATAAACCGGGAGACGCTATATATATATATATATATATATATATATATATATATATATATATATATATATATATATATATATATATATATATATATTATTATTCACGTATGGGCCCTGGTGGACCACGCGAAGTACAATTAGAGGTGTTTGTTGTTGTTAGCCTTCCTTTGAGCCCATACTAATTTCATTCTTTCACTATGAGCTTTTTTCCTTTCGTCAGACCAAGTTGTTCCAGTCTTCCTACATTTTTCTCTCTGGCCAACCTTCCAAACGTTAACTCAGTTTTGAATGTCTCAGTTTTGTATTTTTAGATAGGCATTTTTTGTTGTAAATATTTTGTGTAAGTCTCAATGCCGTTTCCATTTTTTGACATCTACCCTTATTGACCGCTTTTTCCAACCCATTTTCCATGATTATTTCACCCAAATATTTGAATTGAGAGACTCGTCTGATGTTACCATATTTTGTTTTTAGAAATGGTGTTCTTAGTCTGTTGCAGGTCATGTATTGTGTCTTTTCAAAGGAAATTTGCAGTCCTACATTTTCTGCTGTTTCTTTTGAGATTTCAATCTGTTTTTGAGCCGTTAATGCATCTTGAGCTAAAATTGCTAGATTATCAGCAAATGCCAGACAATCAATTTTGATGTTGGTTCTCCCCAGTTTAATGGGCTGGTCAATATTCGGTGCCGACTTTTTTTCACGCCACTCCTGTATTACTTTTTCTAGAATACAGTTAAATAAGAGTGGCGAGAGTCCATGCCCTTGTCTCATACCAGTTTTAATTTCGAAGGGTTCTGAGATGTCACCCATGAATTTAACTTTTGACCTCGTGTTAGTTAACGTTGCTTTAATAATTGCCAGCGTTTTCAGATCTAGTCCTTGTTCTTTCAAGATTCGGAATAAAGATTCGCGGTCAATAGAATCATATGCATTTTTGAAATCCACAAATGTATAGACGAGATTTTTATTGTACAGTTTTTGATGTCTTAGAATCAACTTTAGATTCAGGATCTGTTCAGGGCAGGATCTGCCCGGTCGAAAACCTGCCTGATATACACCAATGTTCGGTTCTAACTGTCCCTGTGCTCTGTCTAGTAGACATTGAGATAGAATCTTGTAACAAACTGGGAGAAGAGATATTCCTCTATAGTTGTTTACATCCGTTCTATCTCCTGTCTTATGTAGTGGATGGATTAGAGCATCTTTCCAGTCTTCCGGAATCCGTTTGGTTCGCCAAACTTCTTGTAGAATTTTGGTTATTTCCTTGATTGTACAACTGGACCAGCGGATTTCAAAAGTTCAGCAGTGATTCCATCTTCACCAGAAGCTTTGTTATTTTTAAGCGGCTTGATTTGCCTAAGTATTTCCTCTTCATTCGGTGGCAATGAATCTGGGTTTGTTTGTTTAGGGTTTAGTGTTGGTAATTTGTTTAAGGGCTCAGGACAGTTTAGTATTTGTTCAAAATATTTCGCAAGTTCTTTGCAATTGTCTTGGTTATTTAGAGCTAGTTGTCCGTTTTCCTTTTGAAAGCATAGGCTCTGCGGTTGATAGCCTGTTAATTTAGTTTTAAATGTTTTGTAAAAGTTTCGGGTGTTATTTTTTTGGAAATCTTTTTCTATTTCATTAAGTTGATTGTTTTCATATTTTCTTTTAGTTTGTCTAATTAGCTTCGATGTTTCTTTTGTTACTTCCAAAAAGATATTATAGTTTATTGCTGTGTTTTGACTATTCCAATCTTTGAATGCTTTACTTCGGCTTAATACTGCTTGCTCGCAAACTTCATCCCACCACGGATGTTTTCTACGTTTTTGTAAAGGGACCAACTTTAAGGTTGTTTTAATAATTTTTTGTTTTAATTCTTGCCAGTTCTGTGCAGGTTGTTTATCAAGCTCTTCTGTTAGGGCTGGTTTTATTTTCGTTGAGTCAAACTTTGGTATTAGCAGCCCCTCTTGAATAAGTTTTCGAGGTTTTAATATATATATATATATATATATATATATATATATATATATATATATATATATATATATATATATGTCGTCCGGATCAAAATCATCCAATTCATGCCAAAAAATCAATCAGTAATTTTCTATAGGTAAATAATTCATTTAACATTTAATCTCTCACATTTAATTAATAAAAAGTTCTTTCATATAGATTTTTTTCAGTATTAAATACAAATATGTTTTAAGTTTCATTATTATTTAAACCTTAAAAAAGTTTTAAATTAAAACAAAAAATGAATATTAAAAAACTTATTTATATTTATGTTGGCGATGTAACAAAAAAAAACACTTGCTTAAAATAATGTTTCATGTCTCCCAACTTTAATAAATTAGACTTATTTTTTCTTAAATTAAATATATAATGTTTTGTTCATCACTTATTTTTATTTTTTTTAAGTATAAATTTTTTTATAATTTCTTGCTTCATAAAATGAACCAGGGGAGGCAAGCGTCCCAGTCTACACTATCATAGCTACGCTCTTGCAACAAATAGTCAAACTTTGGTTCACTGTATCGATGTTTTGAGCACTACTTTTAAGTTTTGGACCGGTTGGATTTTTAGCATCACAAATACCATTTGATTTGAATTTTTAAATTAAATTACAAATAATAAGCTCTGTAGGTCCATTATGTTAACCATAAATTTCACGTAAAGCGCGAAACGTAGCCCGAATCGATTCATTATTTTTGTAATAAAATATAATTTTCATGATGTGCCAACCAATTCTAAACACAAATGTTAATTTTGGAGGAAATAAGAAAAAATAGTTTAATAACTCTTTATTATATATATATATATATATATATATATATATATATATATATATATATATATATATATATATATATTACTGAAATATTCTATTTTTATACCCGACACTGAATACGTAAAAGTTGCCAATGTCCTAATTGCAGTGACTAAAACAGAACAAAAAGTCGTCCATTGTTTCAAGCATCTTCCGCCGTTCTCTCAGTATGGCGTCATGTCCGGTTCCGTTGTGTTCTTTGCCCCCCAGGATCCCCCTCTTACCCCCACCGCCAACCTCGTTGCGATCGTCGTTTGTTTTCCTCTTGGTCTGTTTTTCGGCAACGAGCTACGTTCAAAGTATCTTTATATTCTTTGTTAATACTGTTTTCTTAATTATGTTTAACAATATGTTCTAATTCAGCAGAATTATATATTGTTGATTAAAGGCTAATACTAAGTCTGTTAAGTCTGTTCGAGTTTTTCTTGTTAGGACAAAGATTAGAAGATCTTACTAAAAAAACATCTTGTTAAAATAATTTGTTTTTCTATTTTTTTTTGGGGGAGTTTTTGGACGATCTTCATCCAAAAAGTGTTTTGCTGAAACATCAGGTCATACCATACAAAGATATTGTTTCCACAATTAGTTCCTAAACAATGTCCCTAGAGATCCTGTGAATGTGTTTATTTCATATATTTCATCCATTAATGTTGTCTCTTTATACCAACATTTTTCCACTCTTTGAAACAGTTTCTACCCTCGAACTGCCTTGAATGTTTTCTATGGTCCTAAAATGGGACCCACGAAGTGGTTTCTGCATTTAATGCAACGGGAAATAGACCCACTGAACCATATCTGGTGAATATGATGCTTTGAAGAACAGTATTTATTTGATTTTTAGTAAAAAAATTGTCGAATTATTATTGCGCTTGTTTGTTGAATTTACTGAATTGCTTTTCCACCAATCTGGACGTTTGTTTCCAATGAGATCATGCAAATCACGCATACAGCTTAAGCAATATTCTTCATCAAATGTTTGACCAGTGAGAAGAAACTTTTTTTAAACAATATGTTTTTTTGAACAATACTGGCTGTATGACCAGCTTGTACATCTTTAACATTATACTCGCCTGACTGTTGAGATGTTTTTAGGTCATAAGTATAGATCCACGTCTCATCACCAGAAATTATGCATGTCAGAATATCATCAGCCATGAAAACTTCAAACCCTGCCTCATCCAGAAAGCGTCTCTTCAGCAACTTCAACAAGATAATGTTTTTAAAAAAAAAATCTCAGAAATACAGTACAAAATCATCAAGATTGATAATGTTTTCTTCATTAGTTGACGTGGATGGTCTTCCAGAACGAGGTTCACACTGAACTACTTTTCAGCCATTACTAAAGACTTTGTTCACATGTTTTTTGATATGGCTTTATCGCCGTAACGCTTCCTTAATACTTCCAGTCCATCAGCACAAAAAAAAATTTTTAGACTAAGTTTAATACAAATTCTTTATTGGATAAATGAACCCATTTTAAAAAATCCCTAACAAAACTGTTTAACAATTACAAAAGATTTTTTTCCTTAATTTGGGTTTTTCGCCACTATCTAAACAAAAAAAATATCAAAAATACCTGTTCTTATTTAAAGAAAGAATCAATGTGGCAAATTCTATATAGGTGAGACATCTAGATCGTTAGATGGTAGAGTAAAAGAGCATAAAAACTTTCTTAGAAGGGGCGATTTTAATAAATCTAGAATTTGTCAACACGCATGAGAATCGGGTCATAAAATCAATTGAAATAATAACAAAACGGTATTAAAAGAATCGGTAACAAAATACAGAAGATTAAAAGAAACCGCTATAATTAATTTAAATAAAAATAACTGTATTGCTGTGCCTTCGGTAGATTTAAATTCAATATGGTTCCCGATTCTAAAGAATACAATTAAACACATTTAAATATTTGAATACACAATCAGTACAATAAACAATCACACAGTAAACATTACCTATATATATCTATTGTTGTCAATGTAAGTATCGTTGACATATACAAAAAAATATATTTACTTTCACTCATTAATTTGTATATTACAAATTAATATAATTTATTTTTTAGTTTAGTTTTGAAAACGGGGGGAGAGTACCTTCCGACACGTTAACGTTAAAAGTTTGTACATTTTTTATAACATTTTTATATCTTTAAAATTTTGTTCGTTAGGCAAATTTATTACAAAAAATGATCACTGAGAAATTTGTTTCCGTTTGGTTTTTTGTTTTTACCCAGTGATTTTTTCTTTAAATAAGAACAGGTATTTTTGATATTTTTTGAGTTTTAGATAGTGGCAAAAAACCCAAGTTAAGGAAAAAAATATATGAACACGCCACAATCATTCAGACATTACTTAAATTACAAAAGACGCTATAATTTATAATTTAGCAAGCGACACACTATGAAACTTCGGGCTGTTTTCAAAAACCTTCATACCAACTAAGAAACATATAGACACTGTATTACTATACTGGTTTACTACCTTTACGACAAAAACTTCTACACTTTTTGCTTTATGTTTCTGCATGCGATAAGAAAAATGAATGGTTTAAAAATGCTGTTTGTATCTTGTTTACAAAATGTTGTTTGTACTAAGATCAGCAGTATTTGTTGCATATATATTTAAAATATCTATTAAAGCAGATATTTCATATATAGAAAGCTTTTTTTTATCCTATATAGAAAACTGTGCTTGTAATCTACTGAAAAATGTATTGAAAAAAAGTTTTAAAAACATTCTTACTGAATGACAGTTGGAATGAATTATTTTGAATTAAAAATATTTAAAGTCCCTAAATGTCTACCACAAAATGGTTTTGTATGTACATATAGGTATCAAAAACATAAACATTTTACACATTTAATAAACGTTTACAATAGTGTTTTAAACAAGAGCATTTTTTTGGATAATGTAACGTAGCACCTTGTTAGGTTTAAGAAGATGCGCATTTCAAATACTCCACCAGAAAATAAATAAATTTAAGAAAATGGCAAGGTTATAGCTATCGTCTTCCCGGTATTTCCCATAATATATTGCTTTAGTTTGGTTTTTCAGACCAGTAATGGTATTTTTGGTTTTAATTCAGTTTAGTTTTTAATGAAAATAACGAAGTAACTGAAAATTATAATAAATTAGAATGGAAAAAAGCCCTCAGATCTTTTCAGAGACTTCATTCGTATCTTATTTCACAATATTAAGTTTTTCTCCTCTAAAAAATTGTAACAGATTCTAATCCCATACTTTTCATCAACTTCCAAATACATTCGAATTATGTAAATAATCTAATACTAGATCCAGTGAGTGGCCACCGTCCATTTTTTCTTGTAATGTATTCATTGTCAAAATAGTGTGGAAAGTCGAAATGATAGTATCAAGAACACACTCTATTATTTGAATATTGATAGTGTTATCATAAACTATATCCCAAAATATCGTCTATTTCTGATTTCGTTAGTAATTTGTTGGTAAATTTGATTCCTATTATCTTATAATTATATTTCTATTTGAACAGATCTTTTTTCATGCTTCAGGAATTAACGGGAAATTGACACGAATCCAGTAAAACAACAAAATCTGGAAACAAAATAATGTTGTCATAGTGTAAAGGAGCCGATATCATTTTTTGTGATAGTGTATGAATATTCACCGTGGTCAATCAGGTGTGACAGTATTAGATTTTTTTTATTTTTGTTGATAACAGAGTAAATTTGATTATGATTAAATAGGGATTAGGGTTCATCGAAATGTCAACAACAACATACAATAATAAAGTTATACGAAATGATAAAATGGCAGCGAAAATTAAAGGTAGATTTATAAAAAGACAGAGTCAGTTAGAGTACAATGTAACAAAAAACTCATTTTCATTTTTAGACAAAAAATAAACTGTTTATGGTATCTTGCTCTTATTATTGTCTAACGAATCAGCAGTCTTTAACCTTCGTATTAGGCTTAAAAAATATTGATATTATACTTAGAAGCTATTTAATTTTACAGTTTTCTGAGGTCACAATTTTTTAACAGCCATAGGGGTACAGTATAACAAAATGAGGGGAATTAAATTGTAAACTAAACTTAACATTAAACGAAATAAAATATGAAAAATGAAAATCCTTTAACCTCAACGATGTTTCACTAACATATTTTTGGAAATCATAATCAAATACACTCAAATAAAATAAAAAAAAATATGAATTTCTTTTTAACTTAGATTAAATCTCCTTAATGTTTTTTTTTCTGGGAATAAGTAGCAATCTGCCAGTCGTTTTTATTTTTTCCATTTTCAATATGATCCAATGCGACAGTAGCAAGGTCCGGTTCTAGAGGAAAATAAAAGACATCAAATGTACTACCTATGCGTAGATAGTTGATGTCATATTTATCTTCCCAATTGTCTGTCAATAATTTTCCAACATAATGTTTTACCTGATATCCTGAAAATTTTACAATAACAAGATCTTTTTTGGACATCTCAGTAAATGTAAAGGGATGTCATTGCCATCTGCACTGATATATAAAATGGATACTTTGGTATTATCTGAATCATCAGAACCTTTTCCAGAACTTGCAAATAGGACATTGGTAATATTTTCCACTTTCTATGATTTCTTCTTCATTTTTATATTTTTGGGCTTTGGGATTTTCTTCTTGCGTTTTTTATCTTTTTTTCCTTAGCTGCTTCTTCAAATTCCAGTTTAATTGGTGTATTGGTGGTGATACAACATTTTCCCCTTTACCTTCCATTTTTAGATAGTCTGGGACCTGTCTATGAATATTCTGTACATATAAGTGGGTTTGCAAAAATGTTGTCCATAGGTTCAGGATGTGACTTTATTAAGATGTTTTGATCATTTTACTGCCAATACCCTTCTTTGCTTTCTACCGTGGTCGTACCGGTCTCATCAAGACAGAACAGTCTAGTGCCATCGTCAAAACTAAGAAACGTCCTCATTACCTCTTCTCAATTGTTATAAAACTTCCTGACATAGTGCCATTGTGTATTATCATTGACAATGTTTTTATTCTTTTTTAAAATATTCTCGACACGAGCCTTTTTTTTGAGCAATTGTCATTTTTATGCGGAATCCAACACGCACAAATCTTTTTCACGGCTAAATGTTCATATAAAATAGTGTGTATACTTATTATACTAGTGCCCAGGGATGCCTCAATCTCACGTTATGTCACATGGCGATCTTGCTTTAGCAGTTCACGCACAGTATCGATGTTTTCTGGCCCAACAACCGATTTTGGATGACCTTCTTTAAATTCATTCATGAGCAAACGACGGCCATGATTGAATTCACTAAACTAGTGATGTACAGTGGTTTTAAATGATGCTTTATCGCCAAATGTCGAACTGAGTTGATCGATGCTGTATTGTTGAGATAATCCACGTCGAAAGTCGTAGTAAATTACCACACAAAAATTCTTACTCAGTTATTTCCATTCTTTAACTGAGATATAATTTTCAAGTCACTAAACAACACAACTAGCGTCCATATGACAAAAAGGTCTCTGAGTATGTATAAAATCAACAATGTCAAACTTTACGATGTATATGTCAGATGGCGCATTACTCGTATAACTACTCTAGGGTCCAATATCCAATGTAAATCCATGCAATGTACTGAGTACAGAAGTCTATGATTGACATTTACATTTACATATCAAACAGTGTTACTGTTATTACGTTTCAACGCTCTGACACTCTTATAGGAAAACTCTTTATATATAAATATGTGTAAATAATTTGATAAATGATTATAATTATAAATGATTAAGGAAATGTAAAGAGACACATAAATTAATGAATTTGAAGTTGCTACTAAAAACTTCACATTTATTAATTAACTAAAAACTAAAAATAAGAAAAGCGTTAAACAAATGTACTATCGTATATATTTCAAAAGGTTAAGGAAAAAAAATCCTCAACGAAACTATAGGGGAAAAATTAAAAGGGACTCCTCTATGAAAATTATCGATCCTATTCGGAATATATTAGAAAGCAATTATTATGGCAACTACTGTTCATGTTTGCTTATCACTTGCTGAAGCGTGTAATATTGTCACAACAACTGTTCCAATGCGTAAATTAAAACGGCTTTATCTAGATCAATTGTCGGAAAAAGACCCATTTAACAACACTTGTGTTAAAGTACTTTATGCTATCGCATATTATAAAAATAAACCTATACAAAAAAGCTGCTCCTTTCAATGAAAATCAGACGCACATTTCAGATTTGTTATTGGTTGGCAATTTTATTCGATAGTTTATTTATTACCCAATTTTATATGTTGAGCATTGTTTTCTGATCTTCTTGCCAAATCTGGTAAATATGGAGAACGATGTAAGACTTCTCAACTAAAAAAAATCTTTCTCATAATTCCAGATGACTTATATTATCACCATTTTTATTTAAACTTATACGTAAGCAAACGAAATTTCAACATATTCACTAATGGCCTTTTAAGATATTACTTAAAAATTAAATTAAATATTTTTATAGCCATTCATTTCATACGTTTCACCATAAATTTAGTTTGTTTTGTTACAAAAATAAACGAAAACTACTCTATTGTCGTCTGATGTAAAGTTGAAATTACTAGCACTGTTTGTTCACACCATAACACTTTTTCTATGATTCGCGTGACATTAAGAAACACACGATTAATTATTTTCTCAAATTAAATGTTGAAAATGTCCACCATTTGAGAATATGCAATCTTGGTCCCGTTTTAACCAGTTTTCCCGAAAACGTTGAAAAAGTTCTAACATAATTCTAATCTACGTTATTGAGATTTAAAAACCAAACAAGATATTTCATCACATCAAGGCCACAAAAAAAGAAATCCAAAGGATTAAGATAATAAGGTTAATTATTGGGTAAATTTATTTCTATAAATCTGTTTTTAAAACTACGATTTAAGTGCTTATACAAACTGAAAATCAACGCGTGCTTTCAACTTTTATACATTATAGGAGTAGAGTAATTGCTCTTTTAGTATTCTATGTACAATCAATGAGAAACTCCAACTTGTAGCGCAGCACAAGTACTTCGAGTACTTCTGGTAGAATCCTCTTCAACAATATATAATATTTGTTGTTCGACTTTGGGACTGATTTCTCACTGCCGCCCACATTCTTGAAATTTTGTAACATCACTACCAATTTTAAAAAATCTGTCAGAAACGTCAACAAACCTTTGTCGAGATGGAAGCGGCCTTTCAGGTTCAGGGTCGTTATTTTAAAACTACGTCTTTTTTCGTAGCAATGTGCGTGCAACGTTTTCGCCATGTGAATCACATCCCAGTTGTACAGCAGGCCATAGAAAGGCACAACGAATACACCATGCCACTGTGCTTGGCTTTTATCGACTACAAAAAAGCATTTGAGTCAAACTCAAAGCAGGCCACAATGGATGCACTGCTTGGCCAGGGGATAGACAAATCATATGTAAACCTATTAATATCGATATATGATGAAGCTACAGCGACAATTCACTTTGATAATCTTCAAGTTGGAATTAATATAGAGCGAGGTGTACGGCAGGGTGAGGCAATATCGCTAGTTATTTTCTTGACCTGTCTTGAAGAAATATTCCGTAATCTGGAATCGAAACAGGATAGTGCAACAGGAAAGATCACTGGTGCAAACTTAAACTATTTAGATATGCAGATGATATCGTTCTCCTTTCACAAAACCCAGAGGAGCTGCAAAGGCGCATCGCAAGCAAGAACTGCAAAGGCATGGCGAACCATTTGGCTTAAAAATAAACCTGAAACAGAGTTAGATTATGTTCAATAAATTTGCTGACGACAGAAGAATTTCAGTTTTAGGAAGGAATTTGGAGATTGTGGAGCACCAAGGATTTCAATGGAGGAGGATACCGCCCGGGATGTGGAACGGCGTGTTAAATGTGGCTGGCAGGCATTTGGTGTTCAAAGTTAAAATAGCGTTTAAGAGCAAACTCCCACTTTGTCCGAAAAGAAAAGTGTTCGATCAGTGCGCCCTGTCCGTTATGACATACGAAAGTGAAACCTGGACAGTCACATCGCAATCAATTTAAAAACTTCGGATAACACAGAGAGGAATGGAAAGATGTATGCTTGGCATTACAAGACGAGACAGCAAGCCCTGCACATAGATCAGGAAACAAACAGAAGTGTGTGAAATCACTGGAAGAGTAAAGCAATTGAAATGGAGATGGGCAGGCCATATAGCGAGGTGATGGGACAACCGATGGACTAAGGCAATCCTGGAGTGGATACCGCTTGATCGCAAACGTCCGCGAAGAAGGCCAAAAGCACGATGAACTGATGACATCGTTAAATATATTGGAGCCGAATGGTAGAGGAAATCCCAGAACCGTGACTGTTTGAAGCATGCTGAATAGGGCTTTATCAGGCAGTGGATCGTCACGGGCTGATATCACTATCAGCTATATATATATATATATATATATATATATATATATATATATATATATATATATATATATATATATATATATATATATGTATATATATAGCTGATAGTAATATCACAAAGTTTCTTCCCAACATTTCACTAGTACATTAGTATAAAAATGGAAATTTAAACCAGTATCGATAACAAAATAATCCAACAACCGATATAAGATAACATCGGAATAATAGCGTATCAATTCGGGACTATTAAAAGCAAAGAAACAACCCCCTATAGAGCCCTTGGAAGGGCCACTTAGAGTAAATTGTTTGACAATCCCGCTGAGCCGCGTAATCCAAATCATTGCCGGCAGAGAAGGGAGAAGTTCTGCCGACTTGAAAAGACCAACACGAAGGGTTTATACTGCGTACGGCGCGTACGGTGCGTATTCGAAAGACGAACAAAAACTTCACCGTCTAAAAAATGTCCCTTTTATTTTGCGGAATATGTTTAGATGGGAGAAATTGCATGAGAATATCGAAGAAAATATTCAAATGCGTGTTTTCATTTGAAACTGTTAAAATAGTCCTAGTTCTATAAATTTATACCAATATTCTTGTCGTTCTTGGTCTAATTGAAGCCATAATGACAAAACAAGTCAGTAACACAATGTTTGTGGTCTCAAAGAGATTCACCATTAGTTGCTATATCACTAGCGTTTAATATCCCGACCTGCGTTTCGCGAATCATATTAGCATCATCAGGAGATGATTCAAATCAACTTGTCGAGTTTTGACTCACATATATCAACTACCAGTAAAACTCGATCTGTGTCATTCGATCAGTGCCTACCAACTGACGAAGAATCAATTCGAAGGTATCTAAAAACATCCAGCTGTACCTATGGACTATATCTACTATACTTTTTATTATGGTGAAGCAAAAGAGGTGTTGCTGTCATCATGATACGAGTTGACCTTAGCCATTGCTACTACTGTGTGCCTAAACCTGGAACCTGAAACCTGAGAGTCTGAGACAAAGCAGAGGTCCTCAATACCGAGTAGGTACTTTACAACCGATACGGTATCGAGTAAAAGTATTGATATATATATATATATATATATATATATATATATATATATATATATATATATATATATATATATATATATATATATATATATATATATATATATATATATATATCATACCCTACCATCCAGTTGACTGAACGTGAGTGTTGATTGCTCAAAATGTTCAGAGTTTTAAGAGTCTCCTTTCTTGAATATAGACAGCATGTATTCAAGTTTTCTTCTTTATATTTCTTAAATTAAAGAAACACAAATGTTAAGCCTTAGGTGAAAGTTGAATCAACGACCAATTTAATTTTTTATAATTCAAATTTATCTTAACGAATAAATATTAAAATTCACTCATAATTCTAACACTGGTCTAGTATAAAAGAGGTCTGATCAAAATCGAACCACTGTCATAATTGAATTTGTTCACCAACATATAATTTTTCACTCAGCAACATATGGATACCGCTAATAATAAAATAAATATAGTATTAGACATAATGGTATAATTTAAGAGTTATGTCATTCAAGATAACGATTAAATACCTTATTAAAAAGATCCAAACTGGTCGAATGCAATTGGTTTTCTAAACGTACAATTCGATATTAATTATAGATGATTGACTCGATATCAACTCTGTATTGAATTGACGTTAATGATAAGAAAATTCAGTGGAACTTTTACTTATTTCTACATGGTTACAAGGACTTCCAAGTTTAAACAGTTATAAATACTTTACAATTCCTTTTACTGTTTCGGTGTATCTCGTCTACCGGTCGTTTTTGGTCCATTCGTCTGTTTGGTCCTTCCGAGCCCTTATCCTCACCCCACACCCCAAAAACCTGACCCCCCGTTGACTTTTTCGAGTGTCGCATAAACAATTTAATGAACTGCCGCTTCTTGTATGAAATCCTAAATCTATTTTAATAGAGTGTGCGTTATAAAGTCCCTATTTTGTTCGACTGTGTCATTGATACAGCTGCTCCTTTAGATCATAATCCAGAGGCGTACAAAAATTTACCTGGGAATAGTTTTGTTGACACTTAAAATGTGTATACAGTTTGGTTATTTAATTAAAACAATAAACAAGTTTGCTAATTTACATCCATGTCGCATTAAGGATTATCAAAAAAAAAGTAGTTTATTACAGCATTCGATCTATTACGTGTGTCTCTGCTAAATATTATATAGAGTCTTCATTTAATTTCGAGACCCACGTGATATGTGGACAACCAACACGACAAGTCGGTAATTGTTAACACGATATCAGTAATTTTCTTAAATTACGACATACGCTTATGGGTTTTTTCAGTTTTTAATAAAAATCTTTTTCTTTGAATTATACATACAGTTTAGGACTAATACATAAAATAAACATAACATTAAGATAGTACTACTTTATTTTGAACTAAAGTATCAAAATGTTAAAATAACTCCATTGGAACACATGCCATGGAAGGATAAAAGAAGAAGAGAAACGTCCTAGATTTGTAATAGAAAATATTCTTTATGAACCGCAAATAATTAAATTTTTTTATTTTAAATAATCAACTGTGTTTAAGAGATATTTTTCAAATAGTTTTTGTTGCTCAGGTAGTATAGAAACTAATAAAAATAATAATAAACCATTATTGATTGATTTGTCCGTTACTTTGTTATAGTTCATTTTTTGAAAGTTTTAAGGTTGTGTTTCAGAATGTAAAATCGTTTTACGAAACTATAGTCACATAAATTTTGTGATAGATAACAAAGTAATAAAAAATTGTTTTATTCCTTTTTAATAATAAACAAATCTCGATGACAGATCTAGAGCAACTTTTAGAAATATTTTTACTAACAAATAATGCCACTTTTAAATAATTCAACATAAAGAAATTAAAGTTACTATGTTTAAATACATCACTGGATATGTGGGGCTAAGCTCTTCATATCATATTACAGAGAAGCCCCATCATTGTTTTGAGTTGTCTTGTACTCAATTTTCCAGTCTCTCCTAGCTCTTATCTTAAGATTATATTGGTTTATTTTATCTCATCCCTCTATTTTTCTATCTTCCCCATGAAAAATCGCGGTTGCACCAAGTGTTAATGTTACGATTTGTGGGAAACTTGATTTTCGTAATTTAGCTTTATACTATGTCCAGGGTGAATGAATGAATCTAGTATTTCTATGTTTACATCGTTTATTATAATGGAATCAATATTTTGTGTCGTGGGAATTTCTGTCCTATTTCTGTTCAGCACAAATAATTTTGTTATATCCTAAAATATTTCCAAGTAAATCGTCTATTTCATCGTATTTCCAACTAAATTTAATTGATGTAATTATTTTGTATGGAACTGCTTTGTACTAACAATTATTTATAAAGGAATATACAATGTTACTTCACTGACTTTTTGAATGAATACATATAAGTGATTTTAAAATCAATGACATAAAACTAAAGGATGTTACAGCTTATTAGACGATGGATATATACATTAAGGCACAAAGTGTCTACTTAAAACAATAATATAATCAAAACTATCCAATAATATTACATTTGTGTAAATATTAATCGATACAACAATGGATTTATTTAATAGCCACCCATAAAATCTTCTTATTGTGCAACATCCAATTTTATCCCTCGATGAATCGCCCTGCCTGGTGGATGTATAATATACGTTGAAGGCGACAAACGTGGTGATCCATAGTCACCGGTAGTAGCAAATATTTGCCGTATTGAAATGTCAACTATTGTGGAACTTCCATTGTTCGAACGTTAGATTTGTTGCTTCGAAAGTGCTTATAATAATATGAGGATTGCAGAAGGGCGCTGAGGGAAATTTGGAAGGGATTACAAGCCTAATCTGATTTAAATTCTTTTCTCCATCTTAGCTAAAAGACAGTTAGTTACATTTTTTAAGAAAAAGCTATTTTTATATATATATATATATATATATATATATATATATATATATATATATATATTTATATATATTTATATATATATATATATATATATATATATATATATATTTATTTATATATATATATATATATATATATATATATATATATATATATATATATATATATATATATATATATATATATATATATATATATATATATATATATATATATATATATATATATATATATATATATATATATATATATATATATATATATATATATATATATATATATATATATATATATATATATATATATATATATATATATATATATATATATATATATATATATATATATATATACATATATATATATATATATATATATATATATATATATATATATATTATTATTATTATTATTCACGTATGGGCCCTGGTGGACCACGCGAAGTACAATTAGAGGCGTTTGTTGTTGTTAGCCTTCCTTTGTGCCCATACTAATTTCATTCTTTCGCTATGAGCTTTTTTCCTTTCGTCAGACCAAGCTGTTCCAGTCTTCCTACATTTTTCTCTCTGGCCAACCTTCCAAACGTTAACCTTGTGTTTGAAACAGCCTCTATCCTGAATTTCACTTTGTGTAATATTTGCTGATCTTAGGTCCTCTTTAATTGCAGCAATCCATTTAATTATTTCTACTTTAGCTTTACTCCTATTTTCATAAAATTCGACTATTTGTCTAGTTAACCTACTCGGATTCATCCGTTTTATGTGTCCGTAAAACTTAAGTCTTCTTTTTCTCATATCGCTATGTATATCTGTGTATTGTTTGATTTCTTGGTTTTCTCGAAGTCGGTATGTTGTGCTATTTATTTGTTTGGGCCCTAGAATTTTTCTTATGATTTTTCTTTCCTTCTTTTCAATGTCCTCGATGTCCCTCTTTCTATTCAAAATGAGCGTTTCCGCAGCATATAGACATTCTGGCTTAATAACTGTGTTGTAATGTCTCAGTTTTGTGTTTTTAAATAGGCATTTTTTGTTGTAAATATTTTGTGTAAGTTTCAATGCCGTTTCCATTTTTTGACATCTACCCTTATTGGCCGCTTTTTCCAACCCATTTTCCATGATTATTTCACCCAAATATTTGAATTGAGAGACTCGTCTGATGTTACCATATTTTGTTTTTAGAAATGGCGTTCTTAGTCTGTTGCAGGTCATGTATTGTGTCTTTTCAAAGGAAATTTGGAGTCCTACATTTTCTGCTGTTTCTTTTAGGATTTCAATCTGTTTCTGTGCCGTTAATACATCTAGAGCTAAAATTGCTAGATCATCAGCAAATGCCAGACAATCAATTTTGATGTTGGTTCTCCCCAGTTTAATGGGCTGGTCAATAATCAGGGCGGACTTTTTTTCACGCCACTCCTATATTACTTTTTCTAGAACACAGTTAAATAAGAGTGGCGAGAGTCCATCCCCTTGTCTCACTCCAGTTTTAATTTCGAAGGGCTCTGAGATCTCACCCATGAATTTAACTTTTGACCTTGTGTTAGTTAACGTTGCTTTAATAATTGCCAGCGTTTTCAGATCTAGCCCTTGTTCTTTCAAGATTCGGAATAAAGATTCGCGGTCAATAGAATCATATGCTTTTTTGAAATCCACAAATGTACAGACGAGATTTTTATTGTACAGTTTTTGATGTCTTAGAATCAACTTTAGATTCAGGATCTGTTCAGGGCAGGATCTGCCCGGTCGAAAACCTGCTTGATATTCACCAATGTTCGGTTCTAACTGTCCTTGTGGTGCTCTGTCTAGTAGACATTGAGATAGAATCTTGTAACAAACTGGGAGAAGAGATATCCCTCTATAGTTGTTTACATCCGTTCTATCTCCTTTCTTATATAGTGGATGGATTAGAGCATCTTTCCAATCTTCCAGAATCCGTTCGGTTCGCCAAACTTCTTGTAGAATTTTGGTTATTTCCCTGATTGTACCTGGACCAGCGGATTTCAAAAGTTCCGCATTTATTCCATCTTCACCAGAAGCCTTGTCATTTTTAAGCCGCTTGATTTGCCTAATTATTTCATCTTCATTCGGTGGTAATGAATCTGGGTTTGTTTGTTTAGGTTTTAGTGTTGCTAATTTGTTTAAGGGCTCAGGACAGTTTAGTATTTGTTCAAAATATTTCGCAAGTTCTTTGCAATTGTCTTGGTTATTTAGAGCTAATAGTCCGTTTTCCTTTTGGAAGCAAAGACTTTGCGGTTGATAGCCTGTTAATTTAGTTTTAAATGTTTTATAAAAGTTTCGAGTGTTATTTTTTTGGAAATCTTTTTCTATTTCATTAAGTTGATTGTTTTCATATTTTCTTTTAGTTTGTCTAATTAGCTTCGATGTTTCTTTTCTTACTTCCAAAAATATGTTATTGTTTATTGCCGTTTTTTGACTGTTCCAATCTTTGAATGCTTTACTTCGGCTTAATACTGCTTGCTCGCAAACTTCATCCCACCACGGATGTTTTCTACGTTTTGGTAAAGGGGCCAACTTTAAGGCTGTTTTAATAATTTTTTGTTTCAATTCTTGCTAGTTCTATGCTGGTTGTAGCAGCCGCTTTTGAATAAGTTTTCGAGGTTTTAAGCTAAGTTTGATTCTAGTCAAGTAGTGATCCGTATCTATATTTGCTCCTTTCCTGACTTGAACATTCAAAATCTCTTTATAATTAGAGTACGAAATGGCAACATGGTCAATTTGAAATTCACCCATGTACGTGTTTGGGCACCTCCAGGTCTTTTGTTTTGATATTTTCTTCTTAAAATGGGTTGACATTATTTTTAGATTAAACTGCGAACATAGTTCAACCAACCTTCTACCATTATGGTTAGTCCATTTATGAGCGGGAAAACTGCCGACTGTTTTCCTGTACTTTTTTTCTTTCCCTAGCTGGACATTGAAATCACCCAATAGGATTTTTACATGGTTAGGGGGAATTTTAGAGATAGTCTTTTCTAGAATTTCCCAGGACTTATTTACCTTTTCAGGATTAGATTTATTTTCTTTCTTTAACTGGGAGGTGTGCATTGATTAATGTATAGTTTTTATTAGCACACTTAAGGGATAGTGTCATAAGTCGATTATTTACTGGCTGGACATTTATTATAGAACCAAGGATGTTTCTTGAGACAGCGAAAGCAACACCGAGATGTAGTGTATTTTTGAGTATTTTTTGTCCGTTTTACTTTTAAAAAGCCTGTAGTTGCCGAATTCCAAGGTGTTATCATCTGTCAATCTAGTTTCTTGCAAAGCTAAAATTTTGATTTTTTGCTGATTTAATTTTCGCCCCAATTCGTGTAGTTTTCGTGGACGCAAGAGAGAATTGATATTTACCGTTCCAAAGAAAGTTTTTGTTTTCAGTTTCAGACGTTGGCCAGAGGTCTCCGACTCCCTCTGAAAGATTTTGCGTTTAAGCCCGGACGCCGCAGAATCCGAAAGTCCGGTTGTACCAGCAAAACTGGCAGAGGATTGTCTACCTCCTGGGGTAATTTTGTAATTACTAGAACGCTTCATCTTGTACTTTGAATTAAAGGTTTGAACCATGATGGTTCAGAGGTTAAGACTGGAGGGGTTAGTTCCAGAATTTAAACATCAGCCGCACCACTGGTGAACAGACGCTGATCACTTAACCGCTTGATACAAGTCAGACGCTAAGTGGATTTAGTTTTTTTTTGCCTTGGTTCGGGGCTGCTTATTTTGAGATATTCGCAGCTGTCCATTAATATCTAATTGAACTTTCACTATCCACCACCCGTGATCCGTCCAGTACCTTAGGCGAGGTATACTGGAATATATATATATATATATATATATATATATATATATATATATATATATATATATATATATATATATATATATATATATATATATATAAATACCTTAGACAACCGCATTAGATGCCTTGTTACTATTTATTTTATATGAACTAACATTCAGTGGCATTAATGTTTCAAAATAATTTTGGGCAAATGTCCGCGGCCGCCACTTCTGACAACGCGCAATTGTCCGAGTTATATTGGCTACCAAGGCGTCAATAGTTGCTGCTTTATTGGCATAAACCAACGATTTAATATAACTCCAAAAAAAAATCACATGGCCTTAACAGCCAATTATCAGGTCCGTTCCTCGAAATAACTTTCTCACAGAACTGTTTTCTCGATAAATCGATTGTTGCGTTGGCTGTATGACATAAGGTGTCATCCAGTTGGAACCACATCACGTTGGAACCACATCACCTCTAGATCAATACCATCAATTCAGAATTAAATAATCATTGATCATCGCAAGCGGCGACGAAATTGATAAATTTGGATCTTCATCAACAGTGCCACCAATAGCGACGATATTTTCTTCGGTACGCCCAGTTTTTATCTTTATTTTTTTTTTAACGTCAAGCAGCGTGAAATGGTTTCGAAATATGTTGATAATTCGCTCAATACATCGCTCGGTATATGTGCTCTATAAGATTGGAACACAAAACACTAATGTTCAAAATAAATTTCGACAATAGACAAGAGTTGGTCTGATGTTAAACGTTCTCTGATTTGCCAGACTATACTCAATAATTTTGATACTAGAAGCGCAAAAAATCACAGTTTGTTTGACAGCGACCCCTATCGGAAGCTCGAACACGCTAAAAATATCGCCATTTATCTGTGTCATTTCTCTTATAGTATAAACGATTTTTGCACCAGTTGATGTTGATGAACAATCTTCACGAGATTTGTCACTGAGATTCTGCACACTAGCCATAAATAGTGGGTTAAGGCGAAAGTTCTTTACGTTTTGTGGCACGCATCGAAATACCGAAATATTGTCTTCTTCACATGTGAAAAGTTTGTATATTATTTTATCAGAAGGAACTATAATGTAGTTGCGTTTTTCAATGTTTTTAAGTATTAAAATAGCAGCAAATAACAAACACTTTCGATATATTATGTTGTAATATTTTCAAAAAAATAAGACTGCTTTGTATAGGCAAAAGAGTATTTGTATTATGTGCGATGAAGGTGCTGTTCACGATTTCACGTGCCGTAAGTGGTTCAGAAAATTTCGTGAAAACAATTTTAATCTTAACGATGCATTAGGTTCAGAAAGTCCGGCCGAGATCTATTTGAAAGTGATATGACATGCTCAAATTGTATACTCGGCATAAAATTACTCCAGGCATCGGAGAAATTCTTGGAATCAACCAGTCAGCAGTACCCAAGGCGATTACCTCAACTTGGAATGGTTAGCAAGGCCGATGTATGAGTGCTACATGAGTTGATGGAAAAAAAAAGATTTTTCTTTGCGATTCTCTATTGAAGCGCAACGAACTGGATCTATTTTTGTAACGGATGGTTACAAGTGATAAAAAATAGATTAGGAGATTAAGAGATCATGATATAAGCGCGAAGGTACCCCTTCAACCAACGCATAAGCTAAGTTACGCCCGAAGAAGTCTATACTGGGCATTTGGTGCGGCAGTAGAGGGATCGTTTATTATGAGATGTTACCTGAAAATCACACCATTAATTCCAGGAAATACTGTTTACAACGGCATGGATTAAAGCGAGCAATCAACCAGAAACGGCCAAATTTGCCAAGAGAAAGGTATATTATGTTCGATGCTAGACAATGCTAAAGCACACTGTTTCTGGCCATCCGACACAATTACAACTTGACTGGTATGTTTTGGTTGATCCACCGTACTCTCTCAACCTTGCGCTTTCCGTTTATCATTAATATAAATTGTTTCTAAACAACTTAGATGGTAAAAACTTCCTTTGAAGACTTGCAAAATCACCTAGATTCGTTCTTGAGCGTGGGATTATGCAGCGGTCGAAGAGATGGAGAAAATTCATCGAACAGATCGATACGTGTTATATTGATTTGAAATAATTTTTAGTAAGCAATTTTTTTCTCAAAAACATGAGACGAACTTTTGTATATACCGAAAACTTCAATTGGATTGTACTTCAGCATCAAAAGACGAATTAAGACTTTCGATGCCTTGTTCTTGAGTTAGAATATATATTTAACGTCCTAATAAACGGCAAATAACACTATTTACCCTTTATCTTTTTTTATCTTTAAAAAAATACAGTGGATTACCTGATTGCAACTGACTTTTACAATAACCTACGTACAAATAACATCAAAGAAAATAGTATGGTAAAATATTAATAATACCACCGCCCTTCAAAAGGTTCTTTTAAAACGACACCACTAAAACTCTCTTTGGCTGATTGCAATTTAAAACACGTGACTACAGTAAATATCTCATAAACTACACTGACTGACTCGGGCTTAGTTAACCGAAAGCTGAGAGCATATATCATATGGTTGTCCAATATAGTTCAAGCTTAAAATTATCATAGTTTACGAGCATTTGTTTCTTTAGCGAAATTATAATCGAGTGATTTAAACGTATATCTTGATGGCAAAAATAATCAGAAATACGAGCACAAAGTAAAAAGTCAACTTTTCCAATGTGGGCGCGATCGCATTCTAAAAAAAATCTTAAAAATAGCTTCCCTTTTAGTAACACTCCATGATTAAGCATTACTTTTTGCATGGAAAAACAATCGCATAAACGGTGAGAAACCTGAAAAAATATTATAGGGACTCCACTCCTCCCTGGGAATTTAAGGTAATGAGACTGTTGATTGATTGGTTAAAGAATCAGCAATAAATAGAATCAAAAGTACTACAATATCTCTTTGCAAGGATATTTTCCCCAGCATAAAAGCTAAAATAATTGTCTAATTCAACTTGAATGGGATCTTCTGGACGATGATAATAAACTATGGCCAATCAAAAATAATTTCTTCTCTTCTATAACTTCTCCTCTTTTAAAATCCAAACATGTCAAGTTAAACACACTAATAATTGGACACTGTCACTAATCTCATTCACATATCATGAACCGAAGTCTTCGCCCACCTTGAGCATCCTGCGATGCTCTCTTGTCGGCTTTACGCCTGCGATCCTCCTGCATTCCTCTTTCTGTTCTTCATCGAAGCTACATTCGTGTTCTATCAAGAAAATTTTAAAAAATACCCTACCTGACTATCTCTTTAACTTCCTTAAGGAGATTAGCCTATATAATGAAATATAAATGTACATTTCTTGTTGCTTTATTGTTATTTATTCTAATTATTTTTATTAATATTACGTATAACTTTCGTCTTATACAAACAAATTTCTAGCGTTATTAAATAATGCCCAATGCATTGATATGGCCTAATCGAATAAATCTAATCAAGTTTCACAAAGAGTTGATAGAAAACATCTTCATCTATCGGATAAAAAAAATTGTTTGCGAAATTGGTCAATTTGTGCTATGAATTGACACAGTATCCACCTTATTCTCCGGACTTGGAATCCCTTGACTTCTTGCCCTTTCAAAATATGAGTGTAACAATCAATAGCTGAATGTAAAGAAATTTCCAACAAACGAAGAAATCATCGTCGAAACAGAAAACTATTTGGCATGATTTAACACGTCGTAAAAGGTATAAAAAGTTGGATTTGGAAGCCATAAAAAAGTTGGAAAATCGTTCGGCGAAGTATATCAAGCTAAAAGGAAACTGCGTTAAAACAAATTTTTTAATAAAAAAAAACACTAGTTCTACACTCTACCCTCTTAACGTCATTTTTAAAATTACTTTGGCTCAGAAGGAGCACTAATTATATGTAGATGCTTCTTATACGTCACTGCAGAACCATAAATCTATTAATTGAATACAATATTGTATTAAATACGTTTCAATATCGATTTCTTCATTTTTAACCCTTTCTTAATAAATAAAAGCGCATTTTTTGATAAAAAAAAGAGAAAAATGTAATATAATATTTTTGCTTTATTTCAGAATTGTACGAAACAAAGCTGCGGAAAAAGCAAAACATGCTCATCAAGTAGCCACCAGTGGTGGTTCGTCGAGTTCAACACCAGGGGGCTCTGTCTCAGTGATTGCTCATGCTCCGGCTACACAGCTAAGTGAACCCAGATCAGGAGCATACAGCATAAATGGAATTCTTGGACTGCAACACGATCCAAATGGCAACAGCATCAAGAGAAAAAGGATAGATGACCATGGTAAGTCAAAATTTCCAACCTGAGGTCCTATAAGGATTCACTATAAAGAGTTTAATACTCCATAACGATAATGGATCTTTTCCCTCTATGAATTATTTAAGAAAAATAAGGTCTGCGTTATAGAACATCCACTATACTCCTTTTATAATTCCTCTTGGCTAAATGCTGCAGGGGTTAACTTTAAACACCCATGAAATGTTGTGGCTTAAATTTATTTTCTTTTATCTGATCTCAATAATTTTAAAATGATCATGATATGAGAACTATTAACAAATGATTAATTAATTAAAAATTAAACTTAACCTAATAGTTTTTATGAACATTGTACAGAATAGCTACATACAACACTCCTCTTGGAAAACTATTTAAAAGGTTACCAACATCCAGTTTGAAAATAATACATTTTTGATAATATGGTATATAAAATAAAAATAATAATATCAGAACGTCTACATCATCAATCGTAAAATAACTACATTCAACAGAATAATTTCCGTTCGTAACAGATGGCGAAGTAAACAAATCCGACTTATTACAAGTCATCAAAACACAATCAATTTAAGACTTATCACTCGTAAGAACAACATTATCATCATAATAAACAATTAATCAAAATAGTCAGATGTCATTCGGTCTTTTATTTGCAACTTCTGATTTATAATATCGTAAATGAATGATAATATTTGCCCTCGATATATTACGGACAGTTGTCTATAACCGTTGCTATAATTAGCAATATTAAAAACGAAATATCGACAAGGAAATTCCTGTTTTTTTTTTAAAGTTCACATGGAATAATTATATTAAAATGTTATTGATTTATCATGTTGAGTTGCCCGTGAAATTTTTCGGCTTCCACAAAAGATCTAAAGTGCCTCTGAACTAACTGATGTTGCAAAAATCAGACAAAATGAAAATCCGAAAGAACTAAGTCTGTAGAATACGCTGGATACGGTAAAATCTCCCAGCCCAACTCGGAGATCGTTTCTAAAGTTTCTTTAGCTATATATGGCATGCATTCTCCTTCTTCACTTGCCGTTATAAAGCATTTTGTCCGTCAGAGCGTAACTAACACGATTCAGTTGCTGCTGATAACGGTCAGCACTGATCTTTTGACGAGATTGGAACAACTCATCATGCACGACACCCAGTTAATCTTGATCCGAGAATAAACACAGCAACATCTTTGTGGACGTGGATATTTAGTTTTACGATACTGGATAATAGTCGATACTGGAATATAGTAATAGATAATAATCTTATACATAAGATTACTTTTCAATAACAACAACATCTAGTCCTCATCTATTACTCCTCCTGTTTGTAGTAAGTTCCTGTCCGAGCTCCATCAGTATACAACAAGGATTTTCTTCCAGTAATGCATCAAATTCAAAATCCTCCAATGTTTTGGTTGTCACAGACGTTCTGTATCATTTAAATCAAACTTTCCTGTTCCCATTTACGCATCCATATCGTAAGTAAATGTCAATTAAAAGTCATCATCAAAACACCGAGCCGAGTGTAAGCCAAACCGAACCGAGCCAAATGAGTCCGAAGCAAACCTATGTATTGACATTCACACTAAATTGCTCGGCCTGGCCCGGAGTCTCTTGTCATTCAGTATGATAGCCACATACTGATTTATGCGTTTGTATTTAACAAACATGTTAAAACAAATTCGGACAAACTTGGCTTGGCTCGACCGCTGAAGTCATCTAAGATACCCTTCGTCTCACTTTGGATACTTCTACCACAACCACAACTTCCACAACCACTAATCAATCCTGATCAAATAATCAATCCGGATTTAGTTATACTACTTTATTAGTAACAAAAATAACAAAAGACATTTTTAGGGCACTTAATGTAGGTAAAATTTCAGTTATGATATCATTGGATTATATAAACGATTTCGATAAAATAAATCGTGGTATTTTAATTTATATATTTCATCATCTGGGCTTTTCTGAGCAATCAATTAAATTATTACATAGTTACGTAAAGAATCGAAAGCAATATGTTGTTACTGATAAAGGAAAATCACATAACAATGAGATTATTAATGGAAAACTCAAGGATCTATACTGGGGCCACTTCTCTTTAATATGTACACATGCAGGATGTCTGATGAGTCAATAACTGTTCTATATAACTGTACGCTGAATATACCTAACTTTTATACTGTTTTTACCCCAATGATATTGATAAGGCTATGAAATCTGTTAATGGTGATTTGGAAGAACTGTGTGAGTTTCCACAAAAATACCAACTTCAATTTAACATAGCCAAGTCCTGTTATATTCTTTTTTTCAAGAAAACAGATCCAGTTTTAAATAATTTTGTATTATCGATAGATAATAATATTCTAAAAAAACTTAATATAGCTAAAAATTTGGGCTTAATTTTTGACAAAGATTTGAAGTTTCGGTGACAGATCATTTACTGTGTTAAGCAGGCCTATACTAATTTAAAGATGCTGTATCCACACCGACATTTTTTATTTACTACATTAAAAATTGTTGATGATCAGTGTAGGGAATATTGCTCGTACACAGAGAGTATAGATTTCTTGTCCTAGGTATATATATATATATATATATATATATATATATATATATATATATATATATATATATATATATATATATATATATTATCAGAAAGTTCCGTGCGTCATAGAGCACTTCATGAACGATGTATTCACCGAAGTTACGAAGGCATTTCACGCAGCTGGATATTAAAACAAAAACAAGACAAAAAAACTGTGCGTTCCGAAGAACATATTGTCACTGCTCTACATGGCAGACTAGATGGAAAATCTTGCGTAAAGATCTTGGTCTGGTGGCTTCCAAGATCCAGCTTATCCAAGATTTCAAGCCACAAAACCATCGTTTTTGTCCTACCGTTCGATGAATTGACTCAAAATCAATTACAACTTGACCCAGAATTTAACCCCAAAATTTTGGATAAATTCTTAAACTCGTTTTTGGATAAATGGTTATCTTAATAAACAAAATTGCCGCATTTGGAGTGAAAATAATCCGCAAATGAAATGATGATTACCATTGTATCCAGCTGGAATTACCGTATTCCAAGCTGGAAAGCACGTTGCCATTAATGGGAATCGTTGCAGAGCGATGATTAATAATTATATAATTCCGAATTTGAATGGTATTGATTTGGAGGAGAGGTGGTGCCAACAGGACCGCACCACATATCATACAGCCAACGCAACATCGATTTATTGAGGGAACAAATCGTTGAGAAAATTATTTCTCACCTTTAGATTATTTTTTGGGGTTATGTTAAATCCTTGGTCTAAACCGGTAAACCTTCAACTACTGACGCCTTGGAAGCCATATAACTTGGACAATTGTGTACATAAGATCCCAATTGCTTGGAAAAGTGTTTGGAAATTGGATTGGACAGAATGCGCTTTATCAGAAGTAGCCGCGGTGGAGATTTGTTCGAAATTGTTTGCAAACATTAATGCCATTGAATGTGTATTTCACATAAAATAAATAGTTTCAAGGCATCTAATTTGGTTAATTTATTTTAATTTAAAGTTCAGACGCACTAAAAAAATCACCCTATATACAATTTTCAATCAAAAATCCGCTTTTAAGGTTGACTTGTTCCGGTTGAGTTGACGACCTAATATTTTCTGATGATAATAATTACTTGTGATGGGAATAGTTCAACATAAGTGTTGATAATCAAATTTGATTTGGGAGGAACACTGAATTGAAAAAAAAAACGAAACATAAAATCTATGGGAACAATTGATGAGATAAACTGCGAGAACAAAGAGAGATCAATTTTAGATATTTAATAAACTGATGGCGGAATCAATCTAGTTACCGGTCCGAAATTCCGAAAATAGGGATAATGAAATATGTTCGAGTAAATTTTGATAAAATAACGGTAAATAGACCGAGAGAGTGAATTCGATTTGGCCACCGACCGGATTGTTTCAATAAAACAGCAGCTCAAAACAGTACGCTTTTGTTGCAAGGTGATCGAATTATAGATAGGTCTCTGTTTTGGTTTCGTTTTGCCGCATTAATTAATTTCGTTGTTAAATGGCATTAGCGATATCGAGCTTAATACGAATACATCCCGGGAGGAAAATAATTTGCAACAGAATAACACTTTTAAATTTTTCATTTCGAATTTCTTTTTTTATTTAATCACCAGCATTAGCTCAAAATATAATTCCACAATATACCAAACCAAAAACCGATTTGTATAACAATTATAACATCATCAGGAGACAATTAAATCTACTTCCAGAAATAAAATTCTGGAATTAGATTTGATTGTCTTAGATTCACTATTATGCAGAGTCATTATCTTCACTTGCAGTTTATAATTATTATATTTTTAAACCTCTCGAATTTGAGGTAGAATTTTGTAGAATTTTATTCTACTATCATGCTCATCCATTATCATCCGGTACTCCTGTATGTCGTCCCTCCACTGACCTCTTGAACATCCACAAAACTCCGTAACCTTGCGTGTCTACTTTGTTAGTTGTTCGCATTAACTGTCCTATCGATCTCCATTTAAGTTTAGCTATATCCTGTTTTATATCTCTAATTCTTGTCTTATTGCGTACCCATGTATTTGTTCGTTTTTCAATTAATCTTACTCTCACCGTCGATCTTTCCATATTTCGTTGTGCTGTTGCCAATCTCTGTAGTAATGTATTTTTTTAGGGCCACGTTATGAAACATAAGTGAACACAGAGAGAACACACTGTTGATACATTATATATATATATATATATATATATATATATATATATATATATATATATATATATATATATATATATATATATATATATATATATATATACAAAAAATTGCCTCAAAATAAATAGCTGATATCATTGGACCAGGGGAAACACCTCAAAGCTCCAGTCTTTCAAGGACCACATGGAAAAGTCTAAATAGAATCAGAAGGGTCATGGAGTATGTCATGTAACCATGCATAAATGGGGCAAAACATTTAGCTCAACCTGTGACTGTGGTGCTCCAAACCAGACTATCTAACACAGTCAAGAAATGTGTAAGACAAGTATATGCGAGAAATAAGACTGGCTTCATGAGAGCTGCGCCAACCTGTTTTGAATAGATATCTCAATTAAACCTTGATAAATATGATATTTTGCCTAATTGTAATCACATATCGTGTTTTGTTATTTTTGGTTGTGATTGTTTGTTTTTCTACTTCTTATCGACTTGATAATTTGATCTCTGTAAAGGTTTATACCGTGTGGGAAGCCATACGCAATATACAAATATCTATATTTATCTATCACCCTGGATTGATCACCATTTTATTTAAGTCTTCCGATTTTGCAACAAAATTACAATATCGTCATAGAATCTCAGATTGTTAAGATATTTTTCATTTATATTTAATCCTATTCCATCCCAATTCAGAGGTAATCTGAATTATAATAATTACAATCATTTTCCAAAGCGTTAGTAAACAGCTTGGGGTATATTGTATTTATTTGATCTATATCTAATTTAATTTCTATAATTAGTTTTGTATTTTTGTGTTTGTATTGTGATTGTTGCTTCTTCATTGTTTTTCATTGCATTCTTTATTTTTTGTGTCAGTTGCAACACAATTTTCATTATGTTAATGTATATATGGCCGACTCGACTTCAGTTTAATGCCTGCAGTAGAACCCACATCCCAAAATTGTCGAACGCCTTTTTAAAGTATATGAAAGCTAACACATCGGTCAATAAGTCCCCGATCTGGCATATAGATGGCGTTGCTTACGAAAAATCCTTACCAGTGGTTGGTTGTGCCAACATTCATACGACATATTTGCCTAATGGTTTCTGAGTTGTTATGCTTTAAAAAAAATTGATGTGTTGATTAAGCATTGTTTTTTGATGAAGAAAAATACCATTAAGGAAAACAATGGCTTGATAAGCATTATCTGGACTCTGTTCTAGGAAACTCAACCATAACTGATTGATATGCTGAATTCAAACGTGACAGTACAAGTACCGATGATGCTGAACGCTCTGGACATGCAAATGAGGTGGTCACACCAAACAACATTGGAAAAATTCCCAAAATTATTTCGCAAAAAAGTAAATCTGCGGGAGATGGCTGATATTTCATATTTAACTTCTTCTTTGCTCCTAGGTGGCGCAGACTGCGCTGGTCGTGTTAACTTTACGTCGAAGCTTGGTTCAGGGAAAAATAGTTGCCAAAGAGGATTTGACCGGACAAAAACGTGCTTTCTGTAAATTAAAAAATCTTCACTGCATGTCATTTTAAAAAAGATATTCGTGTTCATCCCTATAAAACTCAAATTGTTCAAGAAATGAAAGAAACTGATTTTATTATACGCTTGATATTTGCCAATGAAATGTTGGATAGAATTAACTGTGGCAATGTTTTCTTCAGTGACGAGGCTAATTTTCATTTAAACGGCCATGTAAACAAGCAAAACTGCAGGTACCGGGCGGAGGAAAATCCCAAGGAAAAACACGCTAAACCATTACATAGCCCAAAAGTTGTTGTATGGACTGCAATGTCAGCTAGAGGCATCATTGGCCCATACTTCTTTAAAGATGCCAGTGGTAAAGCGGTCTATGTTAATTCAGCTAGGTATTGTGAGATGAGGTTTTTTTCCACCAATCACTGCAAGAATTTGAAGGATATAACGAGGAGATAAAACGACGCTACGTGTCATAATTCACGTGATTCTTTGGAAGTTGTACAGGAATTTATTCCTCCAGGAAAAGGAGGCATAAATTGGCCCCCAAAGAGTCCAGATTTAACTCGATGGGTACTTCGATTCTTTGAACTTCGATTTTTTCTTGTGGGGTTATATCAAGAGCAAAGTTTAATATTAATAATTTAAACAAAAATAACTTAAAAATTAAGATTTATAATGTTAGTTATTAAATTTGACTTCATTTACATTTCCAATTAAGATATGCGAACATTGTACAATACAAATCCCAAATTCTACGAGAATTTAAAAGGTCTAAAACGTATTGGGGAGCGGCGAAAATGGAATAAGGGGGTGAACGACTAAATTGGTCCGAGCTGAGAGCGTTGAGATAATGAACAGGACCGACCACTGTCCATTTTAGGTAAATCTGCTGCGAGCAAGTTTTCGTCGTTTTGTTTTTTAACCCTTTTGGGATCGTGCTCGCTCTCGAGATGAAAGGAGCAAGAAGGGGAGTGACTATTCAACTGGGAATTTTTTGTCATTTCGAAAATATAATTCACGTTGTTTTTGTGTTGCAAATTAGTCATTTAGAGCCCTGTTAATCAGAAAAATTCTCATATTCACAAAGCGCTGTTCAATAAGAGTGTCAGAACTTTCAATTTAGGAACAATGGCAACTACAAATGATAATCTCGTAATTTTTATTTTATTTTGAAGAATAATTAATGGCATGATGTTTCGAAAGTAATCTGGTTGAAATATCCCACTCTGCTTCACCTGGTGGGGTGCATTTTGAAGACCCAATTTTCGATTTCTCTTTCATACATATCGCGTGATATATTTTCATTGGTGGTCTGAATGTTTCTGTATATCAGAGATTTAACATAACCCCACAATCCCATAATGTTGGTGGTCAGTGAGTCAGTCTCGTAAAAACGCGTCCAGGAAAAGCGTCCATACCATTCCTTCAACCCAAAAACCGCACCAAACATTAACTATCTGAGGGTGAAGTGCTAACTCCTGCATCACTTGAGGATCTTCATCGGCCCAAATCCTGCCTGTATCTTTATTCACAAACCCATTAAAGTACCAGTGCCCTTCGTCAGACAAGTTTATTATTTCTCCGAAAAGGCGGTCGCCTTCGAGCTGCCCTAGAGCTCAATCTTCCCAAAATGGGCTTCGTTAATGGATTAAATCATGAATCTTTCTATGATAAAGTAACACAATGTACTGAGCATAGCAGCTTACGGTACTAGTGGCATTTAAAAAATGGATCAAAAAGTCTCCGGTCTGACATAAAACACTCTTTTTTGCAAGTTTCGACTTTATTTATCAATACATTTTCCTTGAAGAGCAATACAATCATTCCAACACTTTTCTAACATTGGTACACCTTTTTTACAGAACGATTTACTCTGGCTTCAAAAGATCCTTCAGTTTCGGCAATTATCTCTTCATTGGAGCGAAATTAATTTACATCAAGCATTTTTTGAGGCCTGAGAACAGGAAATAGTCTCGATCAACACGCAACGATCAGTGACGCGGTGCATTGTCTTGGTAAAATAGCACTTTTTTGCTAGTTTGGAACCTTTTTTTGCAATGTCGTCCTTCAAATGCACCAATAACGCTATGTATTATTCACTATTGATGGTTTTACCTTTCTCGAGATAATCAATCGATTAACAATATCCAATACGCATCCCAAAATATAGAGGCCATAACTTTGCTTGCCGATGGTTGTGTTTTTGGTCGCTTTGGACGGCTTACACCGGCTGCTGTCCACTCGGCTGGCTGCCAATTGGATCCATATAGTGAAGGATCCATATTTCATCCATGGTCACATACCGCATGAAAAAAATAATTTTGATTTCGTTTAAACAGCTCCAAACATTACTCAAAATCATCAATACCTTATTGTTTTTGGTCCGCTCTGAGCAAACGCGGTACCCATTTCGGTGAACACTTTCTTTCGATACCTTCATGATATCAGTTATCTTCTGCAGCTTTACTTTATGGCTTTGCGAAATAATTTTACGAATTTTTTGATATTATCTGGAGTAACCATTTAATTTGAATGTTCAGAGCGTTCAGCATCATCTTTGTTTGTCTGGCCACGCTTAGATTCAGCATACCAATCAATTATATTAGTCCAAGTAATATTTATCAAGCCATTGTTTTGCGTCAAAGGTATTTTTCTTCATCAAAAAGCAATGCTTAATCACACGATTTTTTTTTCTCCATTGTTTTGAAAATAACAAAAGTAGCGTCACTTAAAGCACAACAACTCAGAAACTATTAGACAGATTGTCATAAAACTTTGACACATGACGTTTGAAGGTTGGCGTAGTGTTCATGAGTTTTTGCAAGTGACGTCGTCTATATGTCAGAGCGGGGACTTATATACCGATGTGTTACATTTCGAATTTTATTGCCATTGTTCTGACTCTCAATGAAAAACTCTTTCTCATTCATCATCACGTATTAACAATTTCTTGATTTTTTAACAGTTTATATCGATTTTCTCCTGCGTAATATTGAGGGCGCACGTACAAGATTTATATTACTGATCTGTAATATTTGATTTCATATGAAACAATACACCATGTCTAAGATTGATGGTAGCACTTGATAGATACAGCCTGTTTTTTTCTTTAATGAGCAGTGGGTGTAACAGACTAAACAGAACATTCTCCAACGAGTGCCTAGTTTTAGAAGCATATATGAAATTTAGTTGTGTGGTAATTTCGTTTTTATGCTTCGTAGAGGAAGATTGTTTCTTTAAATTGTTACCAACTTCACGCAAGCAAATATAATCTAATGTTTGTCGATTTCTTAGTTTGTTTTTTGTAAAACATTTTGAAAATATTATAATTTTAAATGATGTACTTGTAGCTTTTTAATGTTTCCAACGTTTTTTAAATAGATTATGCTCTTGGTTAGGGTTTTCTCTAGAGTAGCTTGAACTAACACTAATGGTTAAACACAGTGTTTTCAAGTATACAGGTAAAATTATTTCTTTTTTATTTCTTATTTTTTAACGTCTAGTCTAATTATCCTAAATATTGGCTGATAAAAACCCGGCTATTCAATTACAATATCTTCTTATCTATTAGCGGAGTATTTTGGATATTTAGCCGGTCATTCGTGGTTATTGTTAAGGATTTTTTTGTTTCCAATATTTCTAGTAGATCTAATTTTTTACTTTTCTTTTCTCTTCTGGTTTATATCTATAAAATGATTTTTATCTTTATTTAATGAAAAACTAACTAACCTATGTATTAGACTATTAAAAGGAGATAGTTTGACTTGCCAATATTATTTAGCACCTGTAAATACCAAATTTTTAATTTATTAGATATTTTCTTTATATTTATGTCTAGGAAATTAATTTCATCAAGTCCAATCTCCACAGTGAATTGAATATTTTTGTTTATGGAATTCAAATAGTCTAAAAAGGTGTATAAATTTCTTTCCGTACCATTGCAAATGCAAAAAACATCCTCTACGTATCTGTACCAGTGTAATATATTGTTGATTGGTAGATTTTTAGAGTTCAACATAACATTTTCGAAATCAGCCATAAAAATTTCAGACAACAAAGGTGAGATAGATATGGAGCCCATTGGAAGACCATGTTTTTGTTGATAAATCTCATTGTTATATTGAAAATAATTTTGTTCTAGGCAAACTAGAATTTCTGTTATTAGTTCAATGTTTAATTTGTTTTCTGCGTCTGCATTGTCTGTATGTCTTTTGAAAATTGTAATTAAATCATTTACCGGTAAAGAAGTAGAGTTTTTTTTACATCAAAAGAGGCTAATTGTGCATTATTCATTAATGTATTGGTTTTAGTGACAGAAAATTGATTAATTTAGGTAGCGTATGACTTAATTATTTGCACAGCTTATAATTTGGTGCATTAACATACGAAACTATCGGTGTTATCAGATAATTTTCATACTTTTAAATTTATAAATTCTATTTAATGTGATAAGTGGACATACTTCAAGTGTAATTTCCGCTTGATATTTATTAGTAGGGTCTAATCTTAATTTAGTTATATTATTCTTTTCTAGTAATGTTTCAATTTGTGAATTAATCCTTCTTTGTAGCCGTTGTTTTTTGCTATCTGTTTAGTGGTATACAGATCTGTATTAAAATTATATATGATCTTCATGTTAAGATTAGATATGATATTCACGTTAAAACTACCATTGATAACTTGGTAATCAAAATTTAGTAATATTAAATATTCCAATCCTTTGTGCTATTTTGTCTATTAACACTCCATCAGTTTATTATTGCTTCAAGGTGTTTACAATGGTAGAATGAAACGTTAATTTTTTTTAACTGAAATAGTGTTTTTTTGATCTAATCATTTTTCACTGTAGTCGTTTTGTAGTTATTTATATTTTCCAAAAAGTACGACTTGTCGAAATCTGTAAAGTAGTCCTCTATTTCGGCGATTATCTCTTAGCCAGACATTTCTTCATGTTTGGAAAGAGACAGACAGAAGAGACAGAGGGGCCAACTCCAAAGGCATTACCGTAAGGAAACATCACATTTTCCTTAGCCAAATGAAGAACTTCTTATCAACTCTTAACGTTATGTTTTAAAAATAATATTCTCCCTCTCATTGTCATTGACAATTTGACATAATACATTTCAATTTCACCAGTAACTTCACGCATGTCCTTGAGGAAGCCCCACAAAAAAAGTCCAAGGGGGTTAGATCGCCCAATCTTACAGGCTACTGAATATTATCATTTTGAGAAATGACGCGACAAGCAAACGTGTCCGTAACAAATCCAACGTTTCCCTCGTCGTATGACACATGACGCCATCTGAAAGAACATACTGTCAAGGAGTATATTATCCAATTGGTGTCATAAAAAAAATCTTAACATATTGCAGTAACGTTTGCCATTAACGTTTACCGTTTCATCATCGTAATTTTTATAAAAAAATTTCTTGATCCGTCCAGCCCACAATACACATCAAACTGTTACTCGAAGGTTCTTCTGCAATCACTCGAGGATTTTTACTTCCTCAAATTCTACAATTTCGCTTGTTAACATAACCTTTGAAATTTAAATGATCTTTTTCATCATGTTTTTACAAAATTCAATTTTTCTTACAAATCAGTCAATTTTTTTACAAAATTCTGCGTTTATTTGTACAATTCTAAAATGTTCTTCTATCGTAAAATAATTAATAATTAAAATTCTTGTTGTCTAGATGGCACATGCGAATCTGGTAAATGCGAGCGTGCAGAAAAATGACATATGCTAAAAAAACGGCGCTAAATTTAAATTTCAAACCACTGGAACATGTAGAAAAAAACTTAATTGTCAGAATAAAGACTTCTTTAAGCACTTAAACCATACAAAAGAAAGATATGTAATGGATACATCACGAGTGCACCTCAATAAATAACGATGCCCTAACCTGGTCTATCACATTGTCAAAATATAAATTTATAAATCTCTTGGCCGAAGGTTACTGCTCACTGTGCGTGAAGGCTGCCTGCCAATGGGGGGACGTGCCATATGAGACGACGTGTACTCGCTCTTGTACCCTATTGTCGCATTAAAAACATACATTTGAATTTTTATTGCTGCTTAATGTCAGCTCTACGGCTTCTGGTACATCTGCTTATGTTATTTCATCGTTTTTTTATTTTTGTAATATTTAAACAAACAAACAGATAACTGTGATTTTTAGAGAGAAAATTACTACAAAACTAAATTATTTTTAATAATATATTCGGATAGTTTAGAATATAGGGGTTTATTTTATTGTTTTTGCGTTGAATGAGTGATAGGACCTTCCTTTTTTGAACACAACGATGGAAATCGTGTTAATGGTAAACTCTATAAAAATATGCTAACGGAATATCTGTGACCCTTTACTTATACACGTGGATATAAAGAATATTTTTTTCAACAAGACGCGCGACTGTTTTTGATGGTGCATAGATTCAATAGGTAGATTTAATCCTCTACAGTACATTAAATATTATTTTGCTTCTCCACAACTTCGAAAACGAGTATTCTAAAAAAACGTATCCACATTTATAAAGTCAATATCTCAAATTCTAGTCAATTCAATCAACCGAAAACACAATCCTATGTATCACAGTTCCCGTCGCATCCCCTTTCCCACTGCTTGTCGGTAATTTTTTATTCTCACCGCCTTATACGCCTCCTCAAACCCAGTCCACCACCCCTTACCTTCCCCTCCCACACTCGTCGAACTCGTAAAAACAAAAACCACTTTGCCACCGCCACTCATTTTATGATTACCTTCTCATCTGCCGGCATCCGGGTAAATCAAGTTGGCGGCCAGGATCGACCAATGACAGAACGGGAATGCCTCCAAGACGCGAGCGCCGTTGCCTGGCAACCGCAGACGCCCTTTATTAGAGAGGGGGGGATATTCCACCCTGAACACGTGGGCTATGATATACAAGTTCAAATGAAAATCTTTTTTGGAAAATTTTATCCGGTATCATCCAATGTTATAACACGGTTGGTTATGTTCCAGGAAAAACGCACACATATGTATGAAAGGTCATTCGAAAAGTTCTCAGTCTGACTCAGAGATGGCGTGAGCATAACGTGTGCATTTAGTTGCCTGTTTGTGGCGATCGGGTAAAGCCCTCTTAAAAATGGATAAAATGAAGTTGATTGGGGGTCGATGTTGGGATCGGGACGTTGATTTCGGAGTTTAACCCCGACAAACATACAGAAGAATTAGATTCAATCTTAAAGGATTCTTCTGCTTTGTTTTCGACGGTAAAAAGTTGCCTGCTAAATTTAATTTTGGTCGAATATTCAAACGTACTGTTTTATCTGGAAAGAACTCCATAACTTTTGTTCCGAAATACTTCCACATGCGCCATATTCTCCGTATTTTGCTTTCAGTGATTACTTCCTCTTCACGCTTGATGAAACCGCTTACTGAAACAAGATTTACTTTAAATGTTTAAGTGAAAGCTGAGACAACGGCTTATTTTGCAAAGTGGGACAAATCACATTACACTGAGGGTTTTAAAGACTTCGGTCGTCATTGGTCTACAAAGTGACTGTGTTGAAAAATTAAAATAAAAACTCTATTTTCTATATCAGCTCAAGAACTTGAACTCGAACAACTCTCTTTTATGAATTCGTCTATTGGAATCTTTGTTGCAAAACACTAAACTCTGAACGCGCGTTTCGCTAACCATGTTAACATCACCAAGAGATGATTTAATCTGATCTGAGATTAAATCATCTCCTGATGATGCTAACATGGTTAGCGAAACGCACGTCGAGAAATTTTATAAAAGTGATTTGGTAATTGGTAATCTCTTCGAGTTTCACTCTCTTTTAAGTGAAATATTGAAAAAAAATCAAATTTTAAATAGTATTTATTTAAATTATAGTATTTTTTTCTTTGTAAACAATTTGCGTTAAACAATTTTCTCGCTTTCCGTTATTACACGTGTTAGTCCATAGATTTTAATTTGTCATTTCTAATCTGACTTTCTTTCTTCAATATTCTTCAAGTTTTGCTCAATGTCACCCTCTAAAATTAGCCTTAGTTCAGAGCAGTTTGGTGAATTCATTTTGAACAAAAAATGTTCTGAAAATATGTATCCAAAATTAAACCATTTCTACTGAAAACTGGTCAGAACTTTTGGAATTTTTCTTAACAATTGGCAACGTCGCATCATCGTGCTTATTTCGATCGACAAAAATTTAGTACTTTATTTAACTGGCCTCTTAAGGTGTGATTTGAAAGAAAATGTAACGTTTTTATAGCCATGTATTCCATATTTTTCAACATAAATTTGGTTTGTTTTGTTACAAAAAAAATCACATTATTGTCATCTAATGCCAAAGTTGAAATTACTAGCACTAATTTTCCACGCCGTAACACATTTATTTTAGCTTGATTTATTTTTATTTAGCTTGAAAAGATTCACGTCTCATTAGAAAGACATAATTTATTGTTTTATTAAATTAAACGTTCAAACTGTCCACCATTTAAGGGGGAAGTCCTTTTAGACGCCTCAAAATGAATCATTTTTCAGAAGTATTTTTAAAGGTGATAAAATAATTGTATCATTTTAAAGTTTTAACATCATTTTATTTGACCTTTGAAGAGTATAAAGTTATTATTATTATTATTGTTTATGTAAAATAGCGGCTCAGTATTTTTTTGGGCGTCTCTGGCGGTAGGTCCAAAAGTGCTGCACTCGTCACTCTTTAACTATTCATCTGAAACACAAAAAAGCATTTCTTTCTGTTTCTGATATATGCACAGGAAGGATAAATCTATAAAACTATAAAAAAGTATTAAATTTAAAATAAAGTAAGCTTTAAAACAAATAATGTTTAAAGTTTGTACTATTTTTTCGACACTTATATCCCATAAAGTAGTTTATTTACACGAAATCTTCGTGTAAATAAATCGAGAAAAGCCTCCCAAAATTTTAGCCAAATCGATCAATAACTTTTTGAGTTACAGAGCGAACAGTTTTTGAAAACACAGTTTCGAGATAATCGCATTTGAAGTTTTAGTACGATAAAACGATTAGTTTTAGTGACTTACCGATGAATCAGCGATCCCAGGAGCATATAAATATCTTCAGCCTCTTCGAAAAGCTGTTTTTTTTTCAACCTGCTGCTGTTTTCGGGCTGTACGAACTGCTTTTGTCTCGGAAAGATTGCTCCGGTAGTCTCGTTACTCGCCCCTCATCGGTGATTTTGGCGAAAATTTTGGCAGAGGTGCCAATAATTATACTTGCACTATACACACAAATACACTTGCACTTGGTCCGAAACTGTATCCGTGTTTATCAGTAAATTGATTACCTTGATAATGTCTTTTTGTAGAATTTTTTCGAACGATAGATAAGATCATATTGTAATTGAAAATCTCGGTTTTTACCTGCCGATATTTAGAGCTCAGCATCTAAGGTTTGGATGGGCTAAAGCCTAACGCTTCAGAGTTCATTCGAAGCAGTGCATTCGACGTGCTAACATCGGTTAAGTATTATACATTCACATAACTCTTCTTTCTCCGTCTCTGTTAGACGCTCAAGATGCTGATTAAGCTGTCTGGGTTGCGATATGCGGGCTCCAGAGCGCTCGACTGTATGTGCAATAACTCCATAACTATTTAATGTTTTTATTTTTCTTCTTGCCAGTATACTCTTAATATATTATATTTTCGAAATATGAAAAAAACGATTTTTTAAATTTCTAAAAGGATTTCCCCCCTTAAGTCTATGCAACCCTGGTACAGTTTTCCCGAACACGTTAAAAAAATCTTGACATATCTCTAATCTGGTCGGCATCAGCAAAAATATCTTTTTCTTAATTCGAACTTCTTGGTAAATAAGAAACACATCGTGATATTCCCGTACAGAATACATTTTTGGTTTTATATAAAACTTATATACTCGCACTGACATGCACTGAAATATTTTTTGCCGCTATTATAAAATCACACTGCTTTCGACTTTTCTATAGGTTATTCGTTAAGTAATAATCAATAAATATTTACCAAATATGGTCTTACGCATATCTGATAAACTGTTAATTGTTATCATAGCTTTTCGTTTGGTGATTTGCTAATTTTCCAACGATTCTTCACATAATTTTAAAGAAAAAAGTTTCTTACGACAAAGGTCAAAAACCAAACGGTTCCTGCAAAACAAAAATTGCAAAACTAGTGCTAGTAATTTCAACTTTGACATTGAATGACAATAAGGTGTAAGTTTTTCTTTTTTTTATAACAAAACAAAGCAAATGTATTCTGAAACATATAGAGCAATAAAAAGATTACATTTTATGAATTCCGATCGACCAGAAATTGTCTATCTAAATGTGACGATATGTCATTGTTCATTTTTAAGAAAATTTCAGTAACTTCCGACCTGTTTTTCTCATAAATGGATACATGTTTTAGAAAAACTTTTTGTTCAAAATGATGCAAAGAATCGTTGATTAAGTAAACTAGCGATACAGATCATTTTTCAATCAGTTTGCTTGACAGACCATCACCGTAGGCTCAAAGATTTTCAATTTGAACATTGTGTATGGCGCTTTATTTTCTTTTATGATTCAAAGAGTCGCTAAGGCGCAACTTCCAAAAACAAGTTTAGTTAATTTTACGCCTAGTTTATATAGTTTTTTTTTGGGGAGGTTTTTCGCCATGGTCTAAAACTCAAAATATATTAAAAACAGTAAATAAATTAATTAAGTTAATTAAATTAGTTAGTTAAATTAGTTAATTAAAACAGTAAAAAAATAAACAGTAAATATTAAAAATAGTAAAAAACAAACAGAGACAAATTTCTGTGATTCTTTGTCTGTAATTAATTTGTCTAACGAACAAAATTTTAAAAAATACAGAAATTTTCTAAAATAAATACAAACTTTTGAACGTTAACGTTTCGGGAGGTCTTCTCCTCCCATTTTCAAAACGAATCTAAAAAATAAATTATATTAAATTCTATATATACTGAAAAGATAGGAAGTAAATTTATTTTGTGTATATGTCAATGATACTTACCTTGACAATAATAGTTTTAATATAGGCAAATTTATTTCGGAAAAAGAATCACTGAGAAATTTTTTTTGTTTTTTACCCATTGATTCTTTATTTACATAAGAATAGATATTTTTGACATTTTTTTGAGTTGTAGATCGAGGCGGAAAACCCAAAAAAAAACAAAAATATATATGAACAGGCCACAATCATTCAGACAATACTTTGTATAAACACTGGTTTTTTGGTATGTTGTTAATTTCGGACCAGCAGCATCACTCGTTTATCCGGCAAAGGAAAAAAATGGTGCCATCGTGCCATACGTAGTTACCATCGAACAACGCTGTCTTTATTAAAACGACGCCAATCTAGCATCATGACGCTACGCGTCGACGCATCGTTTTTCCACTAATTGGACCGACCACTGTAAGCCCGAAAATTATTAAGGCTAATTTGTTTTTGGCACACGATACTTGCGGGACCGCATCCAAATTATGGATAAACCGAAGCCGTCATCCATTACGCGGCAGTTTCCGACGAAAATGGTTCGGGGTAAAAGTCCCGGCTTTAGAAATTCGCATTAATGCAAACTAAGGGATAGATCCTGAGTCTTTCTCGAGATAAAGGCCAGTTAGTGGGGAGTTTCTTAAAGAGTTCCGGTCAAAACAGGATCCCTTCGAGGAAGTTTCCTTTCGAACCTCTTGTCACGATGAAAAATATCGTTGGACGTGATGCATTGGTCTTTTGTTGACCAGATTTGTTTTTGTCTGCTGGCCATTTTTTATGGATCTATATTTTCCTCTGCTATTTTACATTATTTGTTGTAATGAGTGTGCATCATTAAACAGTTATTTTATTTCCTAATGATTTTCTATTTTGAATTCAGAATTTTCTTTTTATAAAGCCCTGTAACATTTTCTCCAGTTATCACTTCATATTTTTTACTATATAAGCTCATTATATAAGTAATATATTTCGCTCAAAAAGTTCTCTGCTTCCCAAAGAAGACACAAGATTATTGAATTTTATTGCAACGTAGTGATCTTGCAATTCAATACATTTAGACCAACGACTTTCCAACTTTTTAGTAACATCAGTATAATGAAGGTAAATCTCTTCGGGTTTAATGTTTTACACTGTTAAAAACAACTCACAGTTCCTTTTGATAAGGTTTTTTATGAATTCTCAATAAAATATTTTGAATTTCTTCTCGAATGCCTTCAAACCGATTAGATCGAGATCTTTCCGTCACTATTATTATTCAAATAACTTATTTCTAATTTTTTTTTCTATATTTTTCTGCTTTTGAAATTTACTTATACTATTTGTTAATTGTCTGATTATCAGGCAATAGTTTTGTCTACGTGTAGAAGAAAAAAACGTGGTCGTAAAGGTGTCAATGCAGAGAGTTGGTTCACAATAACCCAAATGTGCATTTCCAAATCAAATCGAAAATCGACCGAGACCGTAGAAATAGTTTACTAACGATACAATAGAGGCTATTGCAGTACTGGCTACTGGAGAGTTTTAGCGAGACATTGCCGTAAATATTGAGCAATTTACTTCTAATAATCATATATATATATATATATATATATATATATATATATATATATATATATATATATATATATATATATATATATATATACCATGTGATGAAAATTGACCGGGACTGAGTCATTTAAACCAGGTGAGGGTTATAAATCGGTAATTTTTTTCTTAAGTTGGTATGTGACATACATGTGAAGAGTGAGCGCTGTATGTCAACTAGTGTTTGTTTGGTACATGTTTACGCGCGGTACGCGCCCTCTCAAACAGCTCTAATTATGCGTGATTTTTTGGCCAAACATATGACAAAAATGATCCCTCAAGCACCGTATTCGCCGGATATATGGCTCCATGGGATTTTTTCTTTTCTCCAAACTCAAATATCTGCTTTGCGGAACGCGTTTGACCGGATTGATGACATTAAAAAGAATTCGCTGAGGGAACTGAAGACCATTCCGGCCGAGGCTTATTCCAAGTGCATGGATGTCTGGATCAAGCATTGGCATGCAAAAAAAATGTGTTATTTTACGAGTCCCCGGTCAATTTGAATCACTTGATATATATATATATATATATATATATATATATATATATATATATATGTAAATATCTTCCAATGGTACTGTAAACATTTGTCTAAGTTAAATAATTCTGAATTAATCGTTTTTAGTTGTGTCTTATTTTCGAAGAATCCTCTACATTTACGGTATTTTATCTCTTTGAGAAGTTTTTTAATGCTTAAGAATATAAATGTATAAACTTAATAAGGCTACAATAGTTCAGAATTACAACTTCTTAAAAGAATATATCATCAAAGTTGTCGAACACCCATCTGATCTGATAATTTGCGACTTTTGGTTATACTTTAATTTCGAGAAAAATTTGCATGTACATAGTTTTAATTTAGGAGAATTCTTTAAAAAGCTAACAAAAATTTGTAGGAGTGATATTTGAGAATGCGATAATTTTGATATATAACTTTTTAAGGACGCTGGGTCAGATTTCGTTTTATTATTATGCCTTCTAGTTGTGAAGTTGCGTCTAGTTACGAGTTACTGCCACTCTGAACAGTTGTATAGATGTTGGGATAAGCAGCTCGACAAAAAATGTTATTTCAAAATGACGACATTTCAAAATGAGTGTCATTATAATGAAAAATGAATTTTGTATGTGCATATCTAAAATAACCGATAAAAATAATTTTATAATAATAATTAAATATATATTAAATTAATTACATTTTTGTATTTAACATTTTAAGTATTTAATTTAATAAAACAATTAATCATTTTAATTTTAATGTGATGTTTCTTAATGTGATGTGAATCATTTAGAATGTGTTATGGAATGAAAAATTAGTGCTGGTAATTTCAACTTTGGCATTAAACAACAATAATGTGTAACTTTTCCTTTTCTGTTTGATAAAACAAGCCAAATTTATGCTGCAATATATGGAATAAACGGCTATAAAAATATTATATTTTATTTTCAAAAAATTTTCTACTACTACCATACAATATTTTACTATACTTTCCACTGTACCACTGTACTTTGTACAGTGTACAAAGTGGCAGTGTGCAAAGTAGCAGTGTACAATATGGTAAGTGTAAAGTACACTGTACTTTACACTTACCATATTTTACACTTGATATTTTCTCTTTTGCTCGATTGATTGAAATATTGTTTTCATACGCCATTTTGCATTACAATTATAAAGCAATCACATGGCGAATTAATTAAGAGTTAACCAAGCATTAATTTCTGTTAATTAAGGAAACTGTATATAACTGGATTTTCCTAATTTAGTATTAGAATGGACAATATTTCATCTGGAATTATTTATGTTTTTAGATATATATTATTTTAATTTAACAGTCGCTAATTAATCGTATATTATGTTGTGCTGAAATAGAAACCACAAAACAGCTTCATTAAGAAAGCATAAATTGTTATACACAGGTTATAGAAAAGGCACTTTTGAGAACTCTATTAAGAAAGAACCAACACGAAATGTTTAGGCAAATAAAAAATAAAACTTTATTAAGCAAAGGGGAGAGCATTTTTAAAATATCATTAATTAAAAATTTGCTGAAATATGTTAAGTATATTTGGTTTACCAATTTAAATCTGATTAGTTAGTGGATGAAATTTCATAGATCTGACCCCTTCGTAACAAATAAAAATCGACCTATCACTACTGCAAGTTTTAATTTTACGGTCAAGTCTATTTTATGTTCCGAAACTTTGAACATTGATCTCATTCGGCCAGTAGTCACCTGTGCCTGCGAGACGTGAACACTCACAAAGAAAGTTACTGGAGATCGATCTGGGTAGATGCAAAAGTTGAAGGAGGTTAAGCCTTACGAACGGGCTCTAGCATCACGGGAAGAAGAAGAAGAAAATTTGAACATAACAATACGGGGCACTCTGTATATAATAAATGAATCGTTTAAACTGATCTGTAGCTTCTACTGGGCGAATTTGTTCACCAAAAGCTTCAGATATTATTCGATGTAGCTGGTGTTTTTTTGCATTTCAAAATAATAGAGATGTACAAGCAACAGGTGTTCCGTTTAATGATGTCGATATTGCTAAGAGATGGCATTACTAATACATTTGTTGGTATAAACCAATGACGAGTATGGCGTTTCGGATGATAAACATACACCATCAAAAGCCGGTTCATTATTAATTGTCATTGTGCAAAAAAACATAGTTTTTCGTAGCTTTGAATATGTACAAGAAAAAGACGTTTTGCGAGGAAGTTTAATAACTTTTTTTAATGTGGAGAAAACAGTTACTGAAAGTTATCGATTGTTGGTTGAAGCTTATGGTGAACAATATCTAACTCAAAAAACTTGTGAACGATAGTTTAAACGTTTTAAAAGTGGTGATTTTGATATAAAAAACAAGGACAATTTAGGACAGCCGAAAAAATTTGAAAATGTAGATTTACAAACATTATTGAATGAAGACTCAACTCATACGTTGAAATAATTGGCAGAAACATTGAATGTGGCCCAATCCACCCTTTCCAAACGTTTCCAAATGCATTGGGAAAGATCGAGAAGGAAAGAGACATTAAAAAGCGAAAACCACTTGTGAAATTTTGCTTGCCAAATAGAAATAAAGGTTTTTTGCATCGAGTTGCGACAGATGATGAAAAGTGGATCTGTTTTCATAACCCAAATCACAAATAATCATGAATAGACCCAGGTCAGCCTTCAACATCACAGCCAGGGTACAATATTCATGGAAAAATGGCTTACTATGTATTTGGTGGCAGAGTCAGGAGACCAGAATACCCCCAAATACCCTATAAAGGCATTTTTCAAAATGATAATGCTCGGCTCCATGTTGCAAAATGTGTCAAAAACTATTTGGAAGACGTTAAGTGGGGGTTTTACCCGCCATATTCACCGGACTTAACCCCTTGGACTACTACTTATTTTGATCGATGTAGCACCGACTTTCAGAATAACAATTACGTTTTTATGAAAAAGTGAAAATTTGGCTTGATAAATAAATACACTCATCGGCAAAAGTCTGGCACCCCCTCTTTATTTTTGTTGCTAAAAGACGTGTGCTAAAAGAAGCTAAATTAATGTAAATATTATTGTACTAATAGGCAGTATTACCTCAACTACTTCTTATTAATGCGTAAAGTCTTCGATGCATACCAATAATCAGGTTATTAATAGTGTCTTGTGGTAATTTGGTCCATTCCTCTTGAGCGGCTAAAATTAGCTCCTGGCCACTTCATGGTGGATTGTTTCAAAGGTTAATGGTTCTAGAAAGGTAGTCCCAAATATGTTCGATTGGATTCATATCCAGCGATAATGGCGGCCAATCTGATCTATTAATTCCAGCTTCATTTAGAGCCATCTGGACGATCCTAGCCCTAAGCGGGCGGGCGTTATCCTCCATAAAGATAAAACAGTTACCAATTTCTTACTGTAATGGATAAATAACAACTCTGATGATGTGTTCCAAGTAGAAATGTGCGTTCATTATTTGAGGGACGTGAATAAGCTCTGTTTTTCAACTGTAAAATATTCCTCCCTAAAACATTTCGCAACCTCCCTTATATGCAACTACTTCAAGTTGTATTAAAACGCTGCTGTCTTTCTACCACCCTCCAAACCCCCTGACGATAATCATTGCTGATTAAACCAATTCTTGTTTCATTGGTAAAAACGACGTTTCTCCATTGATATAATAACCAGGCTTGATGCTCTCTGGCCCATTGGAAACGCCTTTGTCTTTGCTGGTAACTTAACAGGGGAGCTCTAATTGGGCATCTGCGATGCAGTCCAATATTGAAAAGCGTTCTGAAAACCGTACGACTTGATATAGCATGATTGTAGGTCCGTTGAAACTGAAATTGTATCGCTCTAATCGGTACTGAGCGGTTTTTTCGTGCATATTAAGCAAGACTACGATCTTGTCGTTCATTTGTAACCCTTCTTCGGCCACTTCTGGATAGTAAGGCCATCACCAGTTTCTTCGAATTGTTCTTCTCAGAGTACTCCGAAGAATATTTACACGAATAGCAATTTGATGTCGTGAGAAAGCTACTTGGTACGAAGCAATAATTCGGGCCCATTAAATGCAGAAATTTCAGCCCCAGGCATTGTTATTGCTATACTGTAGGACTAACACAAATAAACTGATATAGTAATATATCGTATAAATACATTACTGGTAAATGTTAACAAAAAATCCAAATATATTTTTGGCACGTTTATGTTTATTTATTTTTCTGATAAATAAGTTCCATAGCTCTTATTGCGCATAAACGCCATATTTTTTGCCGATGAGTTTAGCTAACGATGGCCAATACTTTGGGTATTAAGACAATTTATTTTATTACGGAAATAAGAGCTAAAATTTTGCGAAACTATCGACATTATTAGCCGAAACATCTATAACAACGTATATTTTTGTTTAGAATTATGTCTAACATTAAAAGCCCACCATAATCGGCTTTAAAGGTATCTAAGTATGGGAATGTGCGCCAAAAACCATCAAAAACCAAGTTTTAATAAAGAATTAAAGTTAAAAAATTTCGTCAATGCGAAAACTCTCTAATAACAGTTTGATGCCATTCCTGGGGAAGTCAAAATGGCCAACGCAGGGCCCTACAATAGGCGAGAGTCGATTTATTCTAAATGTGCGCCCTTTAACAGAACCAGTCAATATAATCGCAATAACCGTCCAAACGAACACAGTTGTTCAGATAAATCATTGGACAACGGCGAAAAAAAAAAGAATTGTGCTATGATAATTGAATTTGCAACAGGAAAAAAAATCTTATTTAGGAAATGTTCAATGATATCCTTCAATGATGTCAAACCTCATTTTAAAATATTTTATTTTTTTGCAGATGAGAACAGAGATATCAACGGACATCCTGATGATGATATCAAAAGACAAAGAACTCAGTACAATGGCGACCCACTCTACTCGAATGTAAGTGTTGATTCATTAGTACATATTTTTGATTATTGTTCATTGTTTTTACCATCTTTAGATTGTATAAGAATTAAAAAAAGTTTTTTAACTTCTCAAATTTGTACAGTGAGTAAATACGAGGGTAGTCTGAAAAGTTTCCAGCCTCAACTTGAAGATGGCACTACTCGTCGATGTTAGCGTTTCAGTAAAGATGAAAACAAGCAAATATCGAGCCGTCATAAAATTCTTGCATTTGAAAGGCAATAGCATCCATTTCGGCTTTAATTTGCATAGGCATGAATAAGGCTAAAATTTTCAAGGTTATCATCCAAAGCATGCGCAATTATATTACCAGAATATTTTTAACGAGTAACGCCATCTTTATGTTGAGACTGGAAACTTTTCAGATTACGCTTGTAGTTGTTACACCAACAATGGTTTGAATTGGTGGGGACGTAAATATCCATTAATATTTTCCCATAAGATCAATGATTGATACTATTAAAATCTGTTTATCATTTGGAATATGTCACTAGAGACTGCATCTAGTTGGCCTCTTCCAGCTAAACTGTTGGGCTATACTCTTCTTAGTCTATTTTCGTACTTCTGTGTGTATTTTATTTATCTCTTCCTTGAGGGTTATATTTTGAAGATCGTAAGCTATGTTGCAACATACCCAGGGCCAGGATCTTACTGCAAATCTCCATAGCTAGATGCCATTGTCGGATTTTGGGATGAAAACATGTTAGGGGATTACTGTTGGTCCATTATAAGAGAAACCGATCCAAAAAACCATGAAAAGAAGACGAAAATTATCCATTTTTATTTTTTTATTATTCATACTAATTTCTTTCCATTTTTAAGTAAATAAATATTTCTACAAGCAGACGTGACAGATATTTTGTATTATTTTTTCTGGATAACTCTTGCCTAAATAAACAATAATTAACAACTTTCAGCTGGGTATAAAAACCGTGTAAACTAGTATAATTGAATAAAATACACAAATAAAATAAATTTATATTTAACTAATCGAGCGAAATAAAACTATATTTCCCTTTTTTAATTCAGAAACATACATGCTCGTGTATCATGTTATTGCCTTAGTTAATTGTTTGATCAATTAAATTGATCAAGAAATAATTTAAATCCCATTTATTCCACTTACCAATTCCACTCTTTAATAAAATTACACGGTGCGTAAATCAAAATCAATTCAACTGCGAATTTTTCAGGAAACCGTTATCAAGATTACCCTATTAACGATAAATAAAAAAGAAAACAGTATTCTGCGAAGCGTGCACGCGGATACATGATACGACTTTACATGTTAGAAAGTTGTTCACTAATTTGATTTGTTTCAAACAATGTTTGAATTTAGATCGAGTTTAGTTATTGTAGAAATTTGTTTATACATTTCCTATTTCGGTTTTAATTGTGGATAGTACGCTTTAAGCAAATTAATGATGTGGTGGTCCTTCAAGCATAAAACTTAGACTTGGGGAATTGCTTATTATCATATTGGCTCAAAACTGTCGAATTGATGAGTCTGTTATACGTATATCCCTCATCATATGTCATACTAGTAACCACAGGAGTAACTAAACTCAAAGAGATTTACCACTAAACACCAAATCACTTTTTGAAACTTCTCGACGCACGTTTAGCTAACCATTTTAGCATCATCAGGAGATGATTTAATCTAATTCTAAAACTAAACAATATTCTATTTATATGATAACCTAATGAACCTAATTAACCGTGAAGTTTACTGAACCTTACAATATTCATTGAAAAATGACGCTCTATCTTACTCTCCCTTTCCATTTGTCGCTTGAAGAATTTCTTTTCTTCCTTTCTCAAGTCATGGAAGTAGTAAGTGCAGCCGTCTGATCAGTCCAGATCAAACTGGGCAGAAACTAAACAGAAAACATTCTTTGCCCCAACGAGAATGGTCGCTAGCGAACTGCTTCCGATATTCTTTATGGGAATCTCTAAGGAGCGGGATAGTCTTCGCATTCTTTCTCCGAATATGTGAAGCTGATTGAAGGACTCTTCTAACGTTTTTAATGTTCGTATTCAAAAACGTATTATAACGTTTAACCAACCACCGTATATACTTATTTGGCTTCCTGTGTTTATATGTTGTACAAAAAGCTCAACATTCCAGGGGTAATAGAGGAATCCCAGAAAAATAGAAGTGTTTAAAAAAGACATATTACTCATTTGGTATTTTAGAGGGTTTACTAATTTTTAAGCAACATATTTTTGTGAAATATCTTTGTTAATAGATGCTTCTGTTAACAGTGTAGTATAATGTACTTTTTCGCCAAATTTGAGCATTTATTTCGGTAACAAAATATATCGCCTTAATAATCGAAGTATTGGCCATCGTCAGCTATTCATTTTTCTGTTTAAGAATGGATTCCGCGCCAAAAGGACTTTTATTTTTGAGACCAAGCATTCATTAAACCAAATTTACACTTCTTCGTAAAAATGTAAGTGTTGCTCTGAAAGTTCGTGCTGCATCGATCGAAATAGGTGGTAGTCCAAAGAGGCTAAGTCCGGTAAATACGCCGGGTGGGTGTAGAACGTTCCATTTTACGTTTTCCAAATAGTTGTTTACACATTTTGCAACATGGGGTCGAGTATAATCATGTGGAAAAATTATTTTATCGTGTTTTAGGGCGTATTCTTGTCGTTTTTCTTCAATGCTTAGTTCAATTTTTATCAATTGTTGTCGGTATCGATCATCACTAATCGTTTTACTAGGTTTTAGAAGTTCGTGATACACAGCTCCCTTACTATCTCACCAAAAACGCAGCAAAGCCTTATTTCCATGTATATTGCGCACTGGTTTTAAACTTAAAGTCTGGCCTGAATATACCTATGATTTTTTGTGGCATGGGTTGTCAAAATAGATCCACTTTTCATCACCTATCACAACTCGATGCAAAAAAAAACTTTTCTGTCTGACAAGTAAAATTTCACAAGTGGTTTTTTGCCTTTCAATGTCTCTTTCCTTCAGTTCATATTGAACTCATTTTTCTTCCTTCTGGATCTTTTCTAATGCGTGTAGACGTTCGGAAATAGTGGATTGGGCAATATTTAATGTTTCTGCCGATTGCTTCATCGTATGAGTTGAGTCTTCATCCAATAATGCTTGCAAATCTGCATCTTCAAACTTTATCGGTTGTCCTGGACGCTCGTTATCTTTTTTATATATCAAAACTTTTAAACCATTTAATACCATACCTTTTTAAACCACCACTTTTAAACCATTTAAACCATTGTTCACAAGCTTTCGGGTTAAAGCATGTTCACCATAAGCTTCAAACCACAATCAATAACTTTCAGCAGCCGTTTTCTTCAAATGACAGAAGGTCATTAAAATTCCCCGCAAAACGTTTTTTTTCTGGTACATAATTCGACATATTCAAAAATCTAAAAGTATATCTTTTTTTGCACAATGACAATTAAAAATAATCCGGCTTTTGATGGCGTATGTTTACCCTCCATAACAACAAATGAATTAGTAACGTCATCCCTTAACAAAATCGACGTTATTAACTGAAAAGCATATTACAGATTTGGTAATTAATATCCTTCAACACATAATCCATAAAATATATCACTAGCACGCATGGCTAACAAGGTATACCCCAATAACAAATTTTTTCTTCGAGTACAAGTTTAATACAATGCTTCATACAAGTTTACTTGTATTCTGTTTCGTACAAATTGAATACAAGGACATGAACATATTTATTTCATCCGAATTATAAATTTACACAGACACGAAAAATTCTGATGTTGAGCATAAAAAAATCAATTCAGCGGAAGCGAATCTGTTCAATTCTTGTCGAAATTCAACTAAAATATTTATTAAAAACTGTTTTTTTTTCAGTTGTGGTCGGGTAAATGGTCAATAAAAGAAGAACACAAACTTCTAAGTGAATTAGGTGGTGCTGGAACAACCACAGGTCAATCTGCATACTACGATCCCCACGGTGGTTTTTCCGGAGCCACATCAGCAGCAGATATCTATGATACAATCAACACAATGAGCCAAGCCACAAGTCAAAACTTATACACACCTCCTCTGGCTGGATCGCTAGGTACGTAATGTGATTTCAGCTTTATTAATACGTGTACATATCATATCTTAAAAACGGAATAAGTCTATGGGTACATTTAGATCTGGTGGTGGTCAAAACTAAATATCGAGTCGTTCACGTATTTCAATGGCAATTTTTTTAATGAACTTCAGGTTCGGGCTCTATAACACCTTTAGCGCCGATTACTATGCATGAAATGAAAATCGAAACACCGAGAATCATGGATCCATCAATGTCTCCGTATCATTCAGGTAATTGATGACAAAACTTCTGTTTTTAAAGAAGCAATATTTTTTAATTCAAACACTTAAAATACAAATATGTTTGCATGCTTTTTTTTTAAAGACAGCTATTTCTCTTTTTGTTTCTACCATTTCTCAATCTTCCTTTTCCACTTTTCATATTAATAGGATGAATCACCACTCCGAGCTGGCAAATTCTTAACACACGTTCTTCATTTAACTGTCAACGCCAACTTTGAATGAACACACGTATTATATAATGACATATTTATGCATTCACTAACAGATTGTTTGATCCTAATGAAAACCAGTTCAAGAAAACCAGTTCAATTTCTGTTCAATTTTGGCTAAATTACATTCTACTTCATGTTTTCCTATCTCTAGTCATTGTCCTTCAGCCCTTTTACTTTGTATTCTTCTCCATGCAATCTTCCTCGCCATTCTCTATGTGGCCCAGCTACTGTAGTATTCTCGATTTCACTGTTGTATTTATCCTTGGCTCGTTGAACATATTAAAAATTTTCTCATTCGTTATTCACATATTCAAGCCATCGACCTTCTTTCGTCTTGTTATCCTTCTAATTATTCTGCATTCATATCTTCTAGTACATATTCTTCTTCTACAATTTTCCTTTATCTTTCTTGTTTAAAACCCATATTTCACATTTGTTCAAAACAGTTGGTCTCAATATTGTCTTGTATAGTCTTAATTTGACATTTCTAGATATGAGTTTCATTCTTATTAAGTGATTCAAGGCTCCTACAGATCTGTTAATTTTGATCAAGCTTCACAAGCCTCTACTTCATACTTGTCGTAATTATTGTCATATCGCTCACGTAATCCATTATTTGATGACTTTTGCAAACTGCTCCTCTTTCTTGTTGATTCGTAATAGTATCAAGCAAACTAGTTGAATTTTTGTGAAATTTTGACAAAAGTATCAAATAAAATTTTTCAAATAATTCAAATTGTTCTTACTACTGAATGGATCAATCATGAAAATGTCTTTTTCAAGACGATCTAGGGTCAGAAGCATCACTAAGAGGTCGAACTTCTTTGCAAAGTTAGTATTAGTTATCTGACAGACTCACTGAAAAGCTCACTGGTGTACTTAAATCCGTTTAATTTTAAACGAATCTTTTCTCACCTAATTATAAACTATAGTGGTTCTCGATCATCCCCCATATTCGCCTGATTTGGGTTGATGTGCCTTATAAATATTTCCACAGCTGAAACCTGCGATGAGAGAAATGTTTTGAAGGGAATTCGAAAAATAATATAAAATAAATATAGTTTAAAAGAAAAAAAAATAGTATAAGAATAAAGTGATGAACAAGAAAATTAATGTGTCATTGTGAAAAAAGCGTGGGGTGCTCGATGTCAATTGTTATAAATATTCTATCAGTATCGATTCTATAAGTAGAGTTAGTATGAAAATATGGTACAAAGCGCCCCACGCTTTTTTTTTACAATGACACATTAATTTTCTCGTTCATCACTTTATTCTTATAATAAAAATTATTTTTTACTTTTTAGTTCGGTTTACCATTAAAGCGTGTTTTTATTTTTATTTTTTTTAAACTATAATTTATTTTTCATTTTTTAGTTCGATCTACTATAAAAGCGTATATTTTTAAACTATTATTTATTTTTTAAGTGGATAATTTGGGCGCCTACTGCCTTCCTCTCCGAAAGCAAATCCTTGATCCTGACGATCCTGTTCAGGATAATGGGACGAACTTTTTAAATTATTTTATTGTCATCGGTCCTTGATAGATATGGAAAGTTTCAATTTAATCTGACGTTTTGAAGTGGGTGAAAAGGACGTTCAAAGATTCCGTTACATAGATAGATACCCGTGAAGCTAATAAAAGCGTGTGAAAAATATAAATAAATCCCCTAATTCCTGATATTTTCCATGATCGAGTTCAGCCCCTCTTTCTCTTTAACTCTCTTTCTTCTTCCTGTCGGGGCTACAGAACGTATCGCCTCCAACCGGATCGCTCTCCAACGCCCTTTTTTTTTAGTTTTTTATGGGCAATAGTTCTTCACTATATTTTTAACCTACCTCTCTTTCTGTTACCCCATATTCGTCCCTCCATGATTCTCTTTGGTATTTGGGTTGCTGGCATTCTTGCCACATGTCCCGCCCATTTTATTCGCTGAGCACCCACATAGTCTTCCAACTTTTCATAAAAATCCTTTGAATGAAATGCAATGTAACCGTTATCTTCTGACCTTCCTGGCAAAAAAAAAACACGAAAAAAAAGGAATGCGCATAAGTCCTTTAATTTTAAAATAATGTACGAAGTCCACACCACAGATCAAAATCATTTCCTTTATTTTCTACCTAAATTTTTCGTTTATTTTATTTATATTTAGTTTATTAATTTTTGTTTGAACTTTTCAATTATTTATCAGTTTTGTCCTATTTTCTTCTGCTTAATTAGAAATAGACTTAACTACAACTTGTATCAAACTGGAAGGGACGAAGGTAACTTTATATATAAATAAGTTGAATAATATACAATTTTTTTCTTCACGAGTGTATCTTTGACAATTTTTTTTATTAACTGTTACACAATTGTCTCTTAAAAGTATTATTGAATTTTTATCGTTGAGATTTTTTGATCTATTGTGTTTTCGATTATTGCATCATGTGGCATTGACTCAATCTAATTGTTGTACGATTTCTATTATATATGACTGGGTGTATAAGCTTTTATCTTGTATACCCTTCCTTGTTTCCCAAGACATCATTTCAGTTGTCACTTAAACATATATGTATAAGATAATAGACTTAAATACAGGATAAAAGATAAGTAACTGACCAACCTTCACAGCCTATAAATTAGAACTTAGTTCAGTGGTCCAGGTCTTCCTGGATAAAATATTTATTCGTTCGTGCATATATTTAGTTAGGTTGGTTTATATTCCACAGATAATTGCTTTCTTTCAATAAACCAGTGCTATAAATAATATTGTTATATATTTGTATTTTGTTTACAAAATATTCAATTCAAGTCAATTGATACAAGTCTTATGATGTTAAGATAGATATAGCTTAATGTTGTATCATGTAATTAAAGAGTATATAAGAATTAGAGTATAATTGCAAAAGATATAAGGTATAATAAACATAGAAGTATATGAAAAAGTAAGTCATAAAAAAGGAAAGATAAAATAGAGACAAAGACAACAAGAGAAATGGATAAAAAAAACAAGACAAACACAACAAGAGAAATCTCTCTGAGAAAATTAAGCAGGCTGTTGACCAACCGAGCTGAAAATAGTTCTGCAAACGGTTTTAAGAGGTTATATCTATTAAGGAGGGGGGTGGGGGGGGGGGGGAGGGGGTCTACTGGCAAGAAGATATAATACGCAGTACAGATTCTTATTGTAAACAAGTTGGAGATTCCCAAGAGATAAAAGTGGGTTTAGAGGCAATGTGAAATATCAAGTATATTAATTTTAATTTACAAAAATCTTGGGAGAGAATGGAGAATTGTAAAGAAGAAATCTATTCTGGCCGGTTTCAATTTGCTGTCATCCTGTAAATGACCCCGCTCAAGCTCGCCAAAGCTAGACATTATGATTAGGAGTAACAGTATTTGAAGAAAAGAACTTTTGGCATGGCGTCTGCATTAAAAAAAGAACATAGCGTCTGCATTACCAAGGATCCATATAAATCTTGGAATAGAAAATTGGATAAAGGAGAACCCAAGCCCTAGGTATTAGACGATGATTTGAGCCTGCATTGAGCTGAGGGAGCCTATACATATTAGGCAGAAAAAGTCACAGGATAAGTAAATTATATCGGAATCTTCATAAATAAAGAATAGGGAATGAGCCGAAAGGGGAAAATTGTTATTTTTTATGTTAATTTAGTTGATAATTTGCATGTTTTTCTTTTGTTTTATGTTTTTTGCATGTTTTTTTTTGTTTCTTTATCCAGCAACGGAGAATAATTCACCTTACAACATAAATACAGTGGAGAACTCATCACCATCGCTACCATTAGCCCTACCGGCTGAACCTCCATCCAGTCAGTCTGGATCGCCAGATCCAGCTGCTCTAACCGTTTTGCAACCCAGTGGACCGGGTCAAGTAGCATCTCAGCATTATAGCACGATGCTTCCAAGTTTTGCAGGTTATTCTACAGGTGAGTAACTAAACAATCAGGAAAAAACTCATGGCGAGAATTAATCCCACTCAAACGTCAAGGTAAAAGAAGCAATGATCAATGATGATGATGATGCTATAGTATTCTTAGATTGTTATGCATGTTGTATGTAATAGTTTGTGTTTTATTACGCCGGATCTGATAATATCAATGGAAAGACTTCGCCACCACCAAACATTTTGGAAACTTACAAATATTTTTCTTCAAGTCAGTATAGAAGTAATGTGTTTTAATGCTTATTTTCTTCAGCAGGTACCACTGTAGTTCCAGGAACTGACTACGCCTATAGTACAGCCTACAGTCAATATGGAGCAGCTTATGGAACCTACGGATATGGAACGGCTTCAAGCGGGTTACTCAGTAAGTAAACAGTGAGTATTTTATGTCCAGAAAATAGCAATATCCCAATTCCAGTTTTCCAAACTCCAATTCGTATATTTCCTCCAAAACGTCCCATGACTCCACCACATTGATACACACGTTACAGCTAAAATATTCTCAGAAATACTTTATTGAGAAAAACATCATCAACTAGTCATGTCATATGTTAAAATCATGTCACAAATCCAAAGAATATCTAATGAGTTAAAATTAATGGGATGGGACGTTTTCTCTGATCAACTATATTTTTCTGACAAACAAGCATACTACACTTTATCGCCTTCAAGCTAAAATATAGGGTTATCAAATAAAAGTTATCAAATATATTCAATTTGGAATAAAAACAAAATGGTTTAAAATATCAACGTGATTTTTTTTATTTTAAATATTTTCCCATGGAATTTTTATTTAAAAATAATTTCATGTAAATAACCGTCTCTGGATTTTGTTAAAGATTCTATTCTGGAATATCAATTTTTGTAATACCTGTAAACCAATAATGCCACATCACCCTACAGAAAATAATCCAATGGAGTTATATCGCATGATCTTGGTGGCCAGGTAACATCAGCATTTATTGACTAAACTTTTCTCTGAATAAATGGATTGTATTTTGTATTACGATATGTATGGTATATTACACCATCTTATTGAAACCACAATCGTAGAGATTAAAATCATCCAATTCATGCAAGAAAAAAAAGAGAACCTTTTTACATTCCAAGGGAGTTAAAAGGTTCCTTAAAATTTAACCTATTTACACATGAAATGTATCAAAAATTGAAAAAATTGAAAATCGAATGGCGTAAATTCTGGACTGTACACTGGAATCATAAAAATTCAACTCTAATTCTGTATATTAAGTCAATTTAATTATCGGCCTTTTTGACCACTTTTGATATTTATTTATGAAAAAAATCACCCTGATTTTCTGCACATGTTTGTTACCTTTCAAGAACTTTTGAATCCCTGATCGAAAAAAACTTGGTATTTTTCGCGCGACATGGTCATAAAGGTGCTACTAACATGGTGATCTTGCAGAGATCGATAGATATGAAAATTTGAAGGGGCCAAGTCTGGACAATACAGCGGGTGCGATAAAATATCCCAACAAGATTCACTGATCGTTTCCAAAGTCCTTTTTTGGTTTAAGATTATCTACAAAATGACTTCCCACCGTTCCATGCTAGTATACGGCCTTCTTTTAAGTTTTATTAACTTTAGTTCCTAATTTTCTCTTACTTCATTTCCTTCTCTATCTTTTAACTTTACTATATTATTTCAATCCAGGATAAATCGTGGTACTTTCATGTTACTTTACTTAAACTTGTTGGATTATTTCGTTTTTTTTTTTCATTTTATTTTGTTTTATGATTTTTCATATCTTATTTAGTTCGACTTATTACACTGTTTATTGTTTGTTCAATTGTGTTAATTTCCTTTACTGTTGTGGATAATTTTGTTTTCTTTCATTATTTTGGTATTATTTTTTGAGCAGGGCCTAACACATCAATCAGTCCCCGGTCTTTTGCAAATTTCGACATTATCAATATATTCTCCTTGAAGAGCAATACATTCAATCCAAAGTTTTTCTAACATCTCTACATCTGTTGTATAGAACGATTTGTCTTTGTCTTCAAAATATTCTTTAGTTTCGGCAGTTACCTCTTAATTGAAGCGAAATTTCTTTACAGCGAGCATTTTTTGAGGTCTGAAAACAGGAAATAGTCGCTGGGGGTCAGATCTGGAGAATACAGAGGCTGAGGAAGCAATTTGAAGTACAATTTAGCAATCATCATCGACGATTTGTGACTTAGTGCATTGTCTTGGTGAAACAGCACTTTCTTTCCTCTCAGCTGATTGCCGATTTAACTCCAGAGTGTAGTGATGAATCCAGGTTTCATCGATTATCATATACGGCGTGAAAAAATCCTTTTTATTTTGCTTAAACAGCTCCAAACATTGCTCAGAATCATCAAGTTGCTATTTTTGGTCCGCTGTGAGCAAACGTGGTACCCATTTCGACATCAATTTGCGCATTCCCAAATGTTCATGCAAAATAGTGTAAACATTTCATTTCGTAACCGTCATGATATCAACTATCTCCTGCAGCTTTACTTTGCAGTTTTGCGTAATAATTTTGAGAATTTTTCTGATATTGTCTGATGTAACCACCTCATTTGGACGTCCAGAGCGTTCAGCATCATGATTTTTCTGGGACAGAGTCCGAGTAACGTCTGTCAAGCCATTGTTTTGCTTCAACAGTATTTTTCTTCATCAAAAAGCAATGCTTAATCAATACATGAAATTCAGTCAGACCGGGAACTTATTGACCAATATGTTAGAATGGTTCTTTTTATAATCTGGTTAATATCGCCGGTGTTCATATCTGTGTAGTATTTGCCTTGTAAATGAGTTTTAATATCTTCTTAATCCTCCCAGTGTTTGTTGTTAATATTATATGTTGTTTTTGGGTATTTTTATTCAGTTTAATTTTATATTAATCGGTAGCTTGGCTCTGACGAAAATGTGGTCAAACAAAACAACAAAATAAAACACAATGACTTAAATGACTTCAAACATCCTGAAAATATCATACAAAAAACCAAACTTACGGATCACCTTAATAACACAATGATAAAAATTTCAAACGTCTATAATCCATTTTTTTTTTAGATACGGCTTATTACTATACAAACAACGACATAACAGCAAATGCGCACGCCACTGTCACGAACGGAAATTTAACCGACCAGAACAGCCGGAGTCCTCTAGCGGCGACCCGAGCAAACTCGCTAGCTTCCGCCAACTCGCCAACAGAGAGCGGTAGCGCTTGCTTGAAAACCGAAAACATCTTTACCCACGAGCTGAACCTAGGCTGAAAAGAAAAGGGGGTCAGCAGATGAAAAAACCCAGGAAGCAAAGGAGGAATAACTGTATATTTGTGTACAAAAAATAATTGTGTAAAAAAAAATAATATAGATTTATAAGAAATATGTGGAACAAAAAAAAACTTTTCCCAAAAACGAATGTTTGTAAAAAAATCCCGTACTTTATGTTTGTCCAAGGAGATTAAGATAATTAAGGTTATGTTTGATGTAAAAAAAGGTCCAGTGAACAGTATTTATGTATATTTTTTATTTTTTAAGAGACACAGGCAGGATTTTATATATTGTAAAAATAACATTGGTCTCATCTCTCTCTCATTCTTCATTTAGCCGAAAACTAATATTTATTACGATGTTTTGTTATATTGTGTATATTTATTTTTTATTTTACTTCTAAAGAATACTTTTTGTTTTTTTTTATATAACGACATTATATTTTTTAGTTAGGTTATATATAGTTCACACCAAAGATTTCTTATGAATTATGTTTATACATTATGCACCGTATCGTATCTTGATATTTACTATTTTTGTTTTTTTTTCCGTAGTTGTATTTTTTAGATATTTCGTAAACTTATAGTGCACCACAGAAATTGTAACATTCGGTATATTTTCTTTTGAAAAAAAAAATAGAATTTTATAACCCCCAAGGGGAAAAAAAAGAAATTGTTTTACTGCTAACTAGTCACCAAGAAACCGTACTTAAAAGTTTCTATAGACTTTTTTTATTGTGTTCTCTAAAATAGTTTTTATCTACCATAATTCCGGTCATAGTAATAAGATTTCTGTTAATTGTGAATGAATACAGCCCAGTGACATAAAACTGACAGTTCCCATCTGACGTATGACATAAAATAAATGTCAATTTTGACGGAAATTACGTCTTGACGTTTTCTCAATATGTTTACAATTTCTTTAGACAGAAAAAACTTGTTTCTATGAGCTGAAACAACATACCATCTGATTAAAACTATTTTAAACCAATTCAAAGTATTACTTCATAAAGTTTTAACTTATTTTTTCAACATTTTTTTACTTGAAAGTGTGTAATAATATACCAAAGAGACGATTACCTTTTTATCAAAGGTTCGTCATTTAAGAATCGAATATTTTCGAACTAATTTTAATGGAGTTAATATAGTGTCAAAGATTTTTTTATTATTTCAGATTGATCCACAACTTAATTTGGAACAATAGAAATAATTTTGCTTATCGTTATGTTCGATTCTTAAGGTATTCGTAACTGTAATTATATTGTATTTTAAAATGTGATAGGCCCAAAACCATTTAGGCCCTGTAAATCGTATTGTACTTGCCCTAAAACTTAAAAAAAAAGTAATTACATGAAAATGAAAAAGTAAATAAAAGTATTTAAGTAATTTTAAATTTAAAGAACCTGTCACATTCACTCATATAATTGTAGGCAGTTTATATTTAGAGAAATAAAGTAATTGAAAAATAAAAATTATTTTTATTTACACTAACACTAGATGCCGATGTAGACATGTTATTTGTTTATGTGTATTAGTGGAGTTAAAAACACATATTTTCGTCTATAGATGTCATTAGTTGTATTTTTAAACATCGAACTTCATTCTAAACCACAATTTAAGGACAAAAGTCAGTTGATACACAATATTTGAACACCATAACTGTTCAAAAAACTCCATGGTGTAGCGGTTGGTTCATAACTAAAAAAATAAAAAATGAAGTGAAAAAATAATTTCAGATTTTATATTAATATATTCTCTGTTCTGTCTATGATCACGCTTCTAGCGACTTCTATAATCTAACATCCATAATGTCATTCACGGTAACGAAATTGGTCGTGAGTTGCCGAAGCGCGCCGATTAAAGGGCACGTGCTTTGGGCACAGACAAGTTTGTGCCGCTACTGTTTTCTTTACTATCGCTTGCGAACAACAAAGACAGCAATACTTTGCTAGTAACCTAGAGATTATAACGCATTTATAACGTCATATCTTCGGCGCTGCCACATTTTCAATAGTTATGGGTTTTTCGCCATCACGCTTTTCGACTTTTTGAGTGGTTGTAAAGTGACTGTTTTGAACGATTACAATAGTGAAGATGAATTCAGTGTAATATATGAATAGAAATAATGTCACATTAACATTTAAGGACCGAATTTTTTTACAAATATGTCTGCATTTCCCGCTTTCTTTTCTCGATCATCAAACTCTTCTGAACAGTATCGCGAAAAAGCGTCTACCCCGCGCGAGCCAGATGGAACTTTTCTAAATGTTTGATTACTGTTTACATTTACAAAGAAGAATTGCAAACATGCCTGGAAGAAATTATGGACGCCGAGTCGGATAAAAATTCTATTAATCAAGCTCAGGAGTTAATAAATTATTTGGAAGATGATAATTTTAAATGTTGGTTGTTTTTCTTCTATATAATAATGCCTCACTGCGACATTCTCTTTGATCAACTGCAAAGCAGGCACTAGATGTACTTAAAGTTAAAAACAATTTGGTAAAAAAGAATAAAACAATTTTATACTTTATTATCTATCATTTTTATAACAATAATTATATATAAAATGATATAATAAAAGTATATATAAAAAATAAAGTAATTGAATTGAGAAATAAAGTAATTGAAAAATAAAAATTATTTTTATTTACACTAACACTAGATACCGATGTAGACATGTTATTTGTTTATGTGTATTAGTGGAGTTAAAAATACATATTTTCGTCTATAGATGTCATTAGTTGTATTTTTAAGCATCGAACTTCATTCTAAACCACAATTTAAGGACAAAAGTAAGTTGATACACAATATTTGAACACCATAACTGTTCAAAAAACTCCATGGTGTAGCGGTTGGTTCTTAACTAAAAAAATAAAAAATGAAGTGAAAAGTGAAAAAATAATTTCAGATTTTATATTAATATATTCTCTGTTCTGTCTATGATCACGCTTCTAGCGACTTCTATAATCTAACATCCATAATGTCATTCGCGGTAACGAAATTGGTCGTGAGTTGCCGAAGCGCGCCGATTAAAGGGCACGTGCTTTGGGCACAGACAAGTTTGTGCCGCTACTGTTTTCTTTACTATCGCTTGCGAAAAACAAAGACAGCAATACTGTGCTAGTAACCTGGAGATTATAACGCATTTATAACGTCATATCTTCGGCGCTGCCACATTTTCAATAGTTATGGGTTTTTCGCCATCACGCTTTTCGACTTTTTGAGTGGTTGTAAAGTGACTGTTTTGAACGATTACAATAGTGAAGATGAATTCAGTGTAATATATGAATAGAAATAATGTCACATTAACATTTAAGGACCGAATTATCATAAAAAATCACCAATTAAATCTAATAATTGATGTTGTACAATGGAAAAAAGTGTAAAGCTTTTTTTTTACAAATATGTCTGCATTTCCCGCTTTCTTTTCTCGATCATCAAACTCTTCTGAACAGTATCGCTTTTCTAAATGTTTGATTACTGTTTACATTTACAAAGAAGAATTGCAAACATGCCTGGAAGAAATTATGGACGTCGAGTCGAATAAAAATTCTATTAATCAAGCTCAGGAGTTAATAAATTATTTGGAAGATGATAATTTTAAATGTTGGTTGTTTTTCTTCTATATAATAATGCCTCACTGCGACATTCTCTTTGATCAACTTCAAAGCAGGCACTAGATGTACTTAAAGTTAAAAACAATTTGGTAAAAAAGAATAAAACAATTTTATACTTTATTATCTATCATTTTTATAACAATAATTATATATAAAATGATATAATAAAAGTATATAAAAAAAAAATATAATAAAAGTGATAGATAACAAAGTATAAAATTGTTTTATGCCTTTTTAAAAAATAATTTATCACAAAGTAACGGACAAATCAATCAACAATTTGGTAACTTTTTCAACAGCCATTCAAAATATTAGAGACAATATAGAAATATAAATTTACCAATAATTTAGTAACTTAACTAGTGAAGTATCTACAACGATCATAGAGAATCACAGAAAGAAACGGAAACTTACTGACAACGAGTATCCCATTCCGAATGTCAGAATAAAGGAAATATGTGATACCTTAACCATACAGGTTCATGAATGTTTTAGTTTCGATGTATACCTAACTGTTGCAATTTTTTTTTTTTGCAACAGTTAGGTATACATTTACTTAGGTATATATTTGAAAGGTATTTAGGTATATATTGAATAGTTAGGTATATATTTGTTAGGTATATAAATGTTAGGTAAAATATATGTTAGGTATATAAACTGAAAAACTTGGTTAATATCGAGCCCTTTTTTCAAATGAAGACATTAAAATTGTGTATAACCTTTTCGCAAATGTAAATTACTTAAAGTTAAAAAAAGGAACTCTCGGTAATGTACGCACGGGACGATGCTAGTGAATGTTAGTGAATCTGTGAAACTGTTTTGTCCCTATGATGACTGTGGAAAGCGAAAGATGTTTCTCTACCCTCAAACGAATCAAAACATTTCTAAGAAACACTATAGATCAGGAACGGCTGTGCGCGTTAGCAATACTATCTATTGAAAAAAAAACTTGTGAAGTCAATTTCAAATTTTAATGATCAAGTTATCGACCACTTTGCTGCTCAGAAGTTTAGGAGAATGGACTTCAGCTACAAACAGATTTAATGATCATGGTTCTATGGTGAGTTTAGCAAAATTTGATTATCTAGGTACCTATTTGAAAATTTGATGTCTGACAGTTACACTCGTATTTCTACACAGCAAAGTGTGTGTACGACACATGTGTCAAAATTTCATGACAATCTGTCTAGTTTATAAGTTGAAAATTAATTAACACAAAAATTAGAGACGAAAAAAATATATTGTAAAAAATAAATTATATCTTGTTTTATTTTTCAAGAGTACAAATAATTAAAATCGTACATGACACTATAGGGTGGGGCACTATAGAGTGGGACACTATAGAATGAGGCCATTGTATAAAGACACTTTAACTTTCGAAATTAAATTTAAACTCACCCCCAGAATATTGTTCATCGATTATCTAAAGAAAGGTAAAACCAGAATAGCGAATATTATATAGCGTTATTGATATGTTTGAATGACGAGATCGCAAAAAGAGACTTCAAATGAACAAAAAAAGTTCTGTTTTATGAAGACGATGTGTGTGTCACAAATCGTTGGCAGTAATGGCTAAATTCCATGAATTAAACTTCGAATTGCTTCTTCATCCACCGTATTCTTCAGAATGGCCCCCTAGTGACTATTTCCTGTTCTCAGACAAATTTCGCTCCAATGAAGAGGTAATTACCAAAACTGAAGCATATTTTGAAGGCAAAGAGAAATCGTTCTATAAAAAGAGAGTAGAAATGTTAGTAAAGCGTTGGAATGATTGCATTGCTCTTCGAGGAGGATATATTGATGGAGAATGTCGAAATTTACAAAAAAGGATATGTTATTTGTCAGACGGAGGACCAATGTGTTAAGAGTTGACGCTTTAATGTTGTTGTAGCATTGCTCCCCGGGTTCAAGCAAGAAGAACTTCTTGCATTAGATTGTTCCCTATGATGAAAACTGAACCTCTACAATAATCCAAAAAGGCAAAGATGTTTTGTTGCCGTATATGTGTTGGGATCAACTGAGCCTTGCGCATTGTTAGTTACCTCAATATGGTCAACACACTCACCGTTGTCTTCACAACCGATTCATATTATATTATTAGAATAAAAGAAAACTATCTAGAAAGAAGCTTAGAAATTAAATTAAAAGAAAACTAGCACCATCTAGTGAAACAATATATAATCTAAAAGCTGTATTTTTCCTGTATAAAACAAAATCACCAAGATTAGAGTCGACTAACGGATGGTTAAGTTATGTCGTTTAAGTCACAAAAATACGATGGATTTTAACTAAAATTAATTTTTTTTTCAAGCTCGGTATAACTTTTATAGAAACATTTTAATTGATGAAAAATATTTATCGTGATGATTGTTTATCTCGTACAAGTGTGTTTGGGTAGTATAAGAGATTCTAGGACGGTCGTGATGATTTGGAAGACGATTCAAAGTCAGGAAAAAAAATAAAAATCGCGATAATTCCGTGTGAACAATGTAAATTATACTGCGAGATGGATAATTCACGAAATTTTGACAAAAGATTTAAACAAACGGAAAGCATGTGCTAGATGTGATCCCCACACCTTAAACGAGGACCAAGAAATTGCTCGCGTTGAATATTGAAAGGACCTTATTAAAACAGCCAGATGGAACTATCCCCATGACTATTTCCTTTTCCTAAAACTCAAACTGTCCATGAAAGGATCGTTTTTGACAGGGTTACACAAGTCCAAGAAGCCGTGACGAAAATCCATTGAGCCGATTCCGAAAAACGACATTAAAATATGTGCTATCATTGGTTGAATGTTCCCAACAGTGTATTGACGTGGAAGGGATATCTTTTAAATAAAAAAAAAATTGGCAAAATAACTAATGTTTTTATTTATTTAAAGAGATCCATTATTTTTCCGACATACTGTATATCTTGAAGAAGTTAATAAAAGCCTCAATAACATTACACAACTCACATCAAAATCATCAAATTTTACTCATATTAAGATTACTTCGAAGATTTAGTTTTTATTCATTTTTACACATTCTATTCCTATATTTGCTTTTGTATATCCCACTAATTATTTGTAACTTACGTCTTAGTAGTTCCTCATAAAATAATTATTTTTGTTGTTCCTCCTTTTATTCAATTGGTGGAGTTTGATCGAAAATCGATTTATTTTTGAGCGCTGTCTCCGCCTAATACACTTTGTTCAACAGTTTTCCAATTTTTTTATGCCTTTTAAAAAATACGAATTGTGAACTGTGCAAAATAGTCCAATAGCGATGATCTGTTCATCTAATTTATTTCCAATGTTTGGAAAAGGAACTAAGTCGAAGAAAACCAGGTCCAGCAAATAGGGTGGATGCGATACGAATTTGTATCGCAAATCGACCAATTACGCTATTGGAACTGTGGACGTATAAATAGGTGGATCAATTGGTGGAGTTTGATCGAATATCGATTTATTTTTGAACGCTGTCTCCGCCTAATACACTTTGCTCAACAGTTTTCCACGCTATTGGAACTGTGGACGTATAAATAGGTGGATCAATCAATAGCGATGATCTGTTCATCTAATTTATTTCCAATGTTTGGAAAAGGAACTAAGTCGAAGAAAACCAGGTCCAAACAACCAATTACGCTATTGGAACTGTGGACGTATAAATAGGTATATTGTAGTAAAACAGTATATTTTTTCTTTGCCAAATCAGGGCGATTTTTTGCCAACTCTTCATAAAATTTAACTAACAATGATCGTCTTTTTCTTTTGTAGTGATGAATTCAAGTTTCATCAACAGTTACGAATCTCGATAGAAATTCATTGGAATTGTGCTTATACCTGTTCAAATATCACTTTGTCTTTCGATTGAGTTTTTGGTCCACAGCATTCTCATGTCCAAATATTCATGTAGAATGTTCCGTACACATTCGTTCAAGACATTACATTTATAATCTCAACCTTCACTGTGCTATTGGCCAACACGACATCACTGATTTTGTTGACCATTTCATCCGCGGTGACCTCAAAAAGGCATCCCGACCGTAAACCATTACTTTTGCTGTTTCATCTTGTGGAACATGAAATGAGAATGGGAAAAAAATTACCAGTGATTTTTATGAATGATTTTTCAGTATTCTTAACAATGAAAATATTATAAATATTAATAACTCTGTAATTGAATTAACTCCTGAATTCGATGACATTTTAAACAATATCAAGGTCTTAACGATGGAGTTAAATATTAGCACTGACAATAATAATATCTCAGTAGACAGTGTACCTAATGACAATCGAGAAAATATAAATATGACAATAAATAGTCTCAAAAATTATACCATGGATAACAACAATGTGTCAGTAAAAAATCTAGAAGTTAAAGTTAATAAAATTTGGTTAAAACATTTAAACTATTCAAAAATTGATAAAACTAAAACAAAAAAAGATAAAATAGAATCAATTTATGCCATTACATTACACAAATATGAAAAATTGGATATGGAAAAACTAAAGCTTGAAATCAAAGAAAAACAATTAAAACTACAACGATAAGCTAATGTAAGAGTGCTGTTAAAAAACTGAAAAGGAAAAATCAACATTTGACAGAGAAAAGAAGAAAAAGGAGAAACAAAAAGAAGACAAATTAGAAAAGCGAAAACGAAAATAAAAATAATTACGTATAAGACAAATGGATAAAGAAGAAAGAATGAATAATAAAGACTCCAAAAAGTGTTGCTTTGTTAAGTTACTTTTCTAAAAAAGCGATACCAAAAGATAATTGCAGATTTTGATAGAGATTAATATAAGTGACAATCTTTAAAATATTTTAATATAAATTTAAAGATATTAATAATTGAAAATACACAATGGGCTAGTGGAGAATATTAAAAATATTCAAAAAACAAGGAAAAAATGTTTCCTGGGCTCCACGTAAAATTCTCAATTCTTCAGTCGCCATCAAACGCCAACAAGTATCGCCCGAGACCTGCTTCTGGTTTCTGGAACTTTCCTGCATTTGGAACTACTAGTCTGTCACTTCAAATAAAAAAGTTGACCTATGTCAGGTTTAAAAAAAAATTACACTTTATAATAATCTATAAAGACAACTAATAAAAAAGCCTGATTTTAGATTTAAAAATAGTCAATTGATATAATTTTATTTAAATAAAATTGCTGTCATTATTTGCGACCGTTATTTGGAACCTTGTGGTCATTAATGGTCAATATTAGGAGCATTTAGCTTTAACATTAATTGTTATAATTTTAAATTAATTATTATTACATTAAAAAAAGTATTATTGATTGTAAGTTAAAACGTATGTACAAAGATTAATACATGTCACAACTCCTATACTCTTAAAGTTAATTTAAATCATATATATTAGATTAGTAAGCATTAATATCAACAATAAAATATACAAGATTAATTATCGATATTTTTTTTTATTAAATTCCTGTTAATAATTAAAATGAAACTCCAGTCAATAATAGGTGCCGCGAAATAATCAATTTAGAACAACTTAAACTGCATGCGCAGAACTGTACGCAATATCAATAATTAAAAAAAAGATAATGCTCATGTGTACGAAAGTTGTGAGAACCGGTCATTGGAACTTAACCTGGTAGTGATAGGTAAGTACTTTAATGATAATTTTATTTAATTTTGATTTAAAACTGAAAAAGAAAAATCAACAATTGAGAGAGGAAAGAAGAAAAAGGAGAAACAAAAAGAAGACAAATTAGAAAAGCGAACACGAAAATAAAAATAATTACGTATAAGACAAACGGATAGAGAAGAAAGAATGAATAATAAAGATTCCAAAAAGAGTTACTTTGTTAAGTTACTTTTCTAAAAAAGCGGTAAGAAAAGATAATTGCTGATTTTGATAGAGATTAATATAAGTGACAATCTTTAAAATACTTTAATATAAATTTATAGATATTAATAATTGAAAATACACCACGGGCTGGTGGAGAATATTAAAAATATTCAAAGAACAAGGACAAAAATGTTTCATGTGCTCCACGTAAAATTTTCAATTCTTTAGTCGCCATCAAACGCCAACAAGTATCGCCCGAGACCTGTTTCTAGTTTCTGGAACTTTCCTGCATTTGGAAATACTAGTCTGTCACTTGAAATAAAAAAGTTGACCTATGTCAGGTTTAAAAAAAAATTACACTTTATAATAATCTATAAAGACAACTAATAAAAAAAACGTGATTTTAGATTTAAAAATAGTCAATTGATATAATTTTATTTAAATAAAATTGCTGTCATTATTTGCGACCGTTATTTGGAACCTTGTGGCCATTAATGGTCAATATTAGGAGCATTTAGCTTTAACATTAATTGTTATAATTTTAAATTAATTATTATTACATTAAAAAAAGTATTATTGATTGTAAGTTAAAACGTATGTACAAAGATTAATACATGTCACAACTCCTATACTCTTAAAGTTAATTTAAATCATACATATTAGATTAGTAAGCATTAATATCAACAATAAAATATACAAGATTAATTATCGATATTTTTTTTTATTAAATTCCTGTTAATAATTAAAATGAAACTCCAGTCAATAATAGGTGCCGCGAAATAATCAATTTAGAACAACTTAAACTGCATGCGCAGAACTGTACGCAATATCAATAATTAAAAAAAAGATAATGCTCATGTGTACGAAAGTTGTGAGAACCGGTCATTGGAACTTAACCTGGTAGTGATAGGTAAGTACTTTAATGATAATTTTATTTAATTTTGATTTAAAACTGAAAAAGAAAAATCAACAATTGAGAGAGGAAAGAAGAAAAAGGAGAAACAAAAAGAAGACAAATTAGAAAAGCGAACACGAAAATAAAAATAATTACGTATAAGACAAACGGATAGAGAAGAAAGAATGAATAATAAAGATTCCAAAAAGAGTTACTTTGTTAAGTTACTTTTCTAAAAAAGCGGTAAGAAAAGATAATTGCTGATTTTGATAGAGATTAATATAAGTGACAATCTTTAAAATACTTTAATATAAATTTATAGATATTAATAATTGAAAATACACCACGGGCTGGTGGAGAATATTAAAAATATTCAAAGAACAAGGACAAAAATGTTTCATGTGCTCCACGTAAAATTTTCAATTCTTTAGTCGCCATCAAACGCCAACAAGTATCGCCCGAGACCTGTTTCTAGTTTCTGGAACTTTCCTGCATTTGGAAATACTAGTCTGTCACTTGAAATAAAAAAGTTGACCTATGTCAGGTTTAAAAAAAAATTACACTTTATAATAATCTATAAAGACAACTAATAAAAAAAACGTGATTTTAGATTTAAAAATAGTCAATTGATATAATTTTATTTAAATAAAATTGCTGTCATTATTTGCGACCGTTATTTGGAACCTTGTGGCCATTAATGGTCAATATTAGGAGCATTTAGCTTTAACATTAATTGTTATAATTTTAAATTAATTATTATTACATTAAAAAAAGTATTATTGATTGTAAGTTAAAACGTATGTACAAAGATTAATACATGTCACAACTCCTATACTCTTAAAGTTAATTTAAATCAAATATATTAAATTAGTAAGCATTAATATCAACAATAAAATATCCAAGATTAATTATCGATATTTTTTTTATTAAATTCGTGTTAATAATTAAAATGAAACTCCAGTCAATAATAGGTGTCGCGAAATAATCAATTTAGAACAACTTAAACTGCATGCGCAGAACTGTACGCAATATCAATAATTAAAAAAAAAGATAATGCTCATGTGTACGAAAGTTGTGAGAACCGGTCATTGGAACTTAACCTGGTAGTGATAGGTAGTACTTTAATGATAATTTTATTTAATTTTGATATAAAACTGAAAAAGAAAAATCAACAATTGAGGGAGGAAAGAAGAAAAAGGAGAAACAAAAAGAAGACAAATTAGAAAAGCGAAAACGAAAAAATAATTACGTATAAGACAAACGGATAGAGAAGAAAGAATGAATAATAAAGATTCCAAAAAGAGTTACTTTGTTAAGTTACTTTTCTAAAAAAGCGGTAAGAAAAGATAATTGCTGATTTTGATAGAGATTAATATAAGTGACAATCTTTAAAATACTTTAATATAAATTTAAAGATATTAATAATTGAAAATACACCACGGGCTGGTGGAGAATATTAAAAATATTCAAAGAACAAGGACAAAAATGTTTCATGTGCTCCACGTAAAATTTTCAATTCTTTAGTCGCCATCAAACGCCAACAAGTATCGCCCGAGACCTGTTTCTGGTTTCTGGAACTTTCCTGCATTTGGAACTACTAGTCTGTCACTTCAAATAAAAAAGTTGACCTATGTCAGGTTTAAAAAAAAAATACACTTTATAATAATCTATAAAGACAACTAATAAAAAAGCCTGATTTTAGATTTAAAAATAGTCAATTGATATAATTTTATTTAAATAAAATTGCTGTCATTATTTGCGACCGTTATTTGGAACCTTGTGGTCATTAATGGTCAATATTAGGAGCATTTAGCTTTAACATTAATTGTTATAATTTTAAATTAATTATTATTACATTAAAAAAAGTATTATTGATTGTAAGTTAAAACGTATGTACAAAGATTAATACATGTCACAACTCCTATACTCTTAAAGTTAATTTAAATCATATATATTAGATTAGTAAGCATTAATATCAACAATAAAATATACAAGATTAATTATCGATATTTTTTTTTATTAAATTCCTGTTAATAATTAAAATGAAACTCCAGTCAATAATAGGTGCCGCGAAATAATGAATTTAGAACAACTTAAACTGCATGCGCAGAACTGTACGCAATATCAATAATTAAAAAAAAGATAATGCTCATGTGTACGAAAGTTGTGAGAACCGGTCATTGGAACTTAACCTGGTAGTGATAGGTAAGTACTTTAATGATAATTTTATTTAATTTTGATTTAAAACTGAAAAAGAAAAATCAACAATTGAGAGAGGAAAGAAGAAAAAGGAGAAACAAAAAGAAGACAAATTAGAAAAGCGAACACGAAAATAAAAATAATTACGTATAAGACAAACGGATAGAGAAGAAAGAATGAATAATAAAGATTCCAAAAAGAGTTACTTTGTTAAGTTACTTTTCTAAAAAAGCGGTAAGAAAAGATAATTGCTGATTTTGATAGAGATTAATATAAGTGACAATCTTTAAAATACTTTAATATAAATTTAAAGATATTAATAATTGAAAATACACCACGGGCTGGTGGAGAATATTAAAAATATTCAAAAAACAAGGACAAAAATGTTTCATGTGCTCCACGTAAAATTTTCAATTCTTTAGTCGCCATCAAACGCCAACAAGTATCGCCCGAGACCTGTTTCTGGTTTCTGGAACTTTCCTGCATTTGGAAATACTAGTCTGTCACTTCAAATAAAAAAGTTGACCTATGTCAGGTTTAAAAAAAAAATTACACTTTATAATAATCTATAAAGACAACTAATAAAAAAAACGTGATTTTAGATTTAAAAATAGTCAATTGATATAATTTTATTTAAATAAAATTGCTGTCATTATTTGCGACCGTTATTTGGAACCTTGTGGTCATTAATGGTCAATATTGGAAGCATTTAGCTTTAACATTAATTGTTATAATTTTAAATTAATTATTATTACATTAAAAAAAGTATTATTGATTGTAAGTTAAAACTTATGTACAAAGATTAATACATGTCACAACTCCTATACTCTTAAAGTTAATTTGAATCAAATATTTTCGGATTTATTTCATGAAAATCTGTCAATATTTGGTACTATTACCGTATGCAAATTAAATTATCGATTCAAATTATTCAAACCCAAAAATGTCTCTTAAGGTTTCCCGATTTGTTAGTTCTTTTACCTACGCAGGTTATTTAAAGAAAAACAAACTCTTGGATTTACAAAATATAGTGTTAATAAATACCGCTTCTATAGCATTTCCTCCTTTAATCTACGTTCAGAACAACATCATCTCGAGAATGCCCACGTTACGAGTCGTTAGTTTTGAAAACTGAAAATCAAAACAAACTATATCTGGCGAATAAAGTACCTTATCGAAGGTTACCGTACGTTTTCCTCTTCTTCCTGCGGTGCTACAGTATGTCAGCGAGCTTTGACCTCCTTCAACCTTCGCCACCATTCGAATCGATCGCCAGCAACCCCCTGCAAGTGTTTAATATGCATAGCCCCTCTCCATGATTTTCTTGGTATTGGGTTTTCTGGCATTCTCGCCATGTGTCTAACCCGTCCAAATCATTGAACCTTTACACAGTTTAAAATATTCATATATGGTATTATTTTTACTGTTTAATAATATAACAATATAAAACATTTTTTATGTAATTGAAAAGTGTTTAAAAAAAATAAATTTAACATTTTTAGTTAAGTATACATAAAATACTTGTGAAAGCAAAACATCAAACAAATTATAATACAGGGTATGACTTCCACGGTGATTAATAATAGCTCTACACCTATTATTCATAGAAGGAATAATGTGATTTATATCTTCTTGGGATAAACATGTCTATTTTCTTATTAGAAGATCCCTGAATCTAAAAGGATTTGAAATAGTATCCATATGGGGTAATTCTTCTTTGAAGCATGCTATATATGGAGATTGTACTGGCCATATCAATACGTCAATTTTTTTGTTGGTTAACCAGTTTGTCACAACACACGCGATATGTGGACGAGTATTGTTCTATATAAGATGGAAGCACCAGCAATCAGCAAATGGACGCATAATGATGGGCGGAAAAATATTATCCAAATATTACTGAAATATCAAAAATCCATTTGGAAAAATGAGCTCGGTTGTATCGTCAACCCTCGCCGCAATCATTAGATTGCACCCCATACCATAACAGTATCGCCTCTGCAAGCATGCACCTCCTGGACATGCCTCAAAGGTTCCAAATCTGCGGATCGTCTCTATGCTTTTATTCGACGAAAATCGGGATGAAATCCAAATCTCGACTCATCAGTGAACAAAACTGTGGACAAAGGAGTATCATTCCAATTTCGAAATTCTCGACATCAGCTTAATCTTGCGCCGTTATGGCCTCTTGAGAGAAATGGGCATCTGAGCAGTCGTCGAAAATGGAGATTGGTTTCATGAAGACGATTTCTTACAATATTTCGGCTAACAATTAAGTTATCTGTCCGATGTAACTTCGTAACCAGCTTGGTCGCTGTTATTCTAGGTTGTCTTTTTGCAGTTTTTTGCAGGTCCAGTTGTACAGCTTACAATTGTACAGCGCCCTCGTCTTGGTCGTTGTTCAATCGGACTACCTGTTTCCCTAAAACGCCTTAATAGCCGACTGATGACACTTTGTGAAACAAATATCTGGTCGGCTACTTCGACTAATCGCATGGCAGTTTCAAGAAGGCCTACTGTCCGATTCATATCATGTAAAGAAGGAGAAGGGGGGAAATTCCACCATATCCCTCTCCACCGCCAATTCCTAAAGGGAAAGGACGGTGCCCCTCTTGATGATATCTTTTAATATTTAAATTAATTAAATTAACTCCAAATGAAAAGCAGAAAACAAAAACTGATCATCATGAACGAGGTAATTTTAATCCCTCTTTCTTATTCTTAGCTAACAGTATAAAGTATTTTATTGAGAAAATTAACAGGATTTTTTAAAGAATAATCGGTTACAATGTTTTCGCATGCTCAGATAAATATTTAACGAGAGAAGTTGGGCCCTACCTGATGGGCAAAGCCCAGGAGATACCTAATACTCTCCTAATTATCCCCATTTTAATGAGCTAAAATTATAATTTCCAACGAAATGAAGTTTGCGAGTGCAAAAACCTTCTAACGGAAAAGAACTAAGTTAAAATTAAATTTGAAAACTGCCCGTGAGCATCCGCCACACTGACTGGATGGATGACCATCCTACGAACATCAGCTTGAAATGTATCCACACTAGCCCCAACGGAAACTTCTCTCTAATGCAAGAAGACGGCAATCCCTAGACTAGCTTATCCTAGCTTGAACGGTGAGTCAAATTCGAACGCCAACATTCAGGGGCCCTGAAAGAAAAAGAACTTCCAAACGGAAAATTAAAAGGTATCCTATAATGGCTGGGGTGTATCCAGCTCGTCCTCAACAAAACTGTCCAAGCGATTAACACTGTTCAAGGAGATCAGCTTCTCCAGTAGGTTCTCCGACGCTATTGGCCAATCGGGACCAATTAGCTCAGCAAGATCCGGTCTCTGTCTTTGGAATCTCTCACATATATAAATTCTAGGTAACGGATTATCTTCTTCTCCAGACCGACAGTCAAGGTAAGCCGCATCCACAATTCTACTAATTCTTTTCAGGTGAATCAAGAACAAGGTCAACTGTCCACAACATTTGGAACAAAGCGAAAAAAACTCTGCCCTTGGATTCAACTACCCAATCGTTCTGCCATTTAGACAGGGTTCTCGATCTTAAAGCTCCTCTCAAAGTTTTCCTGCCAAGCCTATTCTCCGCCGGTATTCATATCTTGTAAAGTTAAATGTTGTCATTCCGTTATAAAACACGATATTTGCAATGTAGAACACAATATTTGCCATGTTGTTTATAACAAAAAGAACGGTAGAACAAATAACATATAAAAATTTATCGGAATAAACAAATTCAAATATTTTGCATCTATCATTTTTATTAAGTTTTTATGGCTACTTCAAGTTTTAAAAAGCAAAAACTATTTGACTTTTTGCAGTTTTACATAACTTCAATGTATAATTTAAATGATATACAAATTTTTATTCTTATTGCATAGAAATATCCTTAGTCTTTTCTTGGGTGTGTATTATTTGGCATGATATTTTGGCCAAATATTGTCCGCTATAACTAAATGGCACTATTAGTACTTTTAGTCGCAGTGTAGCATACCTAAAGGAAACGTTTTTATACGACCAACTTTGCGTTATTCTCATATTTTCCATGGATTTATTATTATGCAAAAAAAGAATTATTTTTTAAAAAGAATAAATGAAAGTTATGTTTTAACTGAACGTAATTTCAAATTTTGCAAAAAGGAGCAAAACATTTGTCTTTTTTTTACTTCTCGACTGTATTTTTCAACACTCTATCGTTTACGTCAACCGCAGGCTAATCTGGGTTAAACAGAAAACTTCGAAGAAGCAAAAACTACATAGCTATTGTTACAAAATAATTTTACGGTTGCAGTAACGCAACTGCACCGTAGATTTTTTTTTCAAAATTTACCAATTTTAAAATAATGTTTGCTAACAAAAATTACTTAAACAGTTCTTGTGGTGACTACCGCATCGATTAGATTTTGCTTTTTTTGCCCAGTTTCTAAACTCACCACAAGTCATTGTACTGAGAATGTTTAAAACAATATTTTCTTTTTCTTTGGGAACAAAATAAGAAGTAAGACAATTATTATTATATTTTCCTTTATTTAACAAATATAACAACAAACAACAAGACAGACTTACGATCTACATCGGAAAGTATAATATATATTTCCGTTGAAGTTCCTTCTGTATTTCTTAAAGGTAACATCTATCACACATTCAAAAATTCCCAAAAAAAGAAAATTAAATAAACCAAACTAGTCTCAGAAATGAAAAAAAATTGAACTTTTTTTATAAACGCTTTTTCTAAAAGGTGATATTTTCAAATCCGTATTAAAAATATAAATTTCAATGGTTAGAAAAACTATGATTTTAAAATATTACCTTTCAGCTTCAACAAGCAGACTTCATTCATTCAATTTGTTCTTCGAGGTTTTTAGTCAAAACCAGCATCGGCATCGAAGTCCTTTTCAAATTCGGTCTTCTCCACCATGTATCTGGGTAACGTAGTGTCAAACAATTTACTGTAAACTGGTTTAGTCTCATGACTGTAAGCTCCTTCTTCGTCACCAACATTGATCTCTTGTGGCGCTTCAGGTTCTGCATTGGACTTTTTGGTTTCGATTCTCTCGGCATCAGGGGCACTTTCTAATGCAACAGGCTCAACTGACCTTGGGTACCTTGCACCAGAGAAGAATATATCAAACAACTTGTAAAAAGAAGAACAACATTGTACTACCTTTTCTTTGGTTGGCTCATTGCTAATACAGTCTCCATCAGTTCTGATCCAGCTGATCCCAGATCAGCTATAGGCGCTGCAGTGGTAACCTTCTTGAAAAACTTCTTCTTTTTCGATTTTTCTGATGCTAAAGGTAAAACAGTGTCTAGAGGTTGTTCAGTCAGTGGTTCCACTTTAGTTTCCTCAGTATTCTCAACATCGGAAGCCTTCTTTGGGTCCTTGAGCCTCTGAACTTCGTGATAAGCAACATGAGTTGCTTTGGGTTTGCTTTCGGCTATGTACATACACTCCTCATGCTGCACTTTGTTATGATCAACGCAAAGGAAGCATGTCATTCCACTTTTCTCCGCCTTTTGACAGTTTGATCTGTCTTTCTTGGCAAATTCAGCCAAAACCTAAAAGATTTATCCGAAATAATGAAATCAATATTTTACAATTCTCCTTTTTTACCTCTTCAACATCTTGTTCTTTTTTGGCTGGTTCACTTTGGTGTTCCTCGTTTTTCGACTCGGAAGTTTTGTGTAACTCCGGGAAAAGTTTGTAATGGTACTCATCAAAACTTTCATCGTCATCTTCTTCTTCGCCATCTGATTTTTTGCTACTTTTCACACTTTCTGCAAAATGTTCAGGAACATTATAAGGACTGTCATCTACCAGCTTCTTATCTTTTTCGTTCTTGGTTTTGGTATATTTGAAATAAGGATATTCGTATCCAGATTCTGGTTTCTCTTCTTCATCTTCTTCTTCAGCTTCATCATTTTCAGCTTTAACTTCTGTTTCCTCAACGCTGGTGCCGGCAACTGCAAGCTCAGGGATGGCATCGACGACTGTTTTGCTTTTGGTAGCGCTACTGAATTCGTTTGCAGGGGCGATAGTACTTTGAATAGCGGATTCTCCTTTAGCAGGTTCATCCTCATTGTTTTGTTTCTCCACAGTTTTGGATTCCTCAGGTTCATCGTCACTATCATATTTTTTCTCTGCAACATATGCATATTTGTGTTCTTTGGGAGCAGAAGTATAAGAACATTGTTCAAAATTTCCACCAGTCTTTTCATCTCTGCATACAGTACAAGTAGCACCTTCACGTTCGACTTTCTGACAGGCACCAGGAACCTTTAAGAGATCGGAACTTTGACTTTCAGAGTAGCTTTCGAATTCTTCAGGACTGTAGGGTTTGTACTGGAAATCTTTTTCTCTTTCACTCTCAGCTGCGTCTTGTTCCTTTTCGAAATCTTCATAGTATTTTTTGCTTCTGCTTGCGATTTCAAAATAAGGATCTTGGCTATATGATCCTCTAGCAGGGCTACGTTTAAATCTAAAAGTTCCAGGAGCCTTCGCAGGTAGCGAGTATCTCATTGAACTAGCAGCATATTCGTTAACTGGGTCGTCACTTGCTGAATATGAACATTGGGTGAATTTAGCTTTGTTTGCAGCATCCTCACAAACAAAGCAGTTCATGTTTTCACCATGATCGGGTGAAGCAATCCTTCTGCATCCTTTCAAATTTTCAGGAGCATCGTCTGATGACTCTACAATACCATCATCTTTCGATTCAGCTTCTTGATTTTTAGTTGCTTTACTCAGAGCCTCCAAATATTTACTTTGCAATGCTTCATAATCAACAGTAACTGGTTGGAGATTGTATTTTTCAATTGGATTGATTGTAGTTGTGGGTATTTTCAGTGCTTCCAGATATCCTGCAGCAGCTGGGTAGTTTTGCGAGACGGTGGATGAAGATTTTCCTGTATTATAATCTACATCTTTACTGCTGTAAAAAGTAGGGTTGGCTTTAGTTTGATCGATTTGTTCTTCGGTTTTTCTGAGCAATTCAAATGCGTCGAATGAATCTTTATAACCATCAAACCCAGGACGAGCAGAATCTAATTTAAACTAGAACAAAAAAAAAGATAAATAATTAAAAGTTTTTAACGAATTCGTCTTACCTTCCTGGAGCCTTTTCCTTTTAAGGGTGGAGGAATAGTTTCCACGTCATCTTTACTGGATGCTTTTTCCTCATCGTCTTCTTTGAAGAAAGTAACAGGAACAGGAATCTGATGACTGACGTAATGAGGGCCAGGTTGAATCTGACTTTGTTCAGCCTTTTGGTTTTTCTGACCTTCCTCAAAATAATCAGTTTTCCTAGGATGAGTTGCTGACGCTGCTGTCTTCTGGAAGAACGCCTCTCTCAAATGTTGGAAGGGATCATTCCTAATGGGTTTTTGAGCTGAATATTTTTGAGATGATGCAGCTTCCGATGGACTGGATGAGTCAAATTCTGAAAATTTTATTAAGATTGTTTTTAAACAGTGCAAGAATTTGAACGAGAGTTTATACCTAGAGGGGTGAAAAAGAATTTTTCGAATTCAGCAGGATTTGGTAGACCGTCGTTGTACTCCAGTGTGTCCTGCTTCTGTTTTTTAGCTGGGGCTTGTTCACTGAAATACTTACTGTAATCAGGATGAGGGTGGTCATATTCTGCTCCATAATTTTCACTTTCACCGTCTTCAGATGAATAATATTGTTGGGATGAAGTTTGATGTGTCAGGAAAAATATCAGACACACCTACAGGTGAAAAAAAAATCATAAAACTATTGTCTTGTTCGATGATGTAAGTACAACAAAATAGGGGAGGCATTATCCAAATGAGATAAGACGTGGTACACTAAAAGTGAAGTTCACTAACCTCAATGGCGATGCTTCCTTTATGCAGAAGCATTTTCGATACACCAGAGACAAAACACAAAAATTGCGTCTGCCGGGTACAGAATTGATTTTTATATTATTCCCACCACAGCAAACATTTCGGATACACGTAACGTAAGAAAGTGTCTCGCTAAATTCTTAAATAATTGACTATTTCGCTACAACGTTGCTGAAGCGAAGATTTAACAGTTCAGGCGTGAAAAAGTTCATTTTTGATTGATACAAATTATTTTATATAGACCAAGAGATTCTAGAATTTGTGTTCTGATTACTTTATCATTTTAATAATAAGATAAAATTATAATTCTTATATTAATGTCCGGGGCAAAATTACACGACATCCCTTTTGTGAGAGTTTTGATGTTTTGATTAGTTTGTTATTATTCATGCTTTCTTGAATTTCGTAGGAGAGGGTGGCCTAAAGGCCTTTGCTAGGATATTTATCAAACTTAAAAATAAAACAAAATTTATGAACATTTTGTATCAAGTATTTATAGAATAACAAAAATAAAAAACCTGTTCTAAAACCCGCTTTGCCCGAATAGGGACCTAAAGCCGGTATGCGCCTTGGGCAAAGCGGGTAAATATTACTAACAAGCAGGAAAGGTAACTATTAGGTGCCTTGTTCAATTAGGTGCCATTTTGGCGGGAATTATAGTATACAGTCTTAGTATTATACATAGATTTTATATATATATATATATATATATATATATATATATATATATATATATATATATATATATATATATATATATATATATATATATATATATATATATAAATATACAAAGATTAATATCTAAAAATTTGTTTCGGCACAAAATACTTTTTTCAAATTCAAACTACACTAAACTAACATTGAGAAAAGTTCAATTCTTCTGTTGGAACCTTTAGTGTGAAATACTAAACTTGAAGAGATTTACCACTAAACACCAAAACGCTTTTTGAACTGCTCGACCTACGTTTCGCTAACCATGTTAGCATCATCAGGAGATGATTTAATCTCAATTACTCAGATTAAATCATCTCCTGATGATGCTAACATGGTTAGCGAAACGTACGTCGAGAGTACGTTCAAGAAAGCGTTTTGGTGTTTAGTGGTAAATCTGTTCAAGTTTAGTATTGAGAAAAGTAATTACAACCTAAAGTGTCCATCGACCTAATAATACCATCGAACAGGACAGTGGGGAAATCCATTTTTTGTCAACGTCTAGGAGGATAATATAAGTTTAACAACGGTGAACCATTCAAATCTAGCTGGTCATTTAGCAAAATGTCCAATTTTTTTCTTTTTTTCAGGCTTTCTAAAAGATTTAATTTTTTGGATTTATTCTCATTATATATAGTGCGGTTCAAGCTATATCTTTGATCGAATGGTTGCATTAAACTGTTAACAACCCCTGTCGTAACAAAACTCGGCAAAGTTGTCAAAAAATAAACAGGGCCTGGCCTAATAATATAACAGATAAAATGATAAAATTAATTTTATATCTGATTTAGTAGTTTCTAAATATTTTAGTTCAGATCGCATTATTTTCTTAAACAGTGCAATTCTATAATTTCGATCGTATTTTTATTATTTCAAATGTGCTAAAAATGTGGAATTCTTGGCAAGATGATCATTGTGCCTCCGGTAGGGCTAATTTAAACAAAAATCATTTATCGTCCGATGTTAAGCAAATTCTTAAAAATGTTTATGTTTCTTCATTGAATGTAAATGCTTAATGTAAATGCAGCCGCAGCAGAAACGTCTTCATTAACGAAAACACTATTGCCTACAGTTAAAGATATTGTGAGTCAATTAAAGCCAAAAAAAAAATCGTAATATTTCTGGTAAAAGCAAATGCGTTGACGAAAGCGACAAAGACTTAATTCGAAGTAAAATTTATGATATGTATGAAGGCAAACTGTGCCTGCATTGCATGCATTGCAACAGCGATTAAGGAAAGATGAAACCAACTTTCTTTGCAGCAGAACTAGCCTCCGGAGAATATTATCTCAAACGGGTTTTGCATATCAGACCATTAATAAAAGACAAATATTAATGGAATCACAACGATTGCGACCAGTGCGCTTTGACTACTTAAAGTCTATAAAAAAATACAGATTACAAAATTGTCCCATTATCTACCTTGATGAAACATGGTCCGATACACATGAGACGCCAGCCAAAGGATGGGAAAGAAAAGAAAATCAAAGAAAGCTTAATTGTAATGGACAATGCTAGTTATCATAACCGCCAAAAAAATAAAGTTCCTAATGCAAGTAACACTAAATTGGAAATTCAGAAGTGATCTAGAAATATTAAAGACATTTAATATTAGAAAGGAATATGGATGTAATACCATTTCTGCCGATATGGGACATAAGGTTTTACGCCTTCCCCCGTATTACCGTATTTTTAATCCTATTGAGCATATGTGGTAAAATCCAATGTTAGAGCAGAAAACATTTCTCCGACTCTGTGTGAAGTGTTGCAACTTTAATTAGAAAGGTTGTAGATAGTATTTCCAAAGAAAGTTGGATAAATTCGATTAACCGTGTTATTAAAATAGAAGATTCCTATGTATCATTTACTAATAATATGGAACCACTTATTATTTATGTGAGAGTGAAACCGAATTAAATGTATAATTAAATTTAAGTTATAATTCTAATTGTACTAATAGATAAATTTATTTATTTATTTTTATTGTACTAATAAATTCAAAATACACAAACCAATAAACAATGTTTTAGTCATACATAATAATAATAATATTTTAACAATGTTTTATTTTTACCAAAATTATTCAGAAGTTAAAGCACTTCGGCTCTGGCGCCTTTGAAGAAACTAGGAATATTTTGATTGAAATTTATTGGGGCAATTAACATTTTGCCGAAAGGTAAGGAAATATCTTGAACCGGACTATAGCATTATACAATTATCATTGAAAGTATGCTTTTCTAACATTAGGTGATTAGCATAATGAGAATTATTTTGTTGTTCGTTGAGCCTAGTAGAGAAAGATCTTCCTGTTTGTCCAACATTGATTTTTGGACACGACCCACACTCAATTCAATAAACTCCTGATTTATACAGTTTATTTGTTTGATTTATGTTGTTTTTATTAAGGCGTCCTAGACTATTGTTCATTGTAGAAGCAATGTTTATATTGTTTATTTTGGATAACTATCTTAACACTAATTTGGTAACTTTTCGCGTATATGTAATTGTTTTGAACGCTGCATTTTTGATATTATTGAACGGATATATATATTTTTTTTATATTAATATTTAATATAACGTTTGAGTCGTATCCGTTATTTACTGCGATCTGTTTAATAGTATTATTAGGTCGATGGGCACTTTAGGTTGTAATTACTTTTCTCACTGTTAGTTTAGTATAGTTTGTATTTGAAAAGGCACTGTGTGTCGAAACAATTGTTATGCATACAATTTTAATTATAGTGAAAATTTTTAGATATTAATCTTTGTTTATTTATTTAAAACGAATGTACATCAAGTATTAGTTACCTCGGTGAAATAGATTTTATTATTAACACTAATCCTGCAAAACTAACTAATTAACTTCAGACATATTTAGCCAAACAATAGCTATACTCAGAACTACTCAGACTTTTCTCAAAATTTTAATCAAAATTAACAACACAAATCCAACAAACTATGTTTTGTAAATTATCAGATAATTTCTTGAGTAAATCTTTAAGATGATAAATTACTCGTTTAATTAAAAAAAAGCTTTATCTGTGGCACAAATTGCAAAAATATGAACCTACACCAGAATAACCAGTACAAGCTTCGTGAGCTCATCCACTACAGTCTCCTCATTCAACCCAGTCTTATTCAGGTGGTTCTACATAAAAATCACCACAGATAATAAAAACATACCATTCATTAGTTTCTTTTTGCTTTTTTTTATTACTAATTTTCCATCTTCCGCTTCCACTTGTGGAAGGAACATGTTTAATTTTTTTTTTCCCTCAACAGTCCCCAACATCTTTCTTGCAAAAATACAGTTTTTCATATTCTTTTTCTTTTCATCAGATTTTGTTTCTACAAGTTTCTTTTTTTCTTCCTTCTCCCTTTGTTGTTCTTTTATTGTACCGGTACAATACTGGCGTACTGATTAACATTTCAGCTCTTTGAATTTTGCGTTTGCAATTTGTTTTATTTGGACTCAATTTAGGTGTTGGTCTAATATCTATAAATTTTACTCGTATCAAAGGTGTCGATAGAACAGAAAGTGATTTGAGGGTAGTAAATTCTGCTGTCGTAGAACATGAAATTATGTCTATTTCAATCGAGATTTCTTTCACTAAAGGTGGTATGCTGCTACTGTGCTACTCAAATTTTTTTAACTCATTGTGATGTGAGTGTCCATGTTTTACTTCCGTATGTCATAATGAGCAGGACGCACTGACTAGAAACTTTTCTCTTCAAACAAAGTAGGAGTTTGTTATTAAATACTATGTTGAGCCTGCCAAATGTCTGCCAGCCACATTTAACCCGCGGTTGAACCTCCCGCGAATTCATGCACAATATCCAAATCTCTCCCTAAAACAAAATCCTTCTATTTTTCTACATATTTATTGTACATAAACTGACTCTTTTTTAACACACTTTTATTAGCTTCACCTGTATCTCTCTATGTAACGGAATCTTTAAACGTCCTTTTCGCCCACTTCAAAACGTCAGATTAAATTGAAACTGTGCGCACTTATCAAGGACCGATGACAATAGAATAATTTAATAATTTCGTCCCATTATCCTGAACAGGATCGTCAGGATCAAGGATTTGCTTTCGGAGAGGGAGCATGAGACATGGTTACAATGCCCAATAAGGGCCGTAGGCGCGCAAATTACCCACTCCCGCCACGGGTAGGTGGTGACGAAAAATAAATAATAGTTTAAAAAACTAAAAAACACGCTTTTATATCAGATCGAACTAAAAAACACGCTTTAATGGTAAACCGAACTAAAAAGTAAGAAATAATTTTTTAGCATAAGAATAAAGTAATGAACCAGAAAATTAATGTGTCATTGTGAAAAAAGCTTGGGGTCAGTTGTTATAAATATTCCATCAGTACCATTTCTATAAGTAAAGTTAGTCTGAAAATATGGTACAAAGCACCCCAAGCTTTTTTACAATGACACATTAAGTTTCTCGTTCATCACATTCATATATATATATATATATATATATATATATATATATATATATATATATATATATATATATATATACTAAAACTATTCTTACTATACACTATTCTTCTACTAAAAATTATTTTTAACTTTTTAGATCGGTTTACCATTAAAGCGTGTTTTTTTAGTTTTTTTAAACTATAATTTTGTTAGGTTTATTCTCAAACCAAGCGATTCTCCCACACTTTGCAGCCCTTGTATGTGTTTTTGTAACGCACCTAGCTCTTGTGAAAGGAGAACGATATCATCTGCGAATCTTAGGGGGCTTTAGTATTTACCATTAATTTTCATGATCTCCTGTTCCCAATCCAGATTGCGGAATACCTCTTCATGATGCGAAAAGAACAGGCGATATTACGTCACACTGCCGTACACTCTATTTTGCATTGATTTGAACTTTTTTTATTTTCATGTGAATTGTTGCTGGATCCACGGTTCAGATTTGATGTCTACCACTTGGTTAAGCTATGCATCCATTATGACTTGTTTTGAAATTGAGTCAAATTTTGTGTCAGTGTTTTTAATGTTCTTTTGGTTGTTATTGAAAAAACTTTGAACAGGAGGCTTATTGGGCGGTAGTTTTTTAACCTTCCTGTCCACCTTTCTCCTGTATAAGAATCACGCCACGTATATATATATATATATATATATATATATATATATATATATATATATATATATATATATATATATATATATATATATATCTATATATATAAATATTTCACCCATTCTCCACGTGGTGCCACCGATCGCCTTCGCCGAACTGTCAACCATGTGACGTCACGTGTCTCTCTAGCCTTTCAGCCGTCAACAGCCGAGCTCCAGACGCTATATATATATATATATATATATATATATATATATATATATATATATATATATATATATATATATATATATATATATATATGAATAAAGCTATCAATTTGCATATTGTACACATGGAAAGAGGATCTTTAGTCTTAAAAATTCGTCAAAATTACCCCTGATTTGAAATATGATTTCCTATATTTTCAAAGCATATATTGTAAAAATGTGTTTATTCTATAAAAAAATAGCACTCCATTTTCAAAACTTTATATTTTTTAAATTATACTTAAATAAAGTATGTAAAAAAAAGCGTTAAACCAAAATTAAAATATTTTAATTTAAAATGGAGACCCTTCTTTTACGCTACCCCGTATATTTTTTAATGTATCTTTTAAATTATTTTTAAAAACCCCTAAACGATAGATGCTGCTGGACTATAATAAATTTTTAAACAAGGTTCGATTTGTTTAAAGCAAGAATTCTATTGTTTGAAAGAATCAACTGTTAGATAACAAACAGGTTACATTATTTATCTTTTTGCAGCAATAATATGATCTGGTTTGTTGACATTAATATTTTTGTTAGAGATACATGTCGGAAAATGATTTTTTTTTTATTTGAATGTTTTATTTTATAGTCTATTAATTTTAACGGGATGCAATCAACATGAACAACAAATTGTAGATTTCCCTTTAAACGTGAAGTAAAATCACAGTTTTAATATCTTTATTTCAGATTTTTACATGTAAGTTGCTGGTTTTAATCAAGTTCAAGGTATAAGAAAAGTAGGACGGAAATTGTTTACATTGTAAGCATAAAAATTATACAAATTATCCAATATTGTTGTTCGTTTTTGTAGGTACAATTAATAGAAATCGATTTAAGGTATAATAATTTTATTATTATAAGAAAACAGTACAGTGTTTGGAAATTTATTTAGCAAAAATAATAATCTCGAGATGACGGCTTTCGCGGCGCTGGCATTTTTGAAGGCATGATTGAAAATGTGCTATTACCCTGCCGCACATATGTCTGGATATCTAGTGGATCTCATGAACAACATTCTCCTTTAGCTGCAATATGATACTTGGTGTATTTTCATAAACTTTGCTCTTGACATAACCCCACAAGAAAACATCAAGTGGAGTTAGATCTGGAGTTTTTGGGGGTAATTTATGCCACTTCTACGGGATCTCAATTTTCCTGGGAATAATTCATGTACAACCTCCAAAGTATCACTTGAGATGCAGAGTCTTGCTGATTCCAAGTATCCTCGTTATATCATTTAAATTCTTGCAGTGATTGGTGGAAGAAACCTCGTATCATCTCACAAGACCTAGCTGAATTAACATTGACCGCTTTACCTATGGCATCTTCAAAGAAGTATGACCCAATTATGCATCTAGCTGACAGTGCAGCCCATACAATAACTTTTGGGCTATGTAATGGTTTTACGTGTTTTTTTTTTCGTGTTTTTATTTCCCTCCACTCAGTACCTGCAGTTTTGCTTGTTTACGGCCCTTTAAATGAAAGTTAGCCTCGTCACTGAAGAAAACATTGTCACAGTTGTTAAATCTATCCAACATTTCATTGATAAATGTCAAGCGCATAATAAAATCAGTATCTTTCATTTCTTGTATAATTTGAATTTTATAGGAATGGAGACGAAGATCTTTTTTTAAAATGATATGCAGTGATAATTTCGTAATGTGTACCTGACTACCCGTAGATGGTTATTTTAAAGTTGATCCTGTAGTTTCAAACTTTTTTATCCATTTCTTTATTAAATTAACACTTGGTGCCTCGTTTATGTCGTGTAAATTATATTCGATCCTATAAAGACGACGAGCCGCAATAAGCGAATTGTTGGTTTGATAATACGCGCGAACACAGAAAGCACGTCGTTGTCCAGTGAAACGCTCTATGGCAGCTAATTTTTCCTGATCCAAGCTTCGATGTAAAGTTAACACGACCAGCGTGTTCTATGCCATCTAGGAGCAAGCAGGTAATTAAATAGGAATGACATTTCTGGAGACCTAGTAGTTAGATATACGGAGGAACAAAAAAGTATTCACCAGTATGCATTTTCCAATCAAACTGACAATAAACTCGCTGTATAGCATAACCTGAACGTTGGTGCACAACTGGGTTTTTTTTCGACTCAGTTTACGCTACTTTTAGTTAAGGGACTTGCATATGTTTTCCTATTATATTCAAATTGCTCAAGACCTATTGCCTACGGGCAATAATAAACAATCAAAATAATAAACTCGAAGAGATTACCATTAAACACCAAATTACTTTTATAAAACTTCTCGACGCGCGTTTCGCTAACCATGTTCGTATCATCAGGAGATGATCGAGATCGTATCATCAGGAGATGCTAACATGGTTAATCAAACGCGCGTCGAGAAGTTTTATAAAAGTGATTTGGTGTGTAGTGGTAATGATTTACCTGATCATTTAATTATAGGTTAAAACATATCCTGATGATGCTAATATGATTAACGAAACGCGTTTTGATAAGATTTATAAAAGTGATTTGGTAAGTAGTAGTCATATGTTCCAGTTTAGTATTCATACCGAGGGTTCCTCTAGAAGAATTAAATCAAAATAATATAATGCCATCGGATTTTTCATCGGATCGGATCTTTCATTGGATTGACAATTCATGCAAAATTGATTTGATAGCTCCTGATTATTTTTTATTAAGATTTTTGGCGGAAAAAGTTAACACCAATAAACCCCTAACCATGCATCAATTCAAGGACAACATCCTTACTGAAATCGCTGCGTTAACACCAGATATATTGATAAAGGTTATAGAAAATGTGATAAAAAAGATACAAAGTTGCTTTGCTTCTAATGACTCACATTTAATGGACATAATTTTCAACAATTTACACAAAATTTAAAGGGGAAATAAACATGTTATAGAAAAAAATTCTGTATTATTTTCTTTTAAAGTTATAAATTATTAAAGTGGTAGAGCCAGTCATACTTTCCCCAGCCATTATATATATATATATATATATATATATATATATATATATATATATATATATATATAATGATCTCTTTCTCTGATCATAGCCAATATTTTTATGGAACACTTGGAAACCCAAGCCATTAATACCAGTCCATTGAAATCTACTTGCTGGTTCCGATATATTGATGACACCGTCGTCATTTGGCCGCACGGGCCACAATCTTTAAATATGTTCGTTTCGCATTTAAACAGTATACATCTCCAGGTCGAATTTACAATGAAGACTGAAAACCATTCTGCTCTTCCGTTTCTTGACGTTCTAATATCAAAAAGGCCAGATCAAAGTTTCTCCGATTCTGTCTATCGTAAACCCACCCACACAAACCGGTATCTAATAACTCACATCATCATCAATCCTAATTAAATTCGGTAGTCAAAACTTTAGTTACGAGATCACTAAAATTGTCGGATAGGGAACATAGGCAAACCGAACTTAATTCATTAGAAACGGCACCAATTCAAAGCGGCTATGACATGCGTCAAATAAAAAGGTAAATTAATAAAGTTCAGGCAACTGGTCATACCAAAAAATCTACTAGAGAAGTGCCCCAAAGTCCCAAAGTTATTTTACCATACATCAAGGCAGTTACTGATAAAATTTGTAACGTATTCAGGTCCCGTAATATCGAAACGATATTTACAACAGAAATAAATATATCCAGTTTCCTCAGACCAGTGAAGGATAATATTCCACAAGAGTCACATGGTATCTATGAGATTCATTGTTCTGGCTGCTCCCAATCATATATCAGTCAAACTAATAGACGTATCCAAAATCGCATTCTCTCGCCGTCCGAAAATCTGATCTCTCCTCGACTTTAGCAGAACATCATATCCAAACGGGTCACAAAATAGATTTCGACAAGGCCAAAGTAATCCCACCTATATATTCCTACAAACCCTGCATAATTCGTAAAGCAATTGAGATCGAAAAACGTCCAAAAGATAGACGACGGTTTTAGAGTCCCAAATACATGAAAACCGCTTATTTCCAAATTGCCCATCCGAAACCCTTCCAGTCAAACGTCCACCTCCCGTCTCACCCCCACACCTCAACCGAGCGCCCCACCTACAACCTCACCTATTAATACAGAGGTTGCGCCGTCCACGTACTTTTCCACAGGGGTAAAAGTACCCCCAAAAGGGATAAAGTCAGGACCCGTTTCCGGGTAAATTAATCTAATAAGGGTCGGGCCCTACGAGTCAACCTAAAACAGAATGGAAAAGCGGTTCACGTTCTTTTCTAGTTCTGAACTCTGGGGAGTAGGCAGATTGAGGTCTCGGAGTAAATCAACTAGATTCTTTTGAAAATGCCTTCAAAGTAAAAGCCGAAACGTCGAGATTTTATAAATCTAAAACGCGGTTCTACCCAAGAACCTAGTAATATATATATATATATATATATATATATATATATATATATATATATATATATATATATATATATATATATATATATATATATATATATATATATATATATATATATATATATATATATATATATATATATATATGCTCACGACAACTATGACCATATACTGCTCTTCTTATATCTTCCCCCAAAGTTTCTTGAAATTTTTGAACAATTCGATTCATAATTCGATTCAGATGGAAGATTGTGGAAACCGTAAATATCACGGAATTTTCTAAAAACGTTTTTGACTGAACGCCAATTTTTATAAAATAATAATGTGGTGTATTTTACGACAGGATGTCCCTCTGAAGGCATATAGTCAAAATCATGGATCATTCAAAACATCATGCATTTGCCACTTGGATCAAAGAACAAACAGGTGGTGGCAACAGAATGATGTTATACCTCACTCAATAAAGCAAATGATGTGACGAGTTGGCGAGTTGTTGCAAAAAACGGTGATGTTGGACACATTGGACTATTTTCTTTAGGGCTACGTAAAAAGCTAGGTCTATGAGAACAATTCACAAACGATTTCTGAACTAAAGGACAAAATTATTATAATATTATTATTGGTAAGATACAGCCACAGTTATGACAAAATGTCATCCAAAATTTTGACAAAATAATGAGAATCTTTGGAGCTGCACGAGGTGGTCATTTGGCAAATATTGTCTTTAGTGTTTAAATGTCATACTCTATACTTCAGTTATCAATAAAAAGTTTTTTGAAATTAATGCAAATTCTGTGTTTTATCTAAGAATAAATAAATATATATATATATATATATATATATATATATATATATATATATATATATATATATATATATATATATATATATATATATATATCATCATCATCGTCAGTCCGTGTCGATCCACTACAGGATGAAGGCCTCTTCAACATTTGTCACGATCCTGGGCTTTCCTCTGCCACTTCGGTCCTATATAATAATATAACGATGATAAATTAACGATGTCATCAGTCCATCGAGCTGTCAGTTTTCTTCGCGGACGTTTGCAATCAATCGGTATCCACTCCAAGATTGCCCTGGTCTATATGTCGTCCCATCGCCTCGCTACATGGCCTGCCCATCTCCATTTCAATTGCTTCGCTCTTCTAATAATGTCACACACTTTCGTTTATTCTCTGATCCATGTGCAGCGCTTTCTGTCTCGTCTTGTAATGCCATGCATACATATTTCCATTCCCCTCTGTGCTACCCGAAGTTTTTGAATTGATTGCACTGCGAGTGTCCAGATTTTACTTCCGTATGTCATAACGTGCAGGACGCACTGATCGAAGATTTTTCTTTTCAAGCAAAGTGGGAGTCTGGTCTTAAACACTATGTTGAGCCTACCAAATTTCTGCAAGCCATACTTAACACGCTGTTCCACCTCCCGGGCGATATCCCCCTCGACTGAAATCCTCTGCCCAAGATATAAAAAGAGCTCAACAATCTCCAAATTCCTTCCGCAAACTGAAATTCTCCTGTCCTCAGCGAATTTATTGAACATAACCTGACTCTTTTTCAGATTCATTTTTAAACCAAATGGTTCGCCAGCCCTTTGCAGTTCTTGTATGTGTCTTTGCTGCTCTGGGTCTTGTAAAAGGAGAACGATATCATCTGCAAATCTAAGATGATTTAAGGTTGAACCATTGATCTTTACACCATCCTGTTCCCAATCCAATTTACGGAATATTTTCTCAAGGCAAGCCGAGAATAGCATAGGCGATATTGCGTCATCCTCCCTTACACCTCGTTCTACACACAGGATGAAGGCCTCTTCAGCATTTGTCACGGTCCTAGGCTTTCCTCTGCCACTTCGGTGTCATCAGTCCATCGAGCTGTCGGTTTTCTTCGCGGACGTTTGCAATCAACCGGATCCTTCATCAATGTGATTCACCTTCATCAATGTGAATTGTCGCTGTAGCCCCATCAAATATCGATCCTCATAGGTTTTCATATGTTTTTTCTACCCTCTGGCTAAGCAGTGCATCCATTATGGCATGCTTTAACATCATGCAGTGGCATGATGTATTGGTTGTGCCTTTCTTTGGCTTGCTGTACACTCTGGATGTGATCCATTGTAGTGAATCCACTTCCGAATCCTGCTTGTTCTCTTAGTTGTGCGTCATTCAGTTTTCTAAATATTCTTTTAGATATTATCTTAGTGAAAACTTTATATATTACTGATAGGAGGCTTATTGGACGGTAGTTCTTTAAATCTTCCTGTGCTCCTTTCTTATGTAAAATGATCACTTCTGCATTTTTCTATAAGTCAGGTACTTTTTGTCCTTTGAATCATTTTGAGTATAATTTTGCCAGTGTTTAATATAATATCCTACAACCAGCTTCTAACATTTCGACAATTACACTATCCTTTCCTAGAGCCCTGCCGTTTTTCAACAATTTTATAACATTTGTTACTTCCTCTACTAAGATATCTGGCATTTGTTGTTCCGTTGGTATTGTTGTCTTGTTTATTTGTAACATTTTTATTTTCCCTTTAATTATTTTATATTTTATGTAAATTTATTGAAAATTATGTCCATTAAATGTGAGCCATTAGAAGCAAAGCAACTTTATATCAATTTTATCGCAATTGTCATAACCTTTGTCAATATATCTGGTGTTAACGCAGCGATTTCAGTACGGATGTTGTCCTTGAGTTGTTGGAATGTTAAGGGCTTATTTATGTTAACTTTTTCCTCCAAAAATCTTAATAAAAAGTAATAAGGAGCTATCAAATCAATTTTACACGAAAATTGTCAAATCGATAAAAGTGGTGTATGATGGCATTACATTATTTTGATTTAATTCTTCTATTGGAACAATAATGAAACAATAAAGTTGAAGCGATTACAACTTCTTACCAAATTACTTTTACAAAAGTTATCATAGCGCGTTTCGCTAATCATGTTAGCATCATCAGAATATGTTTTAACCTATGATTAAATCATAGATTAAATCATCAGTTAAATCATTACAACTAAGCACCAAATCACTTTTATAAAACTTCTCAACGCGCATTTCATTAACCATGTTAGCATCATCAGAAGATCCTTTAATCTGACTAAATCATAGATTAAATTATTAGACTAAATCATTAGAGTAAATCATCTGTATATATTATACGACGCGTTAAATGTGACTGGCAGGCATTTGGCAGGCTCAACATAATGTTTAAGAAGGAACTACCACTTTGTCAGAAAAGAAAAGCAAAGTCAGTCAATTCAAAAACTTCGAGAAGCACAGAGGGGAATGAAAAGATGTATGCTTGGCTTTACTAGACGGGATAGAAAGACCTGAAGACCTGCACATCAATGAACAGGGAACAAACAGAAGAGAATGACATAATAGGAAGAATAAAATAATTGAAATGAATGTGAGCAGACCATGTAGTGAGACACGATGGACTGATCATAAAGTATATTGGACATGGCACAGAAAATCTCAGGACCGCGTGAGTTGGAAGAATGCTGAAGGAGCCTTCATCCTGCAGTGCATTGACACGGGCTAATGTTGATGATATATATATATATATATATATATAATATATATATATATATATATATATATATATATATATATATACATATATATATATATATATATATATATATATATATATATATATATATATATATATATATATATATATGTATATATATATATATATATATATATATATATATATATATATATATATATTTTGTTTTTTTCTTTTTTGAAAGATTGTCAAATTATGTGTAATTCAATGCGCACAAATTTTTTACACGGTTAAATATTCATATAAAATCTTCTGCATGGTTATCATACTAACACCCAGGGATGCCTCAATCTTACAATAGATCACATAATGATTTTGTTTTATCAGTTCGCGCACAGTATCGATGTTTTCTGGCACAACAACCGATTTTAGATGACCCTCTTTAAATTCGTCAAACCATTCATATTCACCAAACCATTGATATACAGTGGTTTTAGATGGTGTTTCATCGCCAAAAGTCAAAGTAAGTTGATCGATGCATTGTTGTTGAGATAATCCACGTCAAAAGTCGTAGTAAATCATCGCACAGTTAAATTGCTGAAGAATTGCAATACTCTCAAGGTGAGGCGGAAGTTTTATTTTTAATTTAGATCCTAAAAATAATAGAAAAATCAAGAAATCTGAATGGCCTCAAATATTTTCCAGTGCAGTGAAACGGGCTGTCTTGCATGACATCTCAAAAACAGGAACTTCAAAACGCCTTACCCAAATAGTCAGAAAATTTAATCTAGGATGTGCCCTTAGCTTAATTCGCAAATGGGTTCCTGCACACAGGTACCCAAAATATAAAAAATAATGAAATAAACTACAGCTTAAGAAGAGACAGTTAGAGCAGATGTTAAAGTTTACATATTCAAAACAGTGAAATGTGGTCACAGGTAATTTTTAGTAACGAAAAAAATCTAATCTAGATGGACCGTGTGATTTGAATTATTACTAACATGATTTAAGAAAAGAAGAGAAAATTATGTCCTGCCAATCTGGTCATTGTGGTGTAATAGTAATATGGCCTGCATTCAAATACAGCTTTAAATCTGGATTTGCTTTATTTATGGAAACATCAGTGTTCTGTAAAGCAAAAAATGCTAAAAAAATGGAGAATTACTTTTTGCCACATAACGTATTTAGAATACGATAATTTTTCAACGGGGTAAAACTCTGGTTCATAATAAGAGAACAACAAGAAAATGGTTTCAACAATTTCTGATCAAATTTTTGGGCTGGCTTTCATTAAGTCCAAATATTAATTCTATTGAAAATGTATGGGGAATTTATAAAGAATTATAAAGACAAGAAGTTCAAAGAAAGGAGTACCTTAATAAAAGAATATCAGAAGCATAAAGAAAACCGGGCAAAGCAACTTTAATTAGTATAATAAACAGTGTTCCTAGAAGAACGTTGTCTATAACAAAAAGACGTGGAAAGGCAACAAAATATTAATTGTATTAACTGTATCATAGGTAAATTTAGAAAGTAGAGTTTATAATTTTGCCCAGCATTATTTTCTCATTTAGAATAGTCATTTAATTGGAAAAAAATAATACCACATTAATTTTAGTTTTATTTAAACTACTGGTTAATGTCCTTATTTATATTAATAAAAATATATTTCAAAAAATTCATTTTTTCACAGTTCACGGATGGTAGATAATGATCCTAAATCATTCCGGGTATTGATCCGTTCTTTCCGTGAAGGGTAACGACGTCCCCAAAATATCAAGGGTTGTTCGGTTCGAGTTGGACTCTTCACTCGAAACGAACATCACTTGAAAATGCCAAATAAGATTTTGGCAAAACGTCGTGACCTTTCACAGAATGAAGGGATCGATACCACGAATGGTTTAGGAAAATGATCTAAAAACTCGCGTAAAATATTCCTTAATTTTATTTTCTGCAAAATGACAGCACTGTACCCAGCTCGAGCTCAAATTAAACATCATCGTATGGGTACGATGATGTTTAATTTGAGCTCGATAGATCAACTAGTTTGTTTAAATCAGCTGGTTTTGTTAGTCGACGTCAAGTGCGATTTAACTATAAATAAAAATGTTGAGTAAAGAATTTGCCTTAAATTTTGTGTGTCAACCGAAATTTCACATGCCGAATCACTAAAAATATTCCAGAAAATCTACGGTAAATCGTACATATCAAAAACAATGGCAAACGAATAGCATAAAGCGGTCAAAGAGGGTCGAGAAGTGATAATTGATTTGCCCTTCATTCTGGTCGACCTTCAACGTCTACGAACGACAAAATTAGGAATCTGGTGTTCGAAAATAGTTATATGAGTCTTAGGGAATTGGCTCAAGCGGTAAACATATTTATTTAAGTTCGTTCGTAACATTATAGCATTAAACACTTCACCGCACGACTGCTTCCAAAAGAGCTCCATTTTGTTCAAAAAGAACATCGAAAGCAGGTCTCTGAAGACAAGAATTTCCGAACTTCTATAGACTATACCTTCATGAAACGCAAAGTAACGGCCTACTAAACCTCATGCAAGTCGCTTGAAAATCAAGGTCATGCTGACAGTTTTCTTCGATTACCTCTTAAGATTGCGCGCGAATATTCGCCGAAAATAGCCAGATTTGTGGTATAACAAAGCCATCATTGTGCAAGAGTTTTTGGTAAAAAACTCAACGAACGTCATCGACCAGGTACCATACTCGCCTGATATGCCTCGTATGGCATTGTCCTACTCCCGAACCTAAAATTTCCACTTGTAAGAAGGCGCTTTGGGTTAATTGAAGCACTAAAAGAAAATTCGCTAAAGGAGCTAAAGGCCATATTTCAACCAGCCCGCGAACAATGTATGAAGGATTGGGTCAAGCGGTAGTATAGTTGCATTGTTCGATAGGGCCTACTTTGAAAATGACAAAATAAATTTTGATGTATAAATTAATGTTTCTTTTTTTACCCCCCGACCGCCACAAACTCTAAATAAACCTGAACTATGGGTACAAAGCGCGTAGGATAACTTACCACAAGAAGACATAGATTATGTAGTTTCTAAATTATTCTATAATTAAAACGGATATTATAATCCGTGGTGGACATACTTATTATTATTATTATTATTTAATTTGTATCAAATGTTAGTGTTTTTTATTGATTTTTTGTTATTTATTATATAACACCGTCATGGTGTACAATAAAATTTCAAAATTAATTTAATAAAATATATTTTTTATAGTGTTAATTTATTTCATTTTCTAGATTAAAAGGAGATGCAGACTAATAATGAATTAATCTAATTTTTTAAAGGAAATTGACTCTTTAATCTTGTTATCTAAAGATAAAAACTACTTAACATAATCTGGTTTATTGGCATTAACGTTATTATTAGAGATCTGCGGCAAAAAAAATTCTTACGTAAAATATTTTTACTACATAACTAAGCTAACTCTGCCCTCACGACAAGAATATCAGAAACCGACCGAGAACGAGAGTGTGGATATATTTCACGGATGCTCACAGTGTTCTCGCTTTGTTGTCTGATTTTTTTCAGCGTACTCAAGCGTTTTCAGAGTACTCAAGCGAGTACCGACAAAACCATTTACATTCAAATAATTTTTTTTTTCCAACGCTCCAAAAAACCCTTCCTCATGATAAGAAACAACGGGAGATTTTTTTTAAATATCACATGCCTCAAGACGATCTAAGTTTATTTTTTGATAAAATGGTAGTTTTTTGTAAGTATCTCTTGTGAAAAAAATATAGAAATTTTGTAGGAAATTAAATTCTTTCCAAAAAAAGTCGTCTCAATTTTCTTCATAAAATTCATATTTATGGAGATATTCTGGTTAATAAATTTATTAACTCCATATAGCCAACATTTTAAGACCTACACACGTCATTTTTTCTGAAATATAAAGAATTTTGTAAACGGATATATTAAATAATAAATATTCTATATAATAAATTCTAGATATTTTAATAATATAATAATTTTAATATTTTTATATTATTATAATTTTTATATTTAATTTATATTTATTTTTATATTTTATGTATATTTATATCTTATATGTATTTAATTTTTATTTATATTTATATTTTATTTATATTTTATTTATATTTTATTTATATTTTATTTATATTTTATTTATATTTATATTTATATTTTAATATTAAAGTCGTTATTAACTAGATATCATTAAATAAATAATTGTAAATTCTACTTATGTTAAAAAAAAAATGATGTTTGTATATCTTAAAATTTTGGTTATATGGATTTAATGCATTTATTATCGAGAATATGTTCAAAAATATGAATTTTATGCAGAAAATTAAGAGGACGTTTTTGTAGGCAATTTAATTTTCTACAAAATTGCTTTTATATATTTTTCTCAAATCGGTACATTTTAAGAGATACTTACAAAAAAATACGATTTTATCAAAAAATGGATTTAGATCGTCTTGAGGCAGTGTTATTTTTGTAAAAAAAAAAATTCCCTGTATTTTTTCATCAAAAGGAAGGTTTTTTTTGGGGAGTCGGAAAAAAATAAATTTTTAACGACCACCCTAATATATATATATATATAAAAAATTTCCCTGCATTTTTTCATCAAAAGGAAGGTTTTTTTTGGGGCGTCGGAAAAAATTAAATTTTTAACGACCACCCTAATATATATATATATAAAAAATTTCCCTGCATTTTTTCATCAAAAGGAAGGTTTTTTTTGGGGCGTCGGAAACAATTAAATTTTTAACGACCACCCTAATATATATATTCCCGTTCCGAATATACCCAGTATACCCAGTTACCGAACGATTTTCTGGGATTACAGAAAGTTTCCTTGGACGTTGTCCACGGAAATCTAACATTGCATATTCATTGCATAGCCATCCGACAGGAAGTCGGCGAAAGTATGGGTTGTTAACTGTGGATAGGATCTCCTTATTCTTGACGAGAGGGCATATGTCGGTACCCTGACGAGCCTGAACATTAAGAGGCGAAACATATGCCCTCCAATTGAAGAGAGAGAATTAGGCACCTAACAAAAGGCTCATTTAGGCGGAGACGCAGGTTGTTGTGTGTTCCACAGGAGATTGTGAAACCCAACAGTTGGGTGTGTGTGACGCTCAGCTACTGCTGTCCCATTGAAATCTATATATATATATATATATATATATATATATATATATATATATATATATATATATATATATATATATATATATATAACGATAGTTTCTCGGGTATCCCGGGTTAGCTGAATGTCCACTGGTGAACAGTTTCGCTAACGTTTAGATGGAATCTCATCCGTCGTTTTCAAAGCCTTTACTCGACAATGTTTCGACGAAACCATCCACTAGTAGAGATTCGGCTAACACGGGATACCCGAGATACTATCGTTACATTTCTTATCCGTGAAAACATTCGTCAAAACATTCCCGACAATCCATTCAAACCATTTGAAAACTTTAGACTTCTTTCTAGTGAAGGGTCTTCATCATAGACCAAATCTTACAACTGTTGTGCGGTTAATATTTTTTTTTGTAAACTTCTTAACGTTGGAGATTTACTTACTAGTCATCTTAGCAGTCGTTGCCTCGTCGGGGATCTCATCGTCTGTATTACCTTCGACATCCAATCCGGTATATCCGATATTTTCCAGAATTTCAAGCAGTTCTAATTGTCGCTCTTCAGCACTTCTGATTCGTCAACGTCACTTGGTTGCAACTCATCTAAACCATCGTCATGAATTTGCTATAAGATTCTTACAATGTCTTCTATTTCGGAGGTTTGTCAGGAACTGCTGACATGTCGGCCACAACATCCATAATTTTCTCCAACAGGAATTCAATATTGATGAACATAACTTATTCACTGCTTCTTTGATAAATATTATTCAAAGGGCGATATTAAAGGCTATCCAATTATCAGTAACAGTGAAAACAGAATTTTATTCCATGCTGTTCAATACATAATTGAAAATTAGCTTAACATATCTTTTAAAAGCTGCTATTTTCTCTGATCTGATAGTTATATCAGTGAGTATTTGGAGGTAAGACGTAAACTTCTGTGTTTGGATTAACAAACTTTAGAGATTCAGAATGGCTGGGAGCATTATCAATAAGAAGTAAAGCTTTGAATGGTAAAGATTTTAAGGCCAAATAATTCCTAACACTGAGTACGAAGTAGTTGAGAAACCTGTATGTAAATAATGTTGCAGTAACCCAATATTTTTCATTTATTCTCCAAAAGACCGGAAGATCAGTTTTGTATTAATTTTTTAGAGCACATGAGTTAAGAAATTTGTATACGAGCAGTGGCTTTATCATGTGATTATCTAAAGCATTACAGCAAAAGAGTAGAGTATTCCTACCATGGTGCTTTAAACCCTGATGTGAATCTTTCGGTTTCATACACAAATGTTCGAGCAAGCATTATCTTCTAATATAAACCTGCCTTATCGGCGTTAAATACCTGAACTGGTTGATAACCCTTGCTTTCAACTAATAGTTTTAATTCAGTCGAATACCGATTAGCCGCCTCGTGATCTGCAGAAGCCGACTCCCCAGTAATGCGTACGTTGTGAAGCAAATAGCGCTTTTTAAAATGTTTAAACTAACCCTTACTGGCTTGGAAACTCATTAGAGTTTAGAGTTTTCTCATCTGACTTTAAATTTTCGAATAGACGCCTAGCTTTTCACCAGATCCAATTTATTCACCAAATCTAACTCCATTCCACTACCACCTCTTTCGATCGCTTACTATTAGATCTGAACATTAAAACAGTCGTCCGTATGCGGACTACTATTAATTATTAATTTTAAAACTATTAAACCATTAATTAACTTCTCATCAACGACAAGTTAATCATTACTTAGTTAGTCAATGAATGCTCTCATTTTGTGAGAGCACGAAATAATAGTTCAAGAGATGTAAGAGAGTAAGCTCGTTGAAAATAATGGAAAATATTTAAAATATTTTTTTTTTGTTTTCTAAATTTATTCGAATATATTAAAATATATTCTAAATTTTATTTCTATAAGACGCTGAACAAAACTGTACACTTAATATTACATGATAAAGAATCTTTTGAAAATCAATAAACGATTGACCATGATGACAAAGCGCAATTGTCTCATCGAAAACTATTTCAAAGGTATAGATTTCAATCTTTACACAACCCAGATACGCTACATTTCTTACGAAAATGATTTGTACACTATCTAGTAACGGTCAATTGGTCATCAAAGGCTTAATGAATTGATTAACCATAGAATAATTCGATCTCCGACTGAAATTCAACTGTTTGTTCACTAAATACTAGAAATATAAGCGTTTCGTCTGAAAGGAATATCTTAATTCGATTGGGTTTTTGCTTAAAATGATGACAAAAGATGATAAAATGGATTTTATGGTTTAGGCAATTTTGGTGACGGCGCAAGGCTGCAGCTTTCAATCTTTTTGTACTCTGGTTTATGGCGGTAATTTGGTGGCCGGCATACAACACTGCCGAATAGAATCTGTATTGAAAAACATATCGTATAATAATGAACCAAATTCTATTTTAGAAATATTTATTTACATATACAGTTAGTTTTAAAATAATTTAACTAGAATCATTATTTAATTACAATGAGAAGAATTCAATATGTTAAATGTCAGATTATCCTGCATCATAGCACTTTAATTGGTTTATAATAATCCTCTGTGTAGCATGTCTTCCAAAAAGTATGACTGTTTGAGATGAGGTTTAAAAAAATATAATAAAAGTTACATTGAAATTTGAAAAGTTAAAATGGAAACGAGATCTTACACAAAAATTTACTATAGATTATAACTTAAAAACTACATCAAATATTGGATATACATTAAAATATGGTTTACAGTTTTGGCATAACAGGGAAATGATATCCATATAAACTTAGAAGAAAAAATGTGTATCAACAAGACCATTCTACATTAGATACATTAGGTAACAGAAAAGGTGTTAATCCGACGGTGTTAAATCTGGAGAACAGGATGGATGAAAAAATGTCCATTAAGAATTTTAATGATCTTCTTCTTGCCGTATAATCTTTAAAGTAACATGTAATGATTTTGGCAGTTATTCCGGTGATGGAGCTGAAGTGAAATGTTGGAGCATGTATATTTTTTCCTGTTCAACGCGTGAAAGTTTCTGGTATTAATCAAACTAGGAAAAACTAAATGGTTTTAAATGGTGAAATTAATTTTCTTGAATGACTGAAACATTATATCACAGCCGTAAAAATATTACTAGTAGATGATCGTCGTTTGAACACACGTCATTGAAGATCAATGAAGTGTTTATAAGTAATAAAACATTAATTCCTTCCACGCTATGACAAGTAGCATTCGATCAATTCCAACATCTGATTTCTTCACAGTCAAACGAAATATTTAAAAAAGCGTGAGACGAAAACAAAATAAAAGAAAAGAAAACAACATTAAAATATGCAGTGATAAAATGAACGGTTATAGATAGAATTAATTCGCTTATTCAACAATTTTCTTAAGCTATCTTATTATTATCTAATCATATAAAATCCGGACTGAACGAGATCTGAGAATCAAAAAGCGAATTGGTTTAGTGAAAGTAGCATGAAGATAATTGAAGTGTGGCAGAAAGAAAGAGAATAAAAACAGTTAAACAAAATAATAATAATAATATATAACAAAAATTAAAAGAAGTTTCTATGTGGTCAATTAAAATATAAATTATTAATATTTGAATTATTTCATGATCGGTTAGAAAAAAAAAGAAACCAAAACAAACAAATAACGTATTAAAACACAACAAACAATATTAAAACGGTATTTTAATGGTATAGTAAAGTATTTAATGATGATGATTATGATTGACAACTCGATAAGAGTTTAACCTCAGCCATGACTATTAATTTTGCTCAGCCTTTGTTGAAAAATTATGGGTTTTTTAGTGACCCAAATAACCCAGATTAGATTTGAATGGTTTTCCGCATGCTGGACATTTAAGTTCAGGAGGATTCAGATTTGGTGCGCGCGGTCCAGCCTGTTTGTCTTTTTGAGCCTGCCCTGTGGATGTGGCTATTTACGATTCTTTTCCTCATGGAGCTACACATCTTTTGCTATCTTTCCCCATTCAGACAAACCTGACATAGAGTTCTTTAGAGTCGATTTTCTGTATTATAAAGTCTTTGTATTTTCTTTTTGGACCTCCCGTATTTCCTTTCTTGTTTTTTAATTCACTATAGAGGATCTGCTTCTGCATACTAAACGCCCGTGTCTTTTGGCAATGACCTAACAATCTCAGCTGAGTTTTTATGTTTATGTCTTTACTTTTTTTTATATATTTTATTATTTCATGTACTTCCACACTGGTCTGATAAAGTTTTTATTCTCAAAATTTTGTGGAGGCAGCCTTGAGGAAATCTTTCGAGTTGTTTAAGCAAGTTTCGGTTACTTAACACCCTTCTCTTTAACACCCAAATTGGCACCATCGGGCTTTGTTCCAAAGATATAATCTCTTCTTGCATTTATGCAGAACAGTACCCAAATACTGGAAGCCTCCTACATCTTCTAAATCATTCACAACAATATCAGATGTCTCTCTCCTTATTTGGAGCAGTTAGTAGCAATATTTTTGTATTTTCTTCATTAATTTTAGGTCCGAAAGTACTACAGGCCTCACTAAATAAGCTCTACACATATTTCAACACCGTTGCAATATTCGCTACAAACGCACACTGTCATCCGCACACTGCAGTTCTACTATGCTATCCTGCTTTGTTTTTGATTTGGCTTTAAATCGTGTCAGGTTGAATAGACCTCCATCCATTCTGTACGATACCTCAACTGACTGCAACAATCTGCCTCTAACATAATGCAAGACAGCAGCAACAAACACAGAGAAAAGCGTCAGCGCAATCACACAGCTCTACTTAACACCGGTTTTCATATCAAAAGTCCAGTCTTAATATCAATTTCGTTCATTTCTATCAAAACTTTTGCATTTATGCCTTTGTACACAAGGGTAGTCAGATGCATCAGCCTAGGCGGGCATCTTATGATGCTTCATAAAACCAAGGTAAAACACAGCATTGATCGTGTGACCAGGTGGAACGAACTCTTTGTGTACTATTTCCTCCGAACTGTAGAAGCAAATCAACATTGTTTTGATTTTTGACTTCTCGAGACGGCTTTTTTTCGAATTAGGCTCACTCGGGTGCTTCCATTCGGCACTTTGACGCTTGGTTTCTGGATCATAATGAAAACACCACGCCTCATCACCAGTAACAATGCTGTACTTGAAGTGTCCTTTTTCGACACTTTAATCAAGTCCGTGCAATTTTGGATTCGGAGTAATTTTTGGTCGTCAACCAATTTGTGTGGAATAAAGCGAACACGAAATGTGATTAATTGAATCTTTAGACATGTTTAATTCCATTTCCATGTATTGCAACGAAAATTTCGGCATATTTTTTTATAAATTCGCGCTCAATTTTAATGTTACTTTGAGCAACCACCTTTTAATGTCAAAGTTGAAATTACTAGCATTAATTTTTCATACCCTAACACCTTTTAAATCATTTACGCCATATTAAGAAGCACTTGATTAATAGTTTTATTAAATTAAGTGTTCAGCATGTCCACCCTCCTCATCGTGAATAAATCTTCGTCAGTTGATAAAATATTGAACAAACCGCCCATATTCGTGACATTTTAGGACGACATTACCCCTATCCAAAAGGCTTTGAGAAACTTGTTTGTCCAGGTAAAGCAGTCACGGAGTATCATTGCTTGTAAATACACCCAGCACCGTCGAAACTTTAGAGAAGTTCCCCGTAAATAAGAAGCATATCCTGAAATTCGCGAACAAAATATATTTTTGGTTATAAATTCAACAACGCACCCACTGAAACGCTGAAATAATCTTTGTCGCGCGACAACATTTCGATTGTTAAGTTAAAGATTGTAGCTTCTTTTGTAATTAATTGTTAAAAAATTTTGCCAGTGATTTTTAAAATGGATTTCAATTAAATTTTGCCTAAAAACAGAGTTACGTATGTTGATGAAAATACTTCAAAAAAAATTTTTTTTTTGGAAAATTGTTCAAGGATTTTAATGATTGTAAAGAAGCAGCTAGAGATACACCTCGTTTAGGAAAGTTTTTCACGTCAACCAGTGAAAAAAGGCATTAACGAAGTCAAGGATGTTGTACTGAGTAATTGCCGATTAAAAGTTATAGTGCATTCGAAAAAAAATTATATTTGTTACAATGTTATTTAATCATGGTTTAGCATAAGCATAATGCATTATAGCACACCACAGAAATGAATTTGTCAATTATTCGCTGAAAAATAAAGAAATACTATTCCACAAGCACCATATGCACCAGACATGGCACCATGTAACTCTTTCCTGTTTCCTTGATTGAAGAAATCACTTCGCAGACCCCGGGTTGAGTCTGTACAAGCAATTCAAAAGAATTCGCTGGTTGTTTTAAAAGAAATACCAGAAGTTGCGTATAAAAACTATGAGGGGAGAGCGGGGGAAACACAAATACCTAAGGAAAAACTTAAATGAGAAAGTGGAACTATGACATACAGTTTCTTTTATTGCTTCTTAATTAAGTTTAATTATCCATCTGACTGCTTCAGAAATCAACATTTAATTTTTTTTATTAAAATGTAACATTAAGGAGAAAAAACTTATCATTCAGGTTAAACCTGAACTAACATCTATAGTCTGTAATCAGTGTTAATTACGACAGTGATCACATTCATAACCCACTGATGTTGACTGATTATCTGTACATTTCTCATGAGCCCAATTTTCAGATGCGAAGCCCATAATCCAGTCTACATCGGGGGGCTTTTATATTTTTCATTACAAAAAATACAATAATAGTCATCATTTTTGTGCTTTCCTTTTTCCTTGTCTTGACCAAACATTTTTAAAGTCTTTAATATTCACTAAATATTTCAGTATTTTTCTAATTTCATTGTTTTTGGATTTCCCATCATCATCACGTTTCACTCTTTTCATTTCAGTTTGTGTCCTTGGTACTTTTTCAGCTTTTCTTTTGGTTTCTCCTTCTTTTGCTCGTTTATTATTTTCCTTTTCTTCTATTTGATTGTTTACAGATGTGTTTGTTACTTTTTTTGCTTTTTAATGTTGCGCTTATATGTTTTGAAAGGAATAATAGGCAATTCAACGATTTCGGATAGAGAAGCCGACAGCGTGCTCATCTTTTCAGCTGTAACTAATTTGTCATGTTCACCAAGAGTATCCAGAAATTCAATATCTGATAGTAGAATTTTGTACCATGGAAGAAGAAGCAAAAGTATTAAGCGGTTATGTATCACTTGATAAGAAATCGAACATTGCAAACTTGTACAGCTGCAGATATTTCAGAAGTTTTTTCAACAGCTTGTTTGTCATAATCTAGTAAAACAGAATTGTGAGCATCGGGAGCTTATAGGTCAAAAGTTACCACTCGACAGTGTTGCCATTGGATACTTGATTATTTGGAGGTTGAATATTGGTCTCACTCTTTTGTGTTTGATTTCTTGTTACCTGTAATGTAGTATTCTAGGAAATGTATGGCTGAATCGTATCAATTTCAGTTGGGCGCAAGGGATATATTCCTGCAAATCTAAAGCCATTTTCAAGGTTACTGTACCGGTTAAAAGCATTTGTAAATAATTCAACTATCTAGTATTGTGTGATGGGCTTTCTAAATCGATCTGACACATAATTGCACTCTTGAGAGGCCCAAAAAATATCAAATCTAAAGGCAGTCTATGTGAGATATGTGGAGGCAGGGTCAATAAAATGATTCCATAGTGTCTGCAGAGTGAGTATGCACCAAGACTGACGTATCTCTCATGATTGTCTAAAATTAGCAGTATTGGATTTTCTTTTGAAGGCTTTGCAAAAGAAATGAAGTGATGTAGCAGTCAATAAATAAGCTTTCATTTATCCATCCAAAGTCTGATACAGATCCATGCATGTTAGGGTTACTACCTTTTAGTAACAGAGCATTAATTCGCTTTCTATTGAATATAAAAATGGAGTAATATATATGCCAGCCGCACTAAATGCACAAATAACTGTAGTTATAAACCCTCTTTTGGCAGTTGTTGCCTTGCCCACTTGTTTGTCACTTTTTGCTGCCATTATTTTAGAATTTCTTTGAAGAGTTGATATACCTGTCTCATCAACGTTAAATATTTTGTCAGGTCGAACATGATATTTATTTTGTATGGCGTTCACATTATCATAGAATATTTTAACGCAAGTTCATTAAAATCATTGATACAATTGAATGAAGTTCCCTCAGGTGTGCTCAAAGATATTCTGGAGTATCTTTTCATAAAATTATAATATCAGTCTTTTCCGGCTATCTGTTTTACTCGGTCAAAATTATGAGGAAGGCTGTTCTGCTTTATAAATTGGAACGCTATTTGATTAACTTTTTTATCGATAATCCATAAAATAGTTTGCTGCATTTTATAATATAGTCCTCGAGTTCTAATTCTTGCCCGTCAGAAAATAATAGTTTTCTACCAGTTATGTGTTGTTTTATGACACTCCACTTCAAATAGTCAAAAATTGTAATTTTTGGCACTGAATAAGCTTCTGCTGCCTTGCCAAGATTCATTTTTTTGGTATTGGCATCCTCAATAACTTTTTGGAGATCTTCTACATTATACTTTGTTTCCATTATTCTGATGTAATTACGAGGCTTCTTAAAGAATTATAGGAAAAAAATTAATGAAACGACGAACTAACGAAAGTGTACCGAACGTTCGAAATTACCCGATATGGTCTGTTCTCCATTGACCCACAGGATCTAAACAATTAAAATAACAAACATTATTTTAAGTTATATTACATTTGCCGTTAGTGTTACTGTCATTACAATCATTCGTTTATGAGTGTTTCAGTATATAAAGGTTATACAAATAATGCTACATCAAGTTACATTTATGAAAAAATTACATCGAAAACAACATCTGGAGATGATTTAATTTTAGGTCAGATTAAATCAACTCCTGATGATGCTAAAATAGTTAGCGAAACGCGCGTCGAAAAATTTTATAAAAGTGATGGTGCTTAGTGTTAATCCCCCGAGTTTCGTGTTTTACACCGAAGGTTCCAATAGTAGAATTGATGGTTCGAATAAGTGTATTGTCGTGAGAGGGAATTATCTTGAATGAGACAAAATAAATTTAAATGTATAAATTAATAATACAGTGTTTATGTCAATTTATATTTCTTTTTCTGAAATCCAGACACTTTTAAAGTGACCTACGTATTTATTAATTAAATTTTTATGATGGTCATATTTAAAGTTACGTTTGAATGTTATATCAACAAATTATTGGCGATGTTCAATCAGTATAAATAGAATAAAAATTTTATTATGTGTAAATTAATATATGTATGTATGTTCAAATAATACAAAGGTCAATGGGACCATTAAAATTACATATAAATACAGCGAACTGTAATAACACATCCTGATATTAATATGTGCGATAAATTAGCTATTTTTAAAAATAAACATTTGTTTTATGCGAATGAATATGTTTTTCTCTACAAAATAGTTGAAAATTCGGTTTTAGAAAAATAAACCGGAATAGATATTCTCGGTGTAAAGGAAAAATGTGTGTGTGTGTGTGTCCTATCCTATATATATATATATATATATATATATATATATATATATATATATATATATATATATATATATATATATATATATATATATATATATATATATATATATAGGATAGGTGGGGCTCCTTTCCGGTCAATCAACCAACAAAGTGTTTATTTAGGCGGAGACGCAGGTTGTTGTGTGTTCCACATGAGATTGTGGAACCCAACGGTTAGGTGTCTGATGACACTCCACCACTGCTGTCTCATTGGACGCAGTCCAAGAAAATCTAACACTACATATATACGCCATCCGACGGGAGGTCGGCGAAAAACATGGGTTGTTGGCTGTGGATGGGGACTCCCTATTCTTGATGGTATGGTATATGTCGGCGCCCTGAAGAGTCTCTACCTCGAGAGACGAAACATATGTCATCCAGTTGAAGGGACAGGTGGGGCTCCTTTCCGGTCAATCAACCAACAAAGTGTTCATATTTTTATATATATATATATATATATATATATATATATATATATATATATATATATATATATATATATATACATACTATATAGGTATACACATCTCCCACATATTAACTGGGATGACTTAACGGTAATTGTAAGTATCTAACTGGGCGGCTAGTTGCTTACATGAGTTTGACAAGCATGGTGGTGGCTTCCAAGCATTACAGCTTTAACTACCTAGAAATAAAAGTAGCCCTGAACACTCCGAATCCATCAAACTATTCTGTTTACTATCTGTTACTTTAGATGTATCAGATCGATGCAAATCATATTTTACCACGAGGCTATTCACATACTCAACGGTAGATCCTCGTTAGAACATCAGTTATACTAGCCATGATAGCAATTAACATAAATTCAAATAGAGATTCTCTACATAACTCAAACCATGATAAAGTTATGGGCCAATAATTAAATATCAAACTGGGTACTGTTCCTGACATGTACCCGCTCCAGATACTAGAAAAGCAAAACAGCATTTACCCACTTCATGGTATTGAAGGGAAAATAAATAATACAATTATCTTTCTGGGTACTGTTCCTGACACTGTGGGTCAAACACGCAACAGTGCCAGCTTCGTGTATGAACGGGGTATCAAGAGAAAACCCCACGAGATACCCACCTAAAGAGCTAACAAAACATAATAGATATCCAACTACACTCTACGGAGTTGTGCAATGGGTACAAAGGGAAAAACGCACGATGTACTCGCACCAGATAGTAGAAAAGCAAAACAGCGTTTACCCACTTCATGATATTGAAGGGAAAACCACGCGACAATACCATCAATATCTCTCCCAATTAAATTATAAGTAATATCAATATGCTCATGCCACTACTCAAACAATGTTTGGATATTCACTTAAATAGAAATCATTTAAAATTGATCAAATCATTAATCAAGAAACACTATTTTGAATATAATTTAAGATGAACAGTGACAGATTTAATTCAATTATACTTGAATATTTGATAATGATCAGAACAGTATTATGCGAGAAAAAGAAATAGAACTAATCTTTTAATCGTAATCTTATCAAAACTACTAAAATACTAGAAGTCAAAGTGTTCAGTGAAAAACTCACCCACATAATAATCATTAATATTAATGAAAACATCAAATAGAAATAATAGAGCTTTAGATACATCCCAAAACTAATATAAATCGATAGAAATCAAAGTGTTCAATGACAAACTCACAACTAATAAAAGTTAATAGATAGTAAAGTGTTCAGTGATATACTAACCCTTGGAATTATTCGGGAACGACACGACATTACACTTGTTCATAGTATAAAATAAAATGTTGGTTTCAAATACTGAAATGAAGCCATCTCTAAAGTTGCCCCACCAATATCGCCCATCTGCCCTTAAGTGTTGTCGAAGCTTTTAGATAAGATCATCGAACTCATTGAATGGAAATAAAATAACACAAACCAGTGTCCTTAAGCAGAAAAATGATATATAGTCGGCAGCTTGTCAAATGCAATAAAACCCATCTTTACCGAAAAGTGAAAAAACTATCCTTTTGTCTGAGAATGAACAAGAGGTCGGAAGATGCAAATTAAACAAACATATTTCTTACATTTGTATGCTAAAAGACCATCTAAACAAACGATAAACGTATCGTTTTATTTGATATGAAACCGATGTCTGAAAAATATATACTAAACAAAAATATTTCTTACATCGCAAACAATGTCACGAAAAAAAAAGGTTTTGTTATCAGTAATATTACGAATAAGCTGTCAGCTAATTGCATTATTGGACCTTATTTTTTTGAGTACCATAGAGGCAGAGCGGTCACAGTAACTTATGCGCGCTATATCGTCATGACACGCAATTTCGTTGCTCTTCAACTACAAGAATGTGCGCATTACAATCAGCTGACATGGTTTCAGCAAGCCGGAGCTACGTTGCATACTGCTAACGGCTCTTTAGCGATATTACACGAGTTGTTCTCCAAAAAGGTGCTTTCACGAAGTGGAGATGTTGAGTGGCCGCTGATTTAACCCCACCAGATTTTTCCTTGTGTGAAAATCTTAAGAGCATCGTCTACGATAACAATTCCCGAAATTTGACAGATTTAAACAGAAATATTGAAAAAAGATCAGATTGATTCCTCAACAACTTCTCAGAAAAGTCTTCGATAACCTTCACAAAAAGTTTGAGGAGTGCTGCCAACGAAGTGACCGTCATGTAAACAATGTTACTTAAAAAGTGCCGACCACAGGGTCGAAATCTTAGTAGAAACTAGTAAGAGCCTCCGGGCTAACTAAAAAACCTGGCTGAAGAAGTCGAAATGTTATTTTTTAAAAGTAAAATTTCTTTTATTATCTTTGTATTAGTACTAATAAATAATAATTACAATCAGTTTTCTTTTTTTTTTTCATTTCAACTGAAATAGTTGGATTGTTCTGAGATACCCTGTATTTGTAAAGATTCATAAAGTTTTATTTCCTTCAATAATTCTAACCAAACTAAAGACATTTTATCACAAATGTTTAATAAAAAACAGAATTTATATTGGCTAATTCTAAAAACATACTGAAAGATAAAAAACCGTTTCAACAAAAACAAAATAATAGCGGGAATGTAGAAGTGCGAACAATTAAGGTATCCATATTTGTTTCAAGATTTTCTGTGATTTCAGATAAAGTCGGGAAAAAAACTGAAATCGCAAACCCAACAATTTGTGCTCAATGTTTATGAGTATTTCGAAATGGATAACAGGAATGGAGGACCTTTTGAGCCTCATTTAACTATTCAAGAGTTAAAGGATATCTAATTTGATTATGTTTTACTTATTTTGCATTATCATGTTGTAATATTTTTTTCTATTAAGAAAAGAAAAATATATAATCCAGTTATTTCTTCTTCTGGGACAAGCAAAGACCAAAACAACAGAGTTTGAAATACTTTGTACAATATGTTTATGTGCACAATGTACAAAATTCTCCGTTCGATTTATGACAAAAAACTTTACTATTTTATGACACATTCAAATGTCGATTTATATAACAGGACGTTTAATACTTTCATGTTATAAATATAAGCAAATAAATATATCGCAGATTTAAATCATAAACATAAATGTCCGTCTTTCAAGGCACCAACCACATTCATTATGAAAGTTAGTACTAATTTGATTAATAATTTTTGAATTGATTCATATGGATATGATGATGCACAGGTAACCTTTCAGCAGTTCAACAGTACATAAAATTTAGGACATTTTTACAACTGATATGGATTCGACTTTATAAATTCCAGGCCAAAAAAAAATTCTATTAGGTAGAACGCCTGGATATCATTTTATCAGTGTTTTCCAGAAGTTGCTTTTATCACCAACTATTAACAATGCGACAAATTTTAACATAAAATAACGAAGAGCAAAAAACCAAAAAATTTAAAAAAATAATAGATAAATACATTTATCGATAATAAGGTTCCTTTACAACAGCAATACCATGTACGTTGGTGGGGCATTTAAATCTAAATTTATTGGAAAACATTAATTATCCAATAAGTTATAAGGTTTCTAAACCGTGCATGTCTTTTATGTTGGCGGATGAACGCATTAAAAATGCCTATATAGACTTAAACCTGTTACTACTCATCTCAGCAGGTGTTCAGAAGGAAATCAGCGGCAGCTTTTTTCAAACTAGCAAACGGGTTATAATAAATCAACGAGTTAAGAAATTGTTAAATGTATATATATATATATATATATATATATATATATATATATATATATATATATATATATATATATATATATATATATATATAGACGACTATTTTTAGGGATACCGAAAATATTCTTTGTGATGACAAAAAAAAATTATTGTGAAAGTTAAAGCCCTTAATACTTATATTAAGAAGTATATCATCGCGTGTATCATTTTCTTAACGAAAAATGTTAAGATACCTTTTTTATAGCGCATTCAATTTCCTTTAAGAATATGTATTGTATTTTTCAAATATTAATTCGTTCATTAGTTACAAAATTTCAAATTTGAAAAGTAAAATTGTAAAAACAGATTAATATTCAAGGCACGATTACATGGGAACGGCTTATTTGACGTAAATTAACCTTTTTTGTAGATAATTCAATTCCCTTCAAGAATATGTATTGCTCAAATTGTTCAAATTCATGGTTTAGGAGTTTTAGACGAAATATGCGATTGCTATTAATAAACCGAAAGTCGCGATGATACACTTCTTAATATAAGTATTAAGAACTTTCACAATATTTTTTTTGTCATCACAAATATTTTCAGTATCCCTTTCAAAAAAAAAAATAGTCGATTTTTTTGGCCCAGACTAGTATATCCAGTATCGAACATAAGTGGAACTACAAATATAATCTTCATTTTTATAATTAACAGGAAATCCTTTATTTAAACCACTATAAACCATAAGTAAGACAGAACTAACATAAAAATTATTATAAGACACATTACTTTTCTTATCATAGCAGATATAATGTATTCAGGGTTAGGTCCAATAAATATTGGGACTAATTTATTCCTGCCAAGGGGACGGTGGTTTTTATAAGTAATGACAGGTAACTTAGGAAACCTGGCTGAGTTGTCTTCGAAACTTTGGAATGCGTCGATCGTGCAAGAAGTGAACGTGTCTTTTAAGTTTACGTCGAGAGTCAAGATGCAAGAAAACATCGAGCAGCGATAAGTCATCAAGTTTTGCGTTTAACAAATCCGCTACGGAGACTTTTCCTATGATCGTTGAGGCTTAAGGATGAAGCAACGTCTAGAACACACATTTTTGAGTGGCATAAAAGATCCAAAGGAGGTCGGGAAAACGTTGAAGACGAACAACGCGCTGGACGTCCGATCTCGGCCCGAACCGATTAAAACGTGGCCAGAGTGCGAGAATTTCTGAACTCTGATCGTCGGTTAAGTGTTCGTTTGATAGCAAAGGAGTGGAATTTACAGAGATCAATTCTGCATTCAATTGTAACCGATGATTTGCAAATGCGAAAGATGTGAGCGAAGCTAGTGCCGAAAGTTTTGTCAGACTAGCAAAAGGAATACCGTGTGACGATTTGCCGTGAACTGTTGGAACGTTTAGAGACCGATCCAAATGTTCTAAACAAAGTGATAACCGGTGACGAAACTTGGATCTTTGAGAACTATCCGGTGACCAAAAGGTAAAGTTCTGAGTGGTACACAAATGCATCTCCTCGACCAAAAAAAAGCTCGCATGAGCAACTCTAGAATGAAATCGATGCTCTCTGTCTTCTTTGGTGCAAATGGCGTGGTCCACAAGGAATTTTTCAGTCACACGTCGCTAATGGTGAGGGAAACAATGCTCCAACACAGCGTTGCAACGCTGCCCCAACCATCTTATAGTACAGATGTGACTCCTCCTGGAGGTGACTCCTCTGTGGAGCCTGAAAGGACATCGTTTCCAGGCCATTTAGGCAGTCCAAAAGGCTTCGACGGAGTGCTTGAATAGCCTTGCAGTTGCGGCTTTCCAGGGGCGTATAAAGGCTGGAAAACTACAGACAGCGGTGTTTTGATGCAGGAAGGTTATATTTTGAATTATTAACTTTTATTAACTTAAAATTATTACTTTAGATATTTCTTCAATAAATGTTTTTATGACCTCAGTCCCGATTCTTATTGGACAAACCCTGTATATCTATAATATACAGGGTGTTTGGTGCGTTGTTTGCCAAATTAAAATGGCCGATAGGAGGGGTCTTTTGCTATCTCCTCAGCCTCCATAAAAGCTTATTGGGCCCACAGATTTTTTTATGTCAAGTTTTAAATCTTTTTTTGAAAAATTCAAAAAGCCAGCATTGAAACTTGAATTAAAAAAAACGTTATTGGTATATCCTCCAAATTATTTTTTTATTTTAATGTGTTGTAGGATTCTGTTACGCTAATTCGCTAATTTTCTAACTTTGTGCATCGGGACGCATTAGGCATTAGGCAATTCGATATTACTTATTTACGTAAATAACATAGGCTAAGTAGGCAGAAAATGCTATCTCACTCTTACGCAGCAAAGTAAATTCAAGTTTCAATGCCGACTTTTGGATTTTTCAAATAAACAATTAAATAATTAACATAAAAAACCTGTGGGCCCAATAATGCTATCTGATGAGATAGCAACAGACCCCTCCTGTTGCCCATTTTAATTTGGCAAACAATGCTCCAAAACCCTGTTTATTCAGTTCGGTTTGATATATTCAGTTTTGGCATTGAACCAATTAAGTTATGGAGCACTGAATAATCTATTCATCCCCAAAATATTTTTAAAGCATCAAACATATCCAATTTGAGTAACGGTGGGTCCTACATTTGTCGTCCATAAATTTCTATAAATTTTCTATCGGATTTAAATCCGGAGACTGAACTGGCTCCGGAGACTGAGCTGGCTTCAACCAACTGGACTGAGCTGTTTCAACCAACGTTTTACATGTTTTGAAGTATGTTTCGGGTCATTATCGTGCTGGTAAACCCACATATTCCACTCGGTTTAACATTTCCGAAAATATCGCCATAAACAAATATATCCATAATGCCAATGATTCTTAGGGATGCTCCATATGACAACTAACCTCATACTTTAATGTTCCCTTCACCGTCTTTACGACGCATTTAGATTGAAGTCTTTTATTATCTGAAAGTCAAACGTGTTTCGTTTCTCTCACTCACACGTTCCGTCACTATTGTTTAATGAAACCTTCGATTGTTCACTAAATAAAATATTCGTCCACTGCTTCTTGTTCCAATACACATGTTCCATGGCAAACTCCAATCGGACTCTTCTATTCTTTTTAGATAATAGTGTTTTTTTGGCTGGCCTTTGTCCAAACAACTTTCCATCACATAATCTTCGTTGAATCGTAGAAACATTCACGCCATCTAAATCTGCTTTTATACATGCAGCCTTCTTAAAAGGATCCACGTAACTTATAGTAATAATTTTTTATCTATTTGTTTAGTAGTTTTTCTCGATCTTCCTGAGTTCGTCAGGTTAAGCACGATCCCTCGACGAAAACAAATTTGAATAATTTGCCAAACTACCGTCTCAGAGAGCATTACACGTTTGGAAATGGAACATTAATTCTCACCACTTTTATAACCTTGCACCAGTCGATTTTTGAGATCCACGGATGTATTAACACCACGAGCCATCTTGCAGCTTGTAATTGCAACTAATAAGAGATTTAAGAATGCGTCGATAAAAATTACTGGATAATTTTTTAAAGAAGATTTTTTTTTGTCACATTATTCAGAGATAAAATTAAATTATTAATAAAAGTATAAAAAATTATCCTTTATTATAGAAGTTCTTTACAATTATAGAATTCAATAAGATACGTTTATATATATACTGCTAATGCAAGGGGCTTTTCCTCTACAAATCAACAACTATCATTTGTTGCGATGTTTACGATGTAACCAATTGTAAGAAAAATGAAAATGAGTTTTCCGCAGAAATTGACACATGTTTTACCCAACCAAACTTTTTATTCAAAATAATGTTAAAAATTGTTAGTTAAATTTAGGAAAGTTGTTTCCATTACATCCTGTATATAGATATTTTAACTTTATGACTTTCATGGCATAATGTAATATTTTTTTTTGTGAAACAGTATTATTAGAACTCCTTCGAGTTCTCAAGACTATTTAAGTTGCTAAAACGTATGTTATAATTCCGTTTTACATAATATATTCACAGTCATGTCTGGCAGTTGAATGTGCGACTTCGGAGAATGAACATGTTTCCGAAAATATTAGTACAACTGTGATTGCCCTTTCAGGTACATATATCCCTTAAAAGGGTGGACAAGGACGTTGTTCAAGCAGGCAAAAGAGGGATCCCACCTCTGAAAAAGCCAGCGGCCAAAAAGTAGCTTCGTCAATCAGCAATGATAATTCTTATCATTACTTTTCGATTAACGATTTAACAATTTTGCTTTTTTTCTCGTGGGAAACCATTAGATTCTTGACCCTTGTAAAGCACTTTTTCTTTCAAATGATATGAGTGTGTGTGTGTGTTTATATATATATATATCATCATCATCATCATGATCAGCCCGTATCGATCCACTGCAGAATGAAGGCTTCTTCAGCATGCTTCCAACCTTCACAGTCCTGGGCTTTCCTCTGCCACTCTGGTCCAATATACTTAACGAATATATATATATATATATATATATATATATATATATATATATATATATATACATATATATATTCTATATATATATATATATATATATATATATATATATATATAGAATATATAGAATATATATATATAGAATATATATATATATATATATATATATATATATATATATATATATATATATATATATATATATATATTAATACTATCCGATACGGGTAGTATTGTGCGTTGCTTCAAAGCGGACCTGTATACTCCAGGATGGACGCCGCGACAGTCGAAAACCTCGCCTCGTGCTGAACTCTTGTCTCCATGCCAAAAAAAAACGGACAGCGACCTAGTAGTCAATGCCACTGATAGTCCATGTTAAGTAATACTTCTATAAGAGAGGGTTTTAGATACAGCTCAGTTTAGACTCTGGTCATTTTAGAAACTAGACATTTTAAACTCAGGTCATTTTGAAATCCAGACATTTTAGGATCCAAACGCTTTAGACTCAAAACGTTTTTGATGCGGGGAATTTATACTAACAAACGTTTTGGACTCCGTACGTGTCAGTAATCGCCCATCTTATTAACCGGACTTTGTAATAGCCGGATATTTAAACAGCACCACAAAGATTAAAGACCAGACTTTATTTTATTATTATTTTCATTATTATTACCTAATCATTATTCAACCTCGAATCTGCCATTATTCTGAGTTTCAAGAAAGCCAGATAAGAGCCTTTATACTTTAATACTATTAGTTTAATGTTGAACCATTCTTCTTTATTATACCTAGTTGAGTAGGGAGTTGTAAGCATCCTTTTCTTGTGTTATAGAATAGTAATTAATTTTTTTTATTTTTGTTTTTTGTTTGTCTCTGAACTTATTAAATAATTATTTAATTATAACTGTTAGTGAATCTTTTTGGAATAGGTAAAACTTTTTCCCAGCTTAAGGCTTTATTTTTATTTATTATAATTCTGAAAAACTGAGTAGTGCCCTTATCGAAGTGCCGATACAATCCATACAATGGCTGCCGTACGTGTAATAAAAATACTGAAAACACATTGACTTAGATCTGAAGCTTCTGATCAGCAAAGTATTTCAGAGATGCCCTATGGGTTTTGATATAATTATTTGAATGGATTAGAAGTGATAATTTAATTGGAATATTTTTTCCCGTCTTTAAAACGGTTTTCATAGTCAACTTCTGGTATTTCCTTCAAAGAGGCCATCGAACTCTCTTGAATAGCTTCTATGGGCTCAAAACGGCAACCACGAAATGTTTTGTTCAATCGCGGGAACAGTTCTTCTGAACCCCGCCTATATTTATTAATTTAATTTTATGTTTAGGGTAGTTTAGGTCACCCTTTAGGGTACGCACACAAAGAAAGCAGGTTAGCCGCCGCCTATTTTCGGCACTGAATACCGGTGCTAGTTGTCCCGCTGATACGTACATTACCATTATTGCATCATTTCATTAAAGAACGCTGGTTATCTGCGATAAAAAAGCAGATTTTATAAAGGCAAGATGTCCAGTTCATCCTCCGATGAAGAATTTGTGAAGATAAACACAAAAATATATACAAAAAGCGGCCTTTGACCTTCAAAAACGTATTTCGAAATAATAAAATATACTATAAACTTAAAATATTTCGAAATAATAAAAAAAGAATTGAAAGAAAAATAATCAACATGTGAGTGTGGAAGATTTTAAACCGCCACATTAATAATCATTTTTTTTTACTGAAAATCCACGTCCAGCGCCGAAAATCAGCGACCAAGAATTAAAAATTCATTCCGGTGAAATATTCGGTGCCGGTTCACGTTTGTTTGCATGTTCCGGCACACTTTGTTTATGTCCACGATCATTTAAAACCTAAGTAAATAATCGGTTTTTATAGGTGCCAACTGCCAGTAAGCAGAAAACCTGCTTTCTTTGTGTGTGCACCCTTAATGTCCACAATTATCCGAGTTATGCTGGCCTCCAAAGCGTCAATAGTTGCTGGTTTATCGTCCTAGACCAAAGATTGAACATAACCTCAAAGAAAATAGCCTAAAGGTATTAAATGACAGAATCGTGGTGGCCAATTAACAGATCAGTTCTTCGAAATAATTTCCTCATCTGATTGTTCCCTCAATAAATCGATTGTTACATTGGCTGTATGATGTGAAGCCGTCAGGTTGAAACCACATTTCCTCCAGATCAATACTATTCAAATTCGGAATTAAATAATCATTGATAATCGCTCTGTCATGACCACCATTAACGGTAACGAGCTTTTCAGCTTAATTTTTAAAGAAATAAGAGCCAATTTATGCTACCGGCGTACAATCCGCACCATACAGTGCACTTTTCTGAATACAACTGTAAGTGTCGGATCGTTTGCGGATTATTTTCACTTTAAATACAGCAATTTTGTTTATTGACGTAAACATTCAACCAACAATGAGTTTTGTCGCTGAAAAAATCTTGGGGTCAAATTCTGAGTCAAGTTGCAAGTGATTTTGAGCTCGTTTATACGTACGACGTAAATAATTGTCTTGCGGCTTGAATTTTTGAATAAAGTGTATCTTGTAAGGCACCAGACCATAAATTTTTACGCAAAATTTTCCACGTAGTCGAATATCAAAGTCCACCTTCTTGTGAACGGTGACGAATTGATACATTTGGATGTTCATCAACACTGCCTGCAACAGCGACGATATTTTCTTCGAACACGTACAATTTTTTGTCTTATTTTTATTTTAATATCGAGAAGGTTGAAATGCCTTCGGAATTTATCGATAGTACGGCGAATACATAACTTAGTTGAGCGATTATGAGCACCATAAAAATTCACGAAGTGTTTTATAACTTTGGAGCACAGAACATTGATTTTCATAACAAATTTCGCCAATTTACAAGCGTTGTTCTGATGTTAAATGTTCCGTAGTAATTTACCACACTATACTGAAGAATTTTGACATAAGAAGCGCGCAAACTCACTGTTCGGAAACGCTAAAAAATCACTCGTTAGATAGCTTCAAATGAGGTAATTGAGCCTTGAGCCGAGTGATTTTCTAATTCGATACTTTACAGTTGACACAACGATAACTGTATAGAGTATATTTTTTATAAAACTCTTATTTAGTTACAAGTTATTTGTATGCAAAGAAGAATTAAATTCTACAAATTTGTCTAATGAAGAAGTAAAAAAAAAGTAAACTTTACTTTATAATGCCTAACTATCTCCGTTAAATATAATATATAACAAAAGTAAGTTGAGATAATAATTACTGCAAAAATAAAATTTGTCCTTGAAGTTGAATTCAATTTCACCACATCGATGTCGTCATACGGTTTTCAAGAACAAACTTTTTTTTCAACAATGGCACCTCACGATCGCTTGCTTCTGAACTCTACGATCCGAGGGCATTTTCACGAACAAAACATCCGATTATCCATTCTCGAATATCCTAGACGTACGCACGCATTTCTAGTTCTTCTTCCGTTTCCCCACCACCGACGTCCCTAACCTTAACAGTATCTCTGACTTCTTTTTACCTGGTCCCCACCAGTGAAACCGTCTCAGTTAAGATTTGTAGCGCGAAACTACGTTTTCGACATGAGATTAGCGGCATTTTTGGTGAGTTTTTCAAGTATTTTTTGTAGTTTATTCAAAAAAAAATATATTGAAATATCAAAAAAAATGTTCTTCAATCAGTGTTTGCAATCTTTGTTCTCAACTAGTTTTTTTGTTCGAGATGTGCTTGATTATTTGTGTTTATAATTGTCTTCAACAATGAATAATAGTATTCATGTACATATTTTAATTAATAGCAAGAAATATAGAAATATGTCATCTTAAGGCAACACTTATTGAGTAATTCTCCACTAACCGCAAGTTAGCCAATAGTTTGTGACAGACATTATTGCAAAACAATCAGAATAGAAATTAGCACATTAAGAAATATAAGTAATTATTATTATTAATTATTTTGGAAAAAACACCTGTAATTATAGATTCCCGATCTTTTTTCTTCCCCAGATTTATGGTTTTCTTCCACATTCTCTTTTTCCAATCTACATCATTTAAATTTCTTTTAAATGTGGATTTTTAAATTGTTTACATCCATGACATGTTTGTTCATCCCTTTTTTTTGTCACTCGGAGACCACACTATACACTTCAGTATTTATTCAGTAATCATGAAATATAAAATAGAAACAAATATTTGTCTATTTTACCCGACTTCTCCACTCCACTTGACAATAATGATATTCCTGATGTTCTATATTTTTATTATAATCTTTTCGATATATTCTTCTGTTGTTACTAATTTATTTATCACAATTCAGATCTAAGTAACACTATTTTTAGATGATGTAATCACTACCTCTTTCAAGATACAATGCCTGTTAGGAGGGTGGTGTAAAAAGTTTCCAGCCTAACACAGAAACAAATATTTTTGTCAAATTCAATTTTATTTATCAACATCGTACCCTTGTAATTTTATATACTTTTCCCTGCGATGCTCCCATCTCTTTAATCCGTCCAATTAGTTGTTGAAAGCTTGTTCTGCAAAATAGTCATTTACGAATGTGATAGCGTCTTAATTCGAGAAAAAGTCGCTGGGGGTCAGATCTGGTGAATACGGTGGGTAGTCAATCAATTCAAATCCCAATTCGTGAATTTTTAATACGTCGACTACATTTTCTTCAAATGCGGCCTTTTTTGCAATTTCTTCCTTGGGCCTGTCAAGTGATGATGCGTAGTATACCCCCGTTATTGTTTTTTCCTTTTCAAAATAGTCGATTAACTCAACTTAATGACTAAAAAAAAAACAGTCGCCATAACTTTCACGGCCGATGAAACAATATTCGCCATTTTCGGAGTCGATTCAACCATCGCAGTCCACTGTTTCGACTTATTCTTGGTTTCAGAAGTGTTTTGGAGTATCCAAGTTTTATCTACAGTTATAAATCGGGGCGAAAAATCTGATTTATTTCGCTTAAACTCTTTCAACAGGGCTTCGAAAATGGTTATTCGAATAGGTTTTTGGTTCTGAGTAAGCAATCGCGGTAACCAACGGGCGATTAGCTTTGCCATACCCAACCAAATCTCGAAACACGTTCTTTCGAGATGTCCACAGCCTCTGCTATCTCTCTAACCTCAACTCGACGATTATCTAGCACCATTTGGTGAACTTTTTCAATATTATCGGTAGTGGGTGCCGTTTTTGGCCGTCCCGTGCCTTCATTGTCAACCAAGCTAGCACGACAATGTATAAATTCAGCTGTTCAATTTGCGTTGCCTATCAAATAAATGAATTTAATTACTATTCGATATTCGATTTTTTCCATCTTTACTGAAGCACTAACATCAACTGACATCAATGATGGTTAAACAATAACGGAGCATCTAATATGGCTGAAAGTTTCAAGGTTATCTTTCAATACATTGGCAATTATATTACCAGAATATTTTTGATGAATAACGCTATCCACAACTTTTCAGCCTGCCCTCGTATCTACGATACCAACTTAGAACCCCATATTATACTATTAAACAGTTTAGAACTGTTTTTCGAGCTGTATTGCCTGTATGTCTACCTTTGAGGAACTGAATAGTTACAATTCAAAACATTTAGAAACTGTTCAACTTTACCAGATAAACAATTGTTATATAGAGATATAGTGTAAACAAATGAACGAGTGAGATTCAAAGTATCAATTTTCATCCTCTAGAAGATTGAAAAACTACATATTAAAATATTAGGACTTTTTAATTTAATTCTCAGCCTTTCTTGCAGCACTTTCACGCTTTCGCTACTTTTCAGGCAACTGTCGAATGCTAAATCGAAAAAAGCTTGATGGTTTTAATATGATAAAGCCATTAAGGTCGTTTTGTGCTACTAAAGAGATGTGCGGAGGTTTATATCAACCAAGTAAGTGTATGCATCATGCGTCAGTAACACGAATCAGTTATTGCTGATAACACAGGTCAATAAATTTAAACTTTTTCGAGGTAACATTGTTGGAAATAGACGTGTTTGAAGTATTTTGACGTGCTAAATCCGAAAATGATAAGTTAATTACTGTAACACGTACAATTTTTTTTTGTTACAGGGGGTCGGTGGTGGGGGAAAAAGACGTTATTGAATATTATGTCAATAAAAAAATATATTACAGGAGATGTCTTTTTAAAAACCAACAATTGTTGCCTAACATAGATGGGTACTAGCGTACTTGGTCTCTTGCTTCCATCATTCTGGTATCCTGGTGAAACCTCTCTCCTTGTTCTTACTGCACCTAAATTTTCCGGAAAAAATCCAAATAGGAGTATGAAAATTGCATTTTTAAGGACATCACCCTAAGGCGTCACCCTAGTATTTCATAAGCTTTCAAGAGTTCATCTATGAGGTTTTCATAGTTTTCATATTTCTTGTTGGCCAGAAATCCTTTCACTATTACTTACAAAACACATCCAAATTCTAGAAAACGGAAATCACATTGGTGCTTATATCCTTATTTGAGATCCAATACATATGTTTTCTTTTAATTTTACATCAGGTAATTGAGGAATAATTTTTTTTTAGGTACTTGAAACCATTACCTTCCTTGTCAATGGCTTAGAATTTTTCTGGTGATGCATTCACTGCACTAAATTTATGTGACAATTCATACAGCAAACATGAGGAGCCCAAGTTTTATATTGATCATCAATTTGGAACATAAAATATAGAAGATAGGCTTTTTTGTCTTCCTCGAATACAGATCTAGCATGTGATAAAACTTATCTGCTGGATTTTTGCAAAATCGACGACTAGAACTTGCCATTTTATATAAAAATGACCTAAACACTTGTCTGTACTGTAAACCCGACAGAAACAAACAAAACTATAGAAAACAATAAAACTGTCCTTAAAGGTTTGTAGAATACCGTGAAAATACCTTATCTACGGTTTTGTGGAAATTCCTACATTGTTCAGTTCAAAGTTACGTACAAATAATTTCAATAATTCCATGATATAAAGGAGAAGCAGGTGCTTGAAAATAGGCTTGAATCAGCAACAACCGTTTAATCAGATTGAAGTAACACATAATGCATGACTGGTTGATGGCCAACCATTTAAACCACAGGTTTCACCTCTTTGGATTATCGTAGAGAATCCACTTTTCGTCACAGGTCACCACCTCATGCAGGAAGTTAGTTTTCTTCAATCTGAAGAGCAACGTTCACAGCAACATCAAGTCGTGTAATTTTATTCTTACCTGTGAGTTCATAGGTGACCCAGCGACTATCCTATGAAATTTTCTCTAGTGTTCCTGTTCGAACTCAAGCAATGCACGATAATGAATTTCTTCCAGCACTACAAGTCCAAATTTCCAGTTCGGCATTGCTGGAACTACTTCTTGTAACTACTATATGAAAGAGTATATCTCCTGAGTTCTATTCCTGGTATTTTTTCAGTAAAAAGGCAAAAGGATACAGTGCTTTGACTCTGATGATTTTCCAGGTTATATTTACAAAAAACTCGTATATTATACCTCGTTTTACAACTGAAAAATGGCCTTTTGAAATATAAAACATATGAGCAGAAAATTAAGCTGAGACCTAATAAATTAATAAGAAAGAGCCCCCAAACCAAAGCCACCACTAAACCATTCTACGGCAATGAAAAAAAAATAATTCGTATTTTCATAACAGCATTATTCCGGTTTTATATCAGAATTCGCTAGTGTGAAAAATGTTGCAAAAGAAGATTTGCCATCAAAGAAAACACAAATCACTTATTTCCTGTTTTTTGATGTACGTTTCGGTAACAATGTTGGTATCATTCGGAAATGTTCAAAATTACAAAATAGTTAAATAGGAGAAATCATGCTGTAAAATACGAGGCGTGCCTATTAAATAACGAGACTAGCGCTGTAAAACATTTTAATTTGATTTTAAACATATTTACTTATCACCTTCAATATACAACCCTCCTCTATCCCTACAACGCTCCATACGAATTTTCCATTATTCGAAACAATGCTGAAAATTTTCTTCTGTCAGCTCCTTCAGAACGCTTACCGCTTTCTCTTTCACCGCTTCAACGGGCTTCTTGTTCCTTTTAATGCATATTTTACCTTAGGAAACAAAAAGAATTCGAGTTGTATTTTCCTTATTCTTTTATGGAGATCAGCAAGAAGGTGCTGATCGGTAGTAATGTTGATTAATAGTTTGACCTTCAGGAACCCAGTGAAGGCACACAATCTAATGAATTGCTTCATTTCACGATCATAAGTACAAGACCATGATTCGTCACATATTATCTTTTCCAATAAGTTTGGGTCATTTTCAGTGGCATTCAAAGTGTCAGTACAAACATTTTTGCGAGCTTCTTTTTGTTTAAACGTGAAAATTTTAAGCACCATTTTGTCACACACTTTTTGCATATTAAAATTCTTATATAAAATTTGCCGTACGCCTTATTTGTCAATTCTTACAGTTTCAGCAATTGCACGATATTTAACCGACGTTCAGATCGAACCAGATTACCAATTTTTTCGATATCGTTATCTGTTTTTGACGTGGAAGGCAGACCCGGGCGTGGATCATCTTCAACGTCTTTTCGGCCATCTTAAAAACTCTTAAGCCACTCAAAAACACGTGTACGCGATAAAAATTCATTGCCATACACTTCCTTCAATAAATTATTCAAGTTTCAGTAGCGGTTTTTCCAAGTTTCAAGTGAAATTTTTCAACAATTCGTTGCTCTATTGTTACACTTAACATTTTTCCGGCGAAACAAAAAAAAATCAACTCTAATGCGAACGAAGGCTACTGATATACGGATTTGTTTACAGAAGCGAAAGTTTGTTTATTTACAATATTCGAACAAGAAGGCTTCACGCTAAATAGCTGTTGGTTGCTGGTGTTTGGCGCATGCGTACTTCTGTAGCAGCGTCAGTCTGGTTATTTAATAGCCACACCTCGTATTGTTCTTCAACAAGTTTAATCTGAAGTGTTGATTAAGGGATGATTAAGGTTGATTTAGGGATTTTTTTAGTGAGCCAATCTTCCAATCAGGGTCGCTGGCAAACGAACTATGAGTTTACATGCATCTAGTATCAGAAATATTCATTATAATCTGAGAAATCACCATGGACCGTTTAATCGGAGCAATGCTTGCAAATTGTCGAAAATGTCGACAAATTTTGATAAATGTCGCAAAATGTGTGTGATAAATGTCCACCAACAACATGGGATTTAACCTTTTTAAATTATTTTAATATTTAAATTATTTTTAAATAATTTTGATATAGATTTTAAATGACGATAAAACAGCAACTATTGACGCATTGGAAGCCAGCACTCGAACAATTGTGAAAATAAGGGCCTAATTCAGGGTCGCCAACCTTTTCAATATGTTGAGCTACTTCAATAATATTTAAATAGAGAGAACTACTTAAACTTATTTAATGCAATAATGAAAACGCATTTTCGTCGTAAAAGATACCTAAATTGATATACCAAGCTACCGAAATTGTCCACGCGAGCTACCGGAAGCTCGCGATCGACGGGTTAGCGACTGCTTGGAAAAATGGTCAGAAATTGGATTGACAGAACGCGCTTTGTCAATAGTAACCGCGGCGGACATTTGTCCGGAATTGTTTTTTTTTGTCGATTTTTTTTGTTCTTTTATTTAAATTTAAAGCTCGAGTACAATAAAAAATCACCCTATAGATTGTGTGATTTATTTTTCTCTCTTAAAAATTCAAAAAATCAACTAGTTATAATTATGCTCTGGTAAACTGAAAATAAAAAACGTATGAAATGAAAGAATTCAAAGTTAATGATAATTCAAGATCACTAATACAATAACAATAAAAGTGAATTAAAAAAAATATTCTTCGGTGTCAATGAAGACATACAGCCTAAACTAAAATGATGTTTTTGATGATATCATCATCGATGGGTTAGAATAATAATTTCATTCACCTTGCTGTACAAATAAAATTTGCATTATGATTGTTTTGTAATGTTAAGAGTAATTGGGTAAAAAAGTATCTTGAAATCTATGTTTTTTTTGTTTTCACATATACTTGCCATTTATTGAATCTTGTTAAGTATCTAACTTCGTTTTAGAGTCTGAAAATTATTTTTACATTTCTTTTTATTTCGATATTTCATTTTCTGATAATTATAATATAATATCCGAAACGCGAGTCAAAGGACTGCAAACAAACTATATGGTTTGGTATAATACTTGTAAGATTTTCATAAGTCTGAGTGAAAAGTCTGATACTTTTCCTATAGATGGTAATACGATGAAACCAAATCAGATAAGTTCCATATTTTTGCTACCATGGAAAAAATCCAATTCATGTATTATTTAAACATTACATTTTACATGGAATAAGTATTATGGGAATTCGATCTTTATATTTCATGATTCATACTTAGTTTACTGAGTTTCGATGTAGTCGCATCAGCACGAAAATCACGCTCGGAGCTCAGGACCCCCAGCAGGTGTTAAATCTGAACTCCTCGGTGGCCAGTTGGTGTCTTCTCGGTGACTAATCACCCTTTTAGAAAATAAATCGTGAAGAGCCGCTAAAGAATCATTCGTGATGTGGGAATTTGCTCCTCCATCTTGTTGGAAAAATGTGTTGCAACTGTAGCCAATCGAGTTTTGCATTTCTGGAGCAAAACAGTCGGTGATCATATGGCAATAGCGGTCGGAATAAAGAGTCTGAGCGCGACCATGGTTATACTCAATAAAGTAGGGGCCAATAATTCCTTTGCTTGATATGAGAGCCCAAACGATAACCTAAGGCAAGTGTAATGGTTTCTGGTGTAGCTCCAGCATATTGTCGGGAGACCAATATCTGCAATTTTGTTTATTAACGTGGCCTTTATGTGGAAATTCGATTCATCGGAAAACCATATGTTATTGACGCTGTTAAAACGATTTTTCATTGTCCTGCAGAATTCAACTCGTTTAGCTGGATCATTGGGCTTCATCTCTTGCATAATAACCATTTTGTAATGGCGGAAATGTATATATTTGCGAATAATGCGATGAATCGTGGATATGTGCTAATGTAGAGAAGTTGCGCGGAGTCGTAGAGACTGCCCTAGATCTTCTCTAACAGACTGGCGAACGCGGGCATCATTCGTGCTCGTTATTGATGTCCTCTTGCGCCCAGTTGATTTATCGGGCATTGTGTTTCCAGTTCCAGAGCAATATATTCGCCGAATTATCGGCGAATCTAATTTTATCAATCTAAATATATCAATTTGTTAATGGGAACTGTTACAGAGCGATGATCAATAATTATTTAATTCCGAATTTGAATGATATTGATCTGGAGGAGATGCGGTTGCAACAGGGCGGCTCTACATGTTATACAGCCAACGCTACAATCAGTTAATTGTGGGAATAATTTGATTCCATAAACGGACCTGGTAATTGGACACCAAGGTCATATAATTTAACGTTATTTTCTTTGGTTTATACCGATAAACCAGCCACTATTGACCAACACAAGCAAACATAACTCGGACAATTACCGACATAAGATCCCAATTGCTTGAAAAAGTGGTTGGAAATTAGATTGACAGAATGCAGTTTGTCAGAAGTAGCCGCGGCGAACATTTGTCCGAAATTATGTTATGAACTTCAAATCCACTGAACGTTACTTCACATAATATAAATGGTTTCTAATTCTAATTCTAATGGGTTCTAATAAAGACATCTAATTTGGTTATTCAAACGCACTAAAAAATAACCCTAAATATGACATCTAATTTGGATAATTCTCCAACAAAAAAATATGCATCGAATTATATTCGATTCGATTCAATCTTAGCCAATTTTTATATGTAACAAAAATATTAAATTTTTCGTGGAATTATCACCAATGAAATAGTGAAATTATTTTCTTAGAACAGACGTCAATTGCAAGTAATATTAAAAGCAAAAAAAAGTTTTCTACTCTCACTTAAATGTACAAATAAACGAGAAAAACGTCGCAGATTTAATAACAAAAGTGAAAAGACATTATACAGGAAAAATTGGAAAAAACCACAACTATCTGCAATATGGGACAAGAAATTAGTTCCTAAATTAAATGGTTTAAGTAGCCTTATAAATGCCAAATCAGGTTTTATTTTAATTGTGTTTGTTTACACAGTGGAGCTTTATAACTGTTACTGCAAAGTTGTTGATTACACTGATAAACACAGTATCTGTAACATCGCAATTTTTTCCTGTTTATTATGGTATTTGATACAGAATTTGTCTATGACGAAATACTCAAATGTGTATTTTACAATATAAAGTATTACCATCAACTCATGGTATCTACAGTAAACAGTGGCGATATTAACTTGTTAAGACCTGTTCATGCCTGATTCATAAGAAAGGAGATAAACTAAAATACGAGAACTATCGTGTCTATCATTGCTTTACACAACTTATAAAGTTCTAACTGTAAGTTAAGTAGTAAGACAGAAGATAGTACTATATATCGAAGAAGAAATATTCGTACCAGGCAGAGTTTAGAAGGGGACGCTCAACAATGAATCAGTTGTTTATAGTCCGCCAAATAATGGAGTGGAGAAAAGGGTCGAATTTGATAGTTCTTTATTCCAAATGTTCTTAGATTTCAGACAGACTTACGAACAAAGAGCAATAGTTAATGAGATATTGGAGGAAATGAGAATATAAATAGAGCCATTTAAGGTGGTGAGCCATTTCATGTATCTTAGGGCTTTAATATCGAACGAGAACGACAACACTTGACTTGGGCGATAACAATAGCAAGAAATATAATGCGAAATTTGCAGAAGAATTGCAAATAAGGACAAAACACAGAACATAAAAAAACACATTGTAAAAACCTTAGTTTTTCCAGTATTACTATATCCCACCGAAACATGCACTATTAAAAAACAAACGCATTGATTATTTTGGATTTTGGTGCAGGAGGCTGGTCCTTTACATTCTGAAACTGTCAGATGAACAAAAGCATTCGTTATTCAGAAGATTAATGAGCCCCAAGGCTATCGCAAATTATTTACGAACAAATACTAAGATTATTCGGCCACATTCAGAACCTGCTGATACAGGGATGAATGGAGGGTTGTATATTACACAGCAGACTTCCAAAAAGATGGACATACCAAATTAAAGACCTAACTGGTACACATCTTCAATATAGAACCAAAGAAGCCAGAAATAGAGAACGCTGATGAGAACTAATTTAAAAAGTATGTGAATTAATTTATATAGGTCACTACTCTTCTGTAAAGAAGAATATGAAGGAGAGAAATTACCAGATATTATTTCTATAGAAAACAAACTTATTTCTTAAAGTGATAAAAATGAAGTGTATAAATATAGAGGGATTTTCTTAGTGCGTCCCAACTTTAAATTCAAATAAAACAACAACCAAATTAGAAACCTTGAAACTATTTGTTTTATTTAAAATAACATTCAATGGCATTAATCTTTGAAAACGATTTCGGACAAATTTCCGTTGAAGCTACTAAGAAAGCACATTCTGCCAATCCAATTTCCGGCCACTTTTTTAAGCAATTGGCGTCTTATGTTCGCAATTGTCCAAATTATGTTGGGTTCCAAGGGGCCAATAATTACTGGTTTATCGGCATAGACCAAAGATTTAACATAACCCCGAAGAAAATAATTTAAAGGCGATAAACCATATGATCTTGGTAGCCAATTAACAGATCCATCAAAATAGCTAGATTGAAGTGGTTACGAACAGGGAGTGATGTAGACCACAGGGCATATCAGAAAATAAGAAAAAAAAGCACTAAACTAGTAAAAACTAAGAAAACTAGATGAATAGAGAAAATGATGGAGATGATAGAAAAAAATAGTAAGAATAACATTCATTTATACAGATATATCAAAAGACCAAATGCGAAAAGAAACACAACAAACATAAATAGCACCGAATGGGCGAATCATTTTAAGAAAATATTAACAGATAACAGAACAGTGATGAAAAGGGAAAAGGATGGAAACCTGGATATACCCACAGAAGAACAATTTAATGATGTAATAACCAAACTTAAATTAAATAGAGCAGGTGGATTAGATAATATAGTCAATGAGATGATAAGATACGGGGGAGAAGCCTTAGGAAGAAAGATATTTAAGCTGATAATCCATATCTGGAAAAAAGAAAAAATGCCTAATGAGTGGAAAATGGATAATAATGTCAATTTATAAGGAAGGAGATCCAAAAGATTAATGTTGTATATAAGATATAAAGTTGTATATAACATAGACCATGATCATAAACAACAGATTAATGTGGTTACAGAAGAAAAAATTGAAGACTATCAATATGGCTTTAGGAGAGGCAGATCTAACACAGACGCGATACATATAGTATAGTAAATAATCGAAAAATATCTGGAATATGGAATGGAATTACAAATTGTGTATATTTATTTCAAACAAACTCTCGATAGTCTGAAACGGGACAAGTAATACATAAAATACCGGACAAGCTAACAGAAATGAGCGACAGAAACATAGAGATTGATCACAGAGCCTATTATACATTCAAAAGCATTATGCAAAGCAAAAACATAAGTATAAATACAAGAATAAAGGTATATAAAGCAGCTAATTAACCGGTGGTGACCTACTGGTGCAGAGATAATGTATTTAACACGCTTGGAACAAGAAAAGTTACGAATATTCGAACGAAAGATAGTAAGAAGAATATATGGATTAAAGAAAGCTACAGAAGATAAATACAGAAGGTTAATGAATTTTGAAATAAAAACAATTTTGAAAGGAGAAGATATAGCGAAGATCATAAAAGTACAAATACTTCGCTGATTTGGCCATATAAGAAGAATGGAGGACCAAAGTAGTAAATAAAATTACAGTGTGGAGACCGGATATTAACAGAGGAAGAGGGGGACCGAAAAGTAGGTGGAAGAATCAGGTGCGGGAAGACATAAGAAAACTGGAAATACAAGCATGGTGGGAAAGGATACAGGATTGAGATACGTTGAGGAAAATAACGGAAGAAGTAAGGAAACAATAGGATAGAATAAGTCAAGAATAGAGGAACATGGACTAACTCACCACAAGAAAAGAGTTTCTAGAGCTCAAAAAAGAATTGAGCATCTCCAATTCCTAATAGAATGTATATATATATATATATATATATATATATATATATATATATATATATATATATATATATATATATATATATATATATATATATATATTATTAGCTTTGCAAGAAACCAGATTGATAGATGATAACACCTTGGAATTCGGCAACTACAGACTTTTTAAAAGTAAAACGGACAAAAGAATACTCAAAAATACACCACATCTCGGTGTTGCTTTCGCTGTCTCAAGAAACATTCTTGGTTCTATAACAAATGTCCAGCCAGTAAATAATCGACTTATGACACTATCCCTCAAGTGTGCTAACAAAAACTATACATTAATCAACGCACACCTCCCAGTTAACGAAGAAAATAAATCTAATCCTGAAAAAGTAAATAAGTCCTGGGAAATTCTGGAAAATACTATCTCTAAAATTCCCTCTAACCATGTAAAAATCCTATTGGGTGATTTCAACGCCCAACTAGGGAAAGAAAAAAGTACAGGAAAACAGTCGGCAGTTTTCCCGCTCATAAATGGACTAACCATAATGGTAGAAGATTGGTTGAACTATGTTCGCAGTTTAATCTAAAAATAATGTCAACCCATTTTAAGAAGAAAATAACAAAACAAAAGACCTGGAGGTGCCCAAACACGTACATGGGTGAATTTCAAATTGACCATGTTGCCATTTCGTACCCCAATTATAAAGAGATTTTGAATGTTCAAGTCACGAAAGGAGCAAATATAGACACGGATCACTACTTGACTAGAATCAAACTTAGCTTAAAACCTCGAAAACTTATTCAAAAGGGGCTGCTAATACCAAAGTTTGACCCAACGAAAATAAAACCAGCCCTAACAGAAGAGCTTGATAAACAACCTGCACAGAACTGGCAAGAATTAAAACAAAAAATTATTAAAACAGCCTTAAAGTTGGTCCCTTTACAAAAACGTAGAAAACATCCGTGGTGGGATGAAGTTTGCGAGCAAGCAGTATTAAGCCGAAGTAAAGCATTCAAAGATTGGAACAGTCAAAAAACAGCAATAAACTATAACATCTTTTTGGAAGTAAGAAAAGAAACATCGAAGCTAATTAGACAAACTAAAAGAAAATATGAAAACAATCAACTTAATGAAATAGAAAAAGATTTACAAAAAAATAACACCCGAAACTTTTACAAAACATTTAAAACTAAATTAACAGGCTATCAACCGCAGAGCCTATGCTTTCAAAAGGAAAACGGACAACTAGCTCTAAATAACCAAGACAATTGCAAAGAACTTTCGAAATATTTTAAACAAATACTAAACTCTCCTGCACCCTTAAACAAATTACCAACACTAAACCCTAAACAAACAAACCCAGGTTCATTACCACCGAATGAAAAGGAAATACTTAGGCAAATCAAGCGGCTTAAAAATAACAAAGCTTCTGGTGAAGATGGAATCACTGCTGAACTTTTGAAATCCGCTGGTCCAGGTACAATCAAGGAAATAACCAAAATTCTACAAGAAGTTTGGCGAACCGAACGGATTCCGGAAGACTGGAAAGATGCTCTAATCCATCCACTACATAAGAAAGGAGATAGAACGGATGTAAACAACTATAGAGGAATATCTCTTCTCCCAGTTTGTTACAAGATTCTATCTCAATGTCTACTAGACAGAGCACAGGGACAGTTAGAACCGAACATTGGTGAATATCAGGCAGGTTTTCGACCGGGCAGATCCTGCCCTGAACAGATCCTGAATCTAAAGTTGATTCTAAGACATCAAAAACTGTACAATAAAAATCTCGTCTGTACATTTGTGGATTTCAAAAAAGCATATGATTCTATTGACCGCGAATCTTTATTCCGAATCTTGAAAGAACAAGGACTAGATCTGAAAACGCTGGCAATTATTAAAGCAACGTTAGCTAACACGAGGTCAAAAGTTAAATTCATGGGTGATATCTCAGAACCCTTCGAAATTAAAACTGGTGTGAGACAAGGGGATGGACTCTCGCCACTCTTATTTAACTGTGTTCTAGAAAAAGTAATACAGGAGTGGCGTGAAAAAAAGTGGGCACTGAATATTGACCAGCCCATTAAACTGGGGAGAACCAACATCAAAATTGATTGTCTGGCATTTGCTGATGATCTAGCAATTTTAGCTCAAGTTGTATTAACAGCTCAAAAACAGATTGAAATCCTAAAAGAAACAGCAGAAAAGGTAGAACTCCAAATATCCTTTGAAAAGACACAATACATGACCTGCAACAGACTAAGAACACCATTTCTAAAAACAAAATATGGTAACATCAGACGAGTCTCTCAATTCAAATATTTGGGTGAAATAATCATGGAAAATGGGTTGGAAAAAGCGACCAATAAGGGTAGATGTCAAAAAATGGAAACGGCATTGAGACTTACACAAAATATTTACAACAAAAAATGCCTATCTAAAAATACAAAACTGAGACATTACAACACGGCTATTAAGCCAGAATGTCTATATCCTGCAGAAACGCTCATTTTGAATAGAAAGAGGGACATCGAGGACATTGAAAAGAAGGAAAGGAAAATCATAAGAAAAATCCTAGGCCCCAAACAAATAAATAGCACAACATACCGACTTCGAGAAAACCAAGAAATCAAACAATACACAGATATACATAGCGATATGAGAAAAAGAAGACTTAAGTTTTACGGACACATCAAACGGATGAATTCAAGTAGGCTAACCAGACAAATAGTCGAATTTTATGAAAATAGGAGTAGAGCTAAAGTAGAAATAATTAAATGGATTGCGGCAATTAAAGAGGACCTAAGATCAGCAAATATTACACAAAGTGAAATTCAGGATAGAGGTTGTTTCAGACACAAGGTTAACGTTTGGAAGGTTGGCCAGAGAGAAAAATGTAGGAAGACTGGAACAACTTGGTCTGACGAAAGGAAAAAAGCTCATAGCGAAAGAATGAAATTAGTATGGGCTCAAAGGAAGGCTAACAACAACAAACGCCTCTAATTGTACTTCGCGTGGTCCACCAGGGCCCATACGTGAATAATAATAATAATAATATATATATATATATATATATATATATATATATATATATATATATATATATATATATATATATATATATATATATATCCCTCAAAATTATTTTCTTACCGAATTATTTCCTCAATAAATTGATTGTAGCTGTAGTTCCGTTGGTACTATAAAATTATAGTACCAAGTGCTCTATAAGTTTACCGCACAGAACACTGATTTTGATAATAAATTTGGACAATTTGCTAGCGTTGCTCTGGTGTTAAACATTCCACCATGATTTACTGACACTACTGTATAATTTTAACACCAGAGGCGCGCAAACTCACAGTTCCTTTGACGGCAACCCCTATAGAAAGTTAGCACTAAAAATGCTCAAAAGTAAGTTGACATAATTCGAGAATTCGAAAGCGCTTCGAAATTAGGTACCAGATTCTTTCAAAACAATGCTCTAAAGCACATGGCGATACTTATGGAGCTGTTCTACAATGTCAGAATAGAATAAGGATGATCACCCATTCATTAAATATCAATACTATTGAAAACTTATTGATTTTAGAGCCTTAAAAAGTGAAGAAAACTAAATATATAAATAAGGTCTGGGACAAAAATGTAGCCCACCCAAGTTTTTTCAAATTATTGAGATTTTCACGTCACTCTTGATTTTCTTTTTTGCATAAACAATTTGGTTTACCTTTCTATTCCTGGAAGTATTCTTGGAGCTTTCGGAAATCGATAATCCTCGCCTTTTAATTCGTTAAATAATATTTTGCTCAATTAATGTCAAAGAATTTCATAACTTTACTGACTAATAACAGACGAAAAACTGAATTTAAAAAGTGAAAGTGGTTATTAAACGATGTTTGCTTTTATTGATACACAAACAGCAAGTGTGCTATATTTTTGCATCACGTTAAAAATAATCTTCAAACGAACAAAATACTTTCAAACTTTAATAAACCGAGTTGTTTATGCAAAAAAAAGAAAACCAAGTAAAGAGAAAATTTAAATATTTGGAAAAAACTAGGGTGGGTTATCTTTTGGTATATACTTTGGTAATCTAAAGGTCCCATAACCTATCCGCCATAGAGCAACTGGTTCTAGTAGAGATCAAAATAAGAGGATTTAGTCCATAAATGTGTTGGCAAATATTAGTCGTTAAAAAGATACAGGGTGTTGAAAGTGAAACTAAATTCTCGAAAAATTGAGATAATTTTAAAACGGTTGAAAATATCAGCTTCAAAATCGAGGTAATTGGGTTTTCAAAGGCGACAAATCCGAATTTGATACCAGGTTGAGCCTAGTTTCTAGAGGGCGCTTGCTACCTACCTTGTGAGGAATATACCTGGGAATATTTTGACTTCAAAATAGAGAAGGGTCACAATTTCCACGTAAAAAGGTATAGTTGGTCAATATCGATATCTCACTCCGGTCGTATTCCAACATTCCATTGCACATCTTGTCGATGGCTGAAAAATATGCAATTCACAAAGTGTGCCTTGAATGTTGTGTACAAATTATTACGTCTCTCTGACAACTGTCATTATTTTCAAGGCAATACAGATTCATTTTATTACAATAATACTGGTGCACGACTGAAACGAATAAAGGTAGAACAAGAAGAGGACATTTTGGTTAGTATCGCGGAAAATCCTGAACTAAGCACTAGACGTTTGGAGTCATCTACAGGAATCAGCAAATATACCGGTTCAAATGTTCTCCATAAAGAAAAATTGTTTCCCTGCAATTTTTCGCCTGTTGAAAATTTATTGCCACAAGATATGCCGGCTAGATCAGAATGTATGTTCCTGAAAAACATATTGTTTACTGACGAGGCAACTTTTACCAAACGCGGAATTTTTAACTGGCGAAATAATCACCGAAATAATCGAAATTATTACACCCTGGAAAATCCACACATACCAAGAGAACGATATTTCCAGCACGAATTTTCAATTAACATTTGGTGTTATCGCCAATTTTAAATCGGCCCATTTATGTTTCCACAAAGACTGAATGGAGATTAATATGTACAGTTTTTAGAATATGATTTATTAGACCTTTTGGACGGTATATCTCTAAACTTAAGACAAGACATGTGTTTCATGCAAGAAGAGGCGTCACCGCATTTTACTGTTGTAGTGCGAAATCATTTGAATCGACATTTTCTCGATCGATTGATTAGTTAGACTTTTATTTGTGGGATCATATGAAGTCTTTAGTTTACCATGATGAAATTAATACACGAGATGAACTTTTACCAAAAATTCAACAAGCGGTTAATGTTATTAGAAATGAAGAAAATATCTTCTCAAATGTGATCCGTTTTATTTTTGATATCTTATTTTTTTGCCTCGTATTCAAAGCCATCGACAAGATATGCAGTGGATTATTGCTACTATTAGCAGTTGTTCTATAGCGGATAAGTTATGGGACACCTTATACAAGCTGCGTTCAACGGAAAGCAGGGCTTATTAAAAAAGAAACTATTTTTAGTGGCGCCATATTTTGATGGGGGTAGGTATTGGAAAGGTGCATTCTTCACTGACTTTCTGACAAAATTTCATGACATTCGGATCATGTGTCAGTGTGTTTATACCATCGGTCGAAAAATTGAATCGAATCAAATCGATTTTCGAATCGAATAAAAAGCGAATATTAAGTTTTGTTTTAAACTTGGTTAAACATTCACCGAAACTTTTCAATTAATGAAACGAGTATATGGTGGGAATTGTTTATCCCGTGGCAGAGTCCACGAGTGGTTTAAACGATTCAAAGAAGGTTATTCAAAGTAACATTGATATTGTGCGTGAATTTATGAAAAATCAGTAAAAATCTTCGTTGCGATGCGCAAAAAGGGAATTGAAAATGTCCAAAAATTCAATTCATCGCATTTTGAGAGGTCATTTGCGTCTTCGGAACGTTTGGGCACGCTTTGTTCCATCCAACATTACAAGGACTTGATTATAGAAATGAAAAAGGACAAAAATTTCAAGTACAACATTATTACTGGTGATGAGACGTGGTGTTTTCAATATGATCCAGAAACTAAGCGTTAAAGTACAGAATGGAAATACCCAAGCGAGTCAAATTCGAAGAAAACCCGTCTCGAGAGGTGAAAAATCAAAACAATGTTGATTTGTTTCTACAATTCGGAGGGAATTGTGCACAAAGAGTTTATTCCACCTGATCAAACCAACAATGCTGGGTTTTCTCTTGGTGTTATGAAGTGTCTGTTGTAGCGTTTTCGTCATAATACCGTTTACAAGGCAGCTGGCGCTTTTACACAATAATGCGCCAGCCCATCGCTCGACGCTCATAACTGATTTTTTTAATCATTAATTTAATAAATTCTAATAAAATTAATTTTAATAATTTATTAAAATTTAATAAACAAAAATGAAATTTTAACCATCAATCATTCACCATACTCGCCTGTTTTGGCTCCCTGCGACTGTTAATTCGTCGAAAAACTTCATTTACCGATGAAATGACAGCGTTATGCCGATATTTAAATCATTCAAAATGCGTCGACCTACATTTTGAAGGACATATCTTTGATCGGACCCAAAAATTAATTCGTCAACCTAATTGACCGCGCAACAAGTTGTATTGATAGGCAAGGAGACTATTTTGAATAAAAATAAGGATTTTTGAAAAAAATCCTGTTTTCGGTGAGACGTACCTTGTATATTCTCTAAAATATATTTTCTAGAAACTATATAGCACTAAAAAAATTTGTTGAATCAATTACGAGACGACTTTTACAAGCTGTTATAGATAATAATGCATACAGTACAAAATACTAAAAGTTTTTCGGTGTTCAGATACTTTATCCTTCCAAGTTTTTTTTTCCAAAATTTCCTTCCAAAATTATTACTTTATGAATTATTATTTATTGAACTTACTATATGAAAAATCTATTTTAATTATGTTATAATGTTATTAACAATCAGTTGTAGTTTGTATTAATATAACGCAATAAAAATTAAAGCTTTAAAAATAAAGAATATTAGAGAAAATCGGTTTGTACTTTTTTCCATGGCAGTATTTTTCATCTCCTGTTAACAATTATTTATGGCCACATGGTAAAGACAGAAATTATTAGTTATTCTTGTTATTCTTGTATCGCTAATACACCAAAGACAAAGAAAAGGGAAACAAGAAACATAAAACTATTCTTTTATTACGGTAAAAGAAAGATTCAGCTACTGTTAGTGGCCAGTAATGGCATCAGATAAGATTCTAAAAATTCTACTTTTAACGAATTGTTTTTATAGAGAAATATTTCTGTAAATATTTATATGTAGAGAATTTTTTCAGTTTTAAACATAAATATCTAATGGATTCCAATTATTTTGAATCTAAATTAAAGATCTCGAAAATCAATGTGCATGAATGTTTAAAAGGAAATCTTTTTTTTTTTATTATTTTTAACAACTTTCTACAGGTCCTAATCATCGAATTCTTTGGAATCTTTTTTGTTGGTGTAGTTGGTGAGTTCTCATACAATTCCATTACTTGATATCATTGCTTCTTCTTCTTTCTCCTTGATGTCAGATTTTTTATTTCCCTTAAGATTTTTCTTGCACATATTTCAATATCCATAATTCTCATTTGTGAAACACGCTCATATAACTGCGATGCATATTCGTTTTTTAGCTTTCTCGATATATTAAAATGATCAAAGTAAGGTGACATTTTCAATTTTTACAATTTCTTTTTTAAGTTGCTATGGCTCTCCTTGGTATCTGATCGAAAATTCATATCATTTCGCTAGTTAAGTTTAAAATTGTAACGTCTTTTGAAATTTTTATTGACGATTTTTTAAAATAGATTTTATCGAGCAAAGAATTTGTATTAAATTTTATTTAAAAAACGAACTTCTTGTACCCATGCACTAAAAATATTGAGAAAGTGACACCGATGAAACTGTCAAAAAAAAAGATAGGCAGTCATGGGTACTGCTGACAGAAGTGAAAACTTTGGAAAACTGTTTTTTTTTGTGAATTTTTAAATGAATTATTCTTTAAGTATAATTTGAAAATATTTTTTTTTTCTCGTTGGATCAAGTATCTAAACAAATATAGAAAATGGACAATTAGAAAAACTAATTATACACTTTTACAATACTTTTTTGTAAAGTTCTAATGGTGAAATTGAATGATATAAGTTTATAAATAATTATTTTGCAAAAAATAACAAAACACGTATTTTATTTCTGACAATTTAAACAAATGAACAATAACTTTGAGAAATTAAATTTAGTATAAAATTTTATAGAATTTTTAATTTTAAAATCCGCGACAAAAAACTATCGAATAACTAGAAATCTGTTTTACCACGCTAGTAAGATAACTCCTAAACCACTATGAAATATTCATTGCCCGATGTATTGCAGAGATTAAATATTAGAAAAATAAATAATATCAAATTTTTCAAAGTAAATATTGATATCAATATGGGAAATACTCAAAGATAAATACTTTGTTTTGATGTTTATTGTTCTACATAAAAATATTAGCTCACTCTTGCACTCTAGTACTCACTCTTGTACTGCACAGTGATTCTACAATTTAACAATTAAAATAATGATTATCTAAAACACTATTTAATTTAAAACACAATTGGCGTCGCCAGTCTGGCGCAACACGTCACTAGCATGTCGGTCACGCGAATCCATAAGTTTTGCCCCCACCGAAAATCGCTCAACGCGGCTAAAGAAATTTTCACTTCAAAAAATATTTACCAATGGCACAAGGACTTTGGTGATGGAAGAGAAGCAGTTGAAGGTTAAACTTGTTCAGGAAGACCTTTCACGTCAACCAGTGAAAAAAATATTACTAAAATCAACGATCTTGTACCAAGTAATCGCATATTGCACTATTAACATATTACACGAAGGCGCAGCGCAATTTTTCGTTAAAAATCAAAGAAAAAAACCATCCCACAAACTCCATATTTACCAGATATGGCACCATGTAGCGATTTCCTGTTCCTTTGATTGAACACGGTAAAAAATTTTGCGTCAATTTTAATACAAATCATGTGTAAAAAAACGATTAACACAAATTAATGTTAAAATTAACACAAATATGTGTTACAATTTTGACATATTAAAATGTTAAATGTTTACACATTTAAATGTAAAAAAAAATCCCACCTTTAGAATAAAATTATTTATAACCTCACTTTATTGCTTATATTTAAATATAAGTTGAATATTGGGACTTCTGCTTCGTTTCTTATGGTGTTTGCATCGTGTGAAACGAGGTGAGTGTCATCCGCCGTTTTAAATCCACGGGCATCTTGAAATAGCTTAATAATTTTACTTTGTTTGGACGGATTTCATCGAGAGAAAGTAGTGACGAGAGTTAGTGAAGTAGTATTTCGGTGTCCCATCTTTAAATCTTTAGTTTATTTTGAAGAAACAAGTTCGAGACATTAAACCCATGACTGTGTTTGTGACTTTGAATTGGCTTATTGACTGTGTTTGTGATTCTAAATTGTATCGTATCATACTAATATATCCCCAGTCGCTACAATATGGAAATGGAAGAATACATAGCACTTCATTAACTCGACAGTAAGCAAATTGACGGTGGCCTGGATATGGCCTAAGAGCCGGACAACCTCTGGGCTGCTAACAAACTGAGCTCTGCTGCTGGCTATTACCCCGCAGCAAACCCAAAAGGTCCACTTCTGGCGGCCTCGAACAAGCAAACAAGCAAGCAATTTAAATATTTGTTGCGTTTCGATTGTTATTGGTATTTTAATAGAATTTATATTAATTGATAATATTTATACCGTGCTACGATGAACATGTAAAGACATATATTCTATGCGATGAAGATAGCGTTGTGCTTTCCGCGTAAAAACAATGAGGTGGTAGTGAGTCTTTAACAGATGACTAGTATAAAATCAACACAATTTTATGTTAATGTTATAGTGACATATTTCAAGTGTTACTATTGAACGAAATAACACGTTTTTATGGTGACAAATAACGCTAACGAATAACACAATCGTATTGTGTCAAATCAACACAAAAGTGTTAAATATTTAACAGAAAAGTTTTAACATAAACTTTTTTTGACCCAATGATGGAAAATTTTTACTGTGAAGAAACTACCTCAAAGACGCCGGGCAACTAATAATGGCTTAGATTTACAGAATGAGCCAGTATATTTCGCTTAGTTTGAGATCTAGTTTTTTCCTTTTGGAGAATATATATTATGATTTTTCCATATCAATCGTCGATCCATAAGTATGCCGACATGCATAGCGCAGTGCAGCAGTGCAGTGTAAATATTACGTGAGTTGATTTTGTTTTATTGGCCTTGATACACCATGTTTTTATCTACTGTTGGATTCTATTTAGGTTAGTTTGTATATTCCTTGAGGCCAATGCTGGATCGGTGTGGGATACTGGTTTTCTCAACTGGCTCTTGTTGAGAAATTAGCTGTATACAAAAGATATAAGTCCAACAACGCTTCCTTGATGAACTCACGAATGAATGAAATGTAAATCATTGTATTCATTACCTTCTTTCACTAGGAATTGCCTGTTTATTAAGTATGGTTTAAGTAACTTCTTACTTTTAAGTTAAGAGTTAAGAAACCCTTCCCCCATCCCTGTTATTAACTAATAGCAGAGATGGGATAAGAGTTTCTTTAGTTTGACTTGTAAACCCCTATGGCACGCTTTGTTGAAAGCTTAGATATGTCAAAGAAGGTTACAGAGCAAAAGCTTGGGTATGCAGATCCTTGTTAATTTAGTTAACTAGTCTGTGTACTTGCTCTATTGCTTCGTAATTGTTGCCAAATCTAAACTGATGCTCTGGAATTATTTCATTTTCATTTATTATCATTTTAAACTTCTTAACTCATTATTTTCCAAAGAGTCTGAAAAGCATTGGAAGTAAACATATAGACCTGTAAGAGGAAGCTTTCCCGAGTTTATGGATAATAATAATTTAAGCAAAAAGCGTTTAACCGAATGTCTCGAAAAAAGATATGGGAATACCTGAATAAAAAAAATGTAAACACAAAACTGATAGAGGTTACCAACGGTCTTACAATACGACCAGAAAAAGATTAATAAACAAAAATATAAAATCGGAAGAATTTAAAACAAAAGAAGGGTTTTGCAAGGAGGAAGTTTGAGCCCACTTTTGTTCATTATCTACATAGTCGAAATAATCAAAGAAACAGAAAGAAGACAAAACCCATATGTATTGGCTACAGAAACCTAGAGAAACAGACTTAGAACAGAAACCTAGAGAACTTGACAGATCAGAGCGTGAGTTCGCCGATGGTGTCGCAATATTGACAGGGAGTGAAAACGATCTTAATCCCTTATTGTATGAATTATGAATGAAAACCTCTTTTATTTATAATGATCAGTCCATATTAGAAAAAAAATCTAGAAATTACTGTACGAAGCGATATATAGTTTCGTATGCATTAAATTAAAAATACAATTATGTTCTATGAAAATCTTTGAAACAGTATGGTTTCTCATTATAGTATAAATAAACTTTGTTTTGATTTGTAACCTCATTTATGTAGTTTTGCAGAATTATACGGCTTAGTTTCATGGCGACATTTCGTGGGCATTATTTGCTCATCCACTGCTAAAAACTCTTCCTTTGGCACCAACAGCAAACGTTCGCGAATTTTATCCAAACAAGGTCAAACCACAATGACCATGTGTTCTACGGAACTTTTCGTTGTTGTTAAAATGTAAATCGTTCTTTACAGCCTCAAATCTGTGGTATGTTATGGTTTCGTAAACTTGCAACTGGTTTATATGTTTAGACCAATACATCGTCGTTGACGGCAACTTCATACAAGACATAAAAATTATGATTCCAATAACTTGTTCCATTTCCTATCTCGTAATGTTTCTTGGCTTATTGATGTTGTCTTGAAGAGATTTTATGTTAGACTACTTAACAATCATATTAATTAGATCATCCATGTACAGGAATTTGAAAATGTCTGGTGGTGTATCTAAATGCTTCATTGTTTCTGGTAGATCAGAATTTCCTTCATCAAAAGCTTCCATTTTATCCTTTTTCCAGATGACCTGGTCGTTTTTGCATCTCTTTCCCTTTGCTTTGGATGTAGATGGAGCCTGCAAGGTTTGTGTGGTCATTATCAGAGCTATAGGATTCGGATTCTGCTTTGATAATATGTTTTCTTTAACGAGCATGGAGAGAGTAAGGTTCGTATTGAGGATAGGAGTCTGAAGCAAGATCATCGTTACTCAAGAAACTATCTCCAGGTATAGGATTGCCATGCTTGAAAGTACCATAGAACCAGGAAAGATCAATTTCTATAAAGAACAGAAAGCAACCCTGAATGCATACGAAGTCATATTTGACAGCCAGTGTTTTAACGGGAATGCATGCGAAGCCAAATACCCTTTTATTTGCTCTTTCCCCTAATAAAAGTAGCACTAATTTAACTGCAGTTCAATAGTCGAGCACGCTGCACATAACCTGAAATTGTTTGACAGTTTCTGACAGTTGAAAATACTTTCCGCTACACGAAGAAATGTACAATTAGGATTCAAAGTTGGTTTTGAAAAAATAATCTTTTAACATAGTGAAAAAAATAGCTTTGTATGCTGTAAAGGGTTAAGGCATACTTAAAAGTGAGGAAAGATGTGTTGTTAAAAAAACAGAATTAAACTGAACAAATCGAATTCCAAAGTGATAGTTTTCTCACCAGAAAAAAGAGAAGTCAAGGTAAGATTAGACAACGAAGAGATACAGCAAGTTCGTAATTTCCAATATCTAGATGTAACGTTAGAACAGATCGGAAATTGACTTAAATAACAGGACAGAGAAAACGAACAAAAAATATAGTGCCTTGAGAAGAGGCACTTCTCAAGGTGCATTGAGAAGAGGCACACTCTTTATAAACAAGAGAGAGGTAACAAGACAAGCAAAAATGAAAATATACAAAATAATCTATACACCTATCTTGACATATAGATGTGAGTCATGGCTGCTCATTGGACATGTGGATCTAATGTTGTCTAGTCATTTTATAGTTTAAAGGTTGGCTGATGCTGACATGGTTAGCGAAACGTGCGTCGAGAAGTTCAAAAAAGTGATTTGGTGTTTACTGCTAAATCTCTTCAAGTTCAGTGTTTCACACCAAAGGTTCCAATAGAAGAATTAATCTAGTAATATGTAGTAGAAAGTATGTAGAATAATTCAACTATTTTCTCTAGATAAAGTTCTGTCATCGTAGTTGACGGTTAGCATAATCGGGGAAGAGTTGATAAAGGTTCCCCTTATTACTCTGCAGGTAGAGTCGAAATATTATTATAATTGGTCGTTTTTAAGTTTAAATTTTAACATGAAATTTTTAATTTCTTTTGTTATCAAAGTATTTATTAACAATATAAAACTACACTTATTTCTAATGTTGCTAAACGTGGCAACAGCGAACAATGACAAAACTACAACCACGACTGTTATTTTCTATCGGATATTAAATGCGCTACCTGTTATTTGTCTGTCTACCTGTTATCTGTTATTTCATTTAAACGCGGCGACGTGGCAGCAGCTACTATGAAACTCCAACTACGAAATTGTTAAACGTTAATTTGAAATAACAGTTATAAAATAACAGACCGTTAATTAACGACCCACCTCTACTTCTGTTACATTCAAGTTAAATGTTATGAATTTTTATTATTTTTCGGAGAGATTTTGTCGTATTTTGCAAAATTTTTTTGACAAATTTGATATAATATGTTGATATCATCTAATATTTGGACCCTGCGTTTATTTACCATCTGTAATCGATGTCTTCGAACGACCACATTCAGATTGTCATTAATTAACACTCTTTAAACAACTAAAATTTGTCGCACTAAAAAATTTTGATGCATTGCTTCATGGCAATTTTCCGCATAAACAGAATTATACATAAAAATACAACGCTCAAACCATGGAACCGTTATTACCAGATGACGCAATTAATTCCGTTTCAAAATAAAATGCTGTTTCATTTTAGACCACCTGTGTATTCGACTCGTAATTAACGAAATTAATCTATTCATCGATAATTATCTTAATAAACAATGATTGATCACTTATTAAATCGTAAATCTGTAATCGTGAACAAAAACTATTGTTAAAAATGTTCGTTCAGGAGATGATGATGCCTTTATCGATTGATTATTAACTTTATTCTTCGGTATTTTTTTCAATTTAAATTACTCGGAACGTTTCAGTTTGTATTTTTATTTTATTCGTAAATCCTTGACTTAAGTCTCGGTTGCTACGTTTTATCGAGTGCAGAACCTATTCGAATCGGTTGTTTTCTAACTTTTGTTCCCTCGTTTCAGTCTGACATTAATTGCTCCTCCCCCATCATTTCTAGTATTAATGATGACTACAAAGTAAGTAATTTGATGCCATGTATTATATTTCTGCAAACTAGAATTTCACCTATATATCTATATTATGTGGTCTCATTATCAGATATTTTGTTTTTGCTGCATTAATTTGTATCTCTTTGTATTTTGTCTTTTTGCTTTTTTTTTTTGTTTGAACCAACCACATCTCGTCGAGCTTCGGTTATAAATCACTGATGTTAAGCGACACCGATCGTAGTCGAATTTAGATGGGTCAAAAATGAAAATAGATAAAAATCTAAAAAGCCTCCCGACACGCGGTAGCGGTAAAAAGAAATCAGATAAAAAAAAATATTATTTCTTTTAACATCCAATTTTAGCAGGGGTGTGCTCTTCTGTGGATGAGGAGTCGAGAAGAGAAGAGAGATGAGATGAAGATAGATGAGATGATGCGACCACATTCCGGGCATTTATACTGGTCAGGAATCGTGATGTATTTGTTCTCAGCCTTCAACTGATGAACTAGTGGTCTCCACTGGGTTCTGTTGGAGGCAGTCATCTCCCATTAGTGACTAACATTAACGCTCTTTAATGTTTCATGGAGAGCATTCTTGTAGCGAAAATTTCAGACCGTGCCTCCTACATTATCTCTTAGATGACATTCCTGTAAACCCTCAGGTATTTCCTATAGGAGACCCAGAATTCACAACCGTAAGCAACCAAAGGCATGACTACAGGTATAGTCCGGTTCAAGATATTGCCACAATAAATTTCAATAGAAATATTCCAAGTTTCTTCAAAGGTGCCAGAGTCGGAGTGGTTAATTCTGAATAATTCTGGAAAAAAAATTAATATTGTTAAATTGTTATGTTTTGGACTTCACCCAAAACTGATCAAATTGATAGAACTTACTCTAACTAATACAATTTCTAAAATTAAGTTCAGGGGAGAACTTTCTGAACCATTCTTGGTAAAAACTGGTTTGAGACAGGGTGACGGATTATCACCTCTTCTTTTTAACTGTGCACTGGAGTATATAATGAGAGAATGGTACAAGAACAACCCAAAAAATATAAAAATTGGAACCAAAAAGGACAACATACATTTGAATTGTCTAGGGTTTGCTGATGACCTAGCTCTTCTGGCCAATAACATTCAGGAAACAAAACAACAAATAAAATCTTTACAGGAAATAGCTCAGAATATTGGTTTGAAAATTTCATTTGAAAAAACAGAAATCATGTCAACTCAACTTCCATTAGTAAATAAAATTGAACTGGGTAGCCAAGAGATAAAAATTGTGGAAAGATTCAAATATTTAGGTGAAATAATCACATACAATTTGAATGAAAAACCAGCATGGCAAAGTAGAATAGATAGACTGGTTAGAGCACAGCATGTGACCAAGAACACATACAACAAAAGATGTCTCTCAATAGCAACCAAATTAAAACACTACAAAACGGTCACTCAACCTCAAATTACATATGCATGTGAAACAATATTCAAAACAACAAACACCGTTGCAATAGATGGAATACTAAAGACAGAGAGGAGAATAGTGAGAACTTGTTTGAATAAAAATTATCAAGTAAATGGAGTCTGGAGACTGGCTTCCAATGAAACCGTCTATAAGGAAATAAAACCAGTGACGAGCACTATGAGAAAGAAGCGAATATCTTTCTTGGGGCATCTAGTAAGGACACCGGAAAGTAGAATCAGTAGGAGAATAATAGAGAAATTTTGGAATAGTAAGAGCAATATTAGATGGATCACAGAACTTAAGGAAGACATGAGAGAGTTGCACATCACAATGGAAGATTTAAGGTGCAAGTCAGATGCACTTAAGATATTGCAGGACAAACACACAGCACTACAGGCAAGGATCAACAGACAGAGGACAGGAAGAGTGATTCCGGAGGAGGAAAGGAAATTACGATCAGAGTGGATGAAGAAGTATTGGGCTGAGAAGAGAAAAAAGGACCTGAACCATAACTTGACTAGAGTGGTCCTATGCAGACCATAAAGTTAAAATAAAATAAAATAAAATATTATGTTCCTTTATATATTTTCTTCCCAGCTAAGCTGGATTTTAAATAAGGTGCGGGCCGTAGCTAAAACAACTTCATTCTTCCAAAAATTTTCGGGCGGTGCGAGTGGTATGAAGGATTACTGCCCTCTGCATTATTTTAAACAGATTTTCTTCTTGTCTTGTGAAATTATCAATGGCACAATATGGACCTAGTCCAACTTCCATATCCGTTTTATTTTTAACTTGAAGTCTGCATATTTTCGTACTTTTTCTTGAGCGGTCTTTTGAATGTTGTGTGTTTGGTACAGCTATGTCGATTAGGAATGCTGTTTTGTTCTTTTTGTCCAGGAATATAATATCTGGCCTATTACAGTGAACGGTTTGTTGGTTATTATTGTTCGGTCGTAATATAACCTGAAATCGGCTGAATCTAGTACCGCCTCCGGGTTGTATTTATAATAAGGAACTCGCTCTGTTATAAGGTTATTACGACTTGCAAGCTCGTGGTGGAATATGCTGGCCACCTGATTATGACGGTGAAGATAGTCCATCTGGGAGACTCTACCACATGTTCCTACAATATGTTGGATAGTCTTAGGCTTTTCGTGGCATTTCCTACACGTGTCATTTGATACATGTGCATCCTTAATGATATATTTTTGGTAGTTCTTAGTGTGTACGACCTGATCCTGAATTGCACACATAAAACCTTCAGTCTCCGGAAAAAGACCTGCCCATGTCAAACAGACGTTCGATGCACTCTTGTCCACTTCATAACGGTCAAAATCATGGGGGTGTCTACCATGTAGAGATATATTTTTCCACTCTTGTATAATTGTTCCAGTTATTTGAATGCTCTCATTTTGTCGTTCCATTTGTTTAAGATTATTTTGTTTATTATTATTATCACAAACATGATTCATAGATCATCTCAGCCTAGACTGGTCGGGTTTACAATGCCAGAATGAGAAAGCAGTTCAGCTCCTCCCATTCAGCTTAGTACCTTACGAACAATGTGGCAAGTTTGTAAGAGAACTGCTCGTTGTCCTACTGTGGTAATCGATTTTGAAACACCAAGAATTTCCAGATTTTTGGAAAAAGTTTTGCTTACTAGGCCTTCGGCGGATATAACAAAAGGTAACACCTCCAGTTTCTGGAGTTTCCATTGATTTTTTAGATCAATTGCAAGATTTTCGTACTTCGTGACCTTTTCCATTTCAGTTTTTCTGATGTTATGAGAGAGTGGTATCGCAATGTCAATTATGAAAGCTCTCCTCTGCTTTTTGTTAATTAGAACAATATCCGGCCTATTATAGTCAACCGTCCGATCTGTTGTAATTGGTCTATCCCAGTAAAGAATTGTATCGGCTGACTCAAGTACGGGGGAAGGCGTGTACTTGTAATATGGTGGAGGCATCTTATCAAATCGCGAGTGCTTTAAAGCGATTTGCTGGTGTATAATTTTCGCCAGCTAATTATGCCTGCCTAGGTAAGCATTAGGGGCAAGGACTTGACACCCTCCAACAAGGTGTTCAATTGTTTCTCCTACACCACCGCACTTCCTGCACTTGTCGACAACATCCATGTGTAGAATATGTCTTTCATAATTTTTTGTCCTTACTACCTTATCTTGAATAGCTGTCGCGAAGCCTTCTGCTTCTGGATATAATAGTCCATCGGTAAGCCAGTTTAGAGACAAATATTTGTCAATGGAGTCATCCTGAAGTGATTTAGGAAATCTCCCATGTAATGTCTGTTGTTTCCATTCTTGAACGATATCCTTCAGTGCTGTTCTACTATCAACACGATTTTGTTTATTTAGATTTAGTGGGGTGAAACCCTGGTCCTTCTTAACAACAGGTTTCATTAGTGTGTTATGTGAACTAATGAAGCGCTCTCTCATCCTATTCTCTTGATTGAGACAAGGATTCTTGACATTCACAAGCCCTCTACCTCCCAACTTTCTTGGAATATATAGCCTTTTTGTGGACGAATTGGGATGTAAACATCGGAACTTTGTCAATGTTCTTCGTGTCAATCTATCCAGTTCATCAAGATCTGCTTCAGACCATTTAACAATGCCAAAAGAATATGTCAGAGTTGACACCGCCCAGCCATTGATCGCTTTAATGAGGTTTCCACCGTTCACTTTGGTGTTTAACAGTTTTGTCAGTCGTTTTTGGTACAAAGTGGAAAAATTCTTCTTTAATAGGCTATGATCAAATTTATGATTTTGAAGCATTCCTAAATATTTTTATGAGTCTTCTGATGCTAGTTCTTGTATACCGCAGACTGTTGAATGTTGTTCTTTTATTATTCCCTTTTATATGCTGATAGTGGAGCATTTCTCGATTATCGATTATCGATTATTATTATTATTATTTATTTGTTTATTATTATTATTATTATGTATGACTAAAATATTGTTTATTGGTTTGTGTATTTTGAATTTATTCGTACAATAAAAATAAATAAATAAATAAATTTATCTATTAATACAATAAAAATTATAACTTAAATTTAATTATACATTTAATTCGGTTTCACTCTCACTGTCACTTTGATCTACATTAATAATAAGTAGTTTTATATTATTAGTAAATGATACATAGGAATCTTCTATTTTAATAACATGGTTAATCGAATGTATCCAACTTTCTTTGGAAATACTATGTACAACCTTCCTATTTAATGTTACCGCACTTGCACTTAAAGTCGGATAAATGTTTTCTGCTCTAACATTGGATTTTACCTGATGCCACATATGCTCAATTGGATTAAAGATACAGTAATACGTGGGAAGGCGTAAAACCGTATGTTCTATATAGGCAGCAATGGTATCACATCCATATGATATCTATAATGGTATCACATCCATAACATCACATTTTTTATGTATTTTCGAAGTATATATCATTTTTTAACATATATTTCTGAATTTCCAATTTAGTGTTATTTGCATTAGGAACTTTATTTTTTGGCGGTTATGATAACTAGTATTGTCCATCACAATTACGCTTTTCTTAGGCACATTGGGCAAAAGGCTATTTATTAACCAGTCTTCAAAAAGGTCTCCTGTGGCGTCGACATGGAAGTCCAAAAATGAATGGTTAATATTTTTGGAAGACAATTGTAAACAATTTGGAACCCAACCATCTTCGGAACCAGCATGTAAAATTGTAATTATTTTTCCCTTGTTTGCTAGGGCTTTAGTTTGGCATTTTCTTGATGTATCTACCCTTTTGCTGACGTATCATGTGTATCGAACCATGTTTCATCAAGGTAGATAATGGGACGATTTTCTAATCTGTATTTTTTTAGACTCAAACCGCCATCGTCGCAATCGCTGTGATTCCATTAATATTTGTCTTTTATTAATGGTCTGATATGCAAAACCCTTTAGAGATAATATTCTCCGGAGGCTAGTGCTGCTGCAAAGAATGTTGATTTCATTTTCCCTTAGTCGCTGTTGCAATGGATGCAATACAGGCAGTTTGCTCTTCATACATAACATAAATTTTTCTTCAAATTAAGTTTTTGTCGCCAACATATTTGCTTCTACCAGAATCACTACGAACTTTTTTGGCTTTAATTGGCTTCGCCACAATATATTTAACTGTAGACAATGGTGTTTTCGTTAATGAAAACGTTTCTGCCGCGGCTGCATTTACATTAAGCCCCCCATTCAATAAAAAAAACATACATATTTTAAACAATTTGCTTAACATAGCACAATAAAGGTTTAATTTTAAAATTAGCACTACCGGGGCCACAATGATCATTATCTTGTCAAGAACGCCACATTTTTAGTACATTTGGAATAATAAAAATACGATCGAAATTATGGAACTGCAAAATTTAAAAAAAGAATGCGAACTAAACTAAAATATTTCGAAAATACCAAACCAGATATAAAATTAATTTTATCTTTATACCTGTTATTGTATTAGGCCCGGTCCTGTTTGCGTTTTTTGCAACTCTGCCGAGTTTCGTTACAACAGAAGTTGTTAACAGTTTATTCGAACCATTCGGTCAACGATATATCTTGAACCGCACTAGATGGCCTTTGCAATAAAGAACAGATTTTGATTTCCGAATACTATACGACGAAGTTTCCAGAAGGCTCTGGAAGCACAGCTAATTCTCTTGCGGATTCTAGATCTGCTTTAGAATTAATTAAATTACCCAGGTAGCTAAAATTCAATAGACCCAAGTGGAGAGTTCGAAGAAATGAATTACCCCGAATAGTCATAATTTCAGTTTTATTTGTATTAATCTTAAAGCCTAATGCTTCATACGCCTCGATATTACACATTCGGTTAATAAATCCCAATCTGACATATAAATTTTCATCACTTACGAAAAATAAGCGGAAAAGAGCGAAAAAGTGGTCGATTGTGCTAACCTTCAAACGTCATGTGTCAAAATTTCATGACAATCTGTCTACTAGTTTCTGAGTTGGTGGGCCTTAAGTGGCGCTACTTTTGTTATTTTGTTTATTTTGATTAAGCATTGTTTTTTTATGAAGAAAAATACCGTTGAAGCAAAACAATGACTTGATAAACATTTTCCGGAGGACAATTGTAAACACTCCCCCAGGAAAATCAACCACAATTGATTGATAAGCAAAATGCAAACGTGGCTATTCAAGCTCGGATGATACTGAACGCTCAGGACGTCCAAATGAGGTGGTTACACCAGCTAACATAAGAAATATTCGCAAAATTATTTCGCAAAACCGTAAAGTAAAGCTGCAAAAGAAAGCTGATATCATAAAGATATCGAAAGGAAGTTTTGCATTACGTTTTTTGACCATTTGCATGAACGTTTGGGTATGCGTAATTTGTTATCGAACTGGGTACCGCCTTTGTCCACAGCGGACCAAAAACAACAACGTATTGATGATTCCGAACAAGGTTTGGAGCTGTTTAAGCAAAATATAAAGGATTTTTTCATGCGGTATGTGATAATTGATGAAACATAGATCCAGCACTATAAAGTACGAGTCAAATCGACAGTCAGCTGAGTGGACATCAGCTGGTGGAAGTCGTCCAAAGCGACAAAAACCACAGCCATCGACGCCCAAAGTTATGGCCGCTGTATTGTGGGATGTGCATGGAATATTGTTCATCGATTAACTCGAGAAAGGCAAAACCATCAATAGCGAATATTACATAGCGTTATTGGCGCATTTGAAGGATAAGATCGATAACGATAAGATAACAAAAACGGGCCGTTTCGCCAATATAATGCACCGTATCACAAATGATTAGCAACAATAGCTAAATTGCATGAATTGCACTTCGAATTGCTTCCTCATCTACCGTATTCTCCAGATCTGACCCCCAGCGATTATTTCCTGTTCTCAGACCTCAAAAAATGCGCTCTGGACATAAATTTCGCTCCAATGAAGAGGAATTTGCCGAAACTGAACGATATTTCTAAGGCAAAGAGAAATCGTTCTATAAAAAAGGTATAGAAATGTTAGAAAAGCTTTGGAACGATTGTATTGCTCTTCAAGGAGAATATATTGATGAATAAAGTCGAAATTTGCAAGAAGAAGCGCGTTTTATTTATAAAACCATTGACTGATGTGTTATGTATTAATTATATTTCGCTTGCTAATCTTTTTTGTAGCTCCAATCAAAAATAGGCTTAAAAAAGTAGTTGAAAGAGGCGATTCAGAATGAACACGTGTTAAAAATTAGCCACAATATTTCATGCTTAACCTAATAACACACATATTTCAACACTGTTTCCTCTATGCATGATTAAATAATTTAATTTTCAAAATCATATTTGCCTAAACTTTATAAGAAAAAAAGAGGTATTTGTGTCCGTAATCAAGAATGTTCTACATTCGATTTCTTGTTACAAATCTAGTACAGTTTTTTTCTTATGGTTTAAGTAACTTTTTTCTTTCGGATTTCTTGATTCGAACCAACAGATTGATTTCGACATGGAGTTTACTTAAATGTCGACGAAAAAAAATTCTTTTTGCAAATGCAATTTACGATCGAAAAATCGATTTTAAACGGATGATCTAGCGAAACGATAGAATTTGAAAGGGGATTGTCTCCAGAATGAAATTCGAGATCGAGATGACATTTTTTTTCGTTTAAGCATTAGTTTTTCCAACGTTTGTAAACAAAAATTTGTGTCAAATTAGTAATGTTTATTTACGTATAATTAATTCATGTCGTATTTACAATGTTTACTTTAAGATTCACTTTGATTTGCTTAGAAAATAAGATAAATCAACATCAGTTGTTTCAGTCATCACTTTACTGGTACAGATATGTTGATGACATTCTAATTTGTTTTACAGGTTCTGATATTTTTTTCCTTTATTTGGGTTTTTCGCCGCTATCTAAAACTCAAAAAATATCAAAAATACCTGTTCTTATTTAAAGAAAAATCACTGAAATTTTGCTATATGGCAACATAGCATTGACGATCTAAATATTTTTTTACAAGATATAAATTCTCGAGAGCCTACAATTAAGTTTACTTGAGAGATGGAGAAGGACAATAAATTGCCATTCCTCGACACTTTAATAATAAAACAAAACAACACATTAAAAACTACAGTTTACAGAAAACCGACAAACACAGATAGGTATCTCAATTTCTTTTCAAATCACTCAAAATCGGTCAAAATAGGAGTAATTAAAAGTTTATATGACAGAGCAAAACTTGTTTGTACCGACAGTGATACACTACAAAAAAAAAACAAATCACATAAAAGACATTTTAATAAAAAACAATTACCCAAAAAATTGTATAGATAAATCGCTTAAAAATTATAATACTAGACAAAACAGACAAGTTATTAATAACAATAATAATAACTCTCAAACAATTTACCTCACAATTCCTTATATCCGCGGTATTTCTGACACAATTAAAAGAGTAGGAAATAAATAAAACATAAAAACGACATTTAAAACAAAAAATACTCTTAGATTTCTATTAACAAGGACTAAACCAAACAATATACAACAAAATACCAAAAATGTGGTTTATAAAATTCCGTGGAAATGTGGCAAATTCCATATAGGTGAGACATCTAGACCGTTAGATGTTAGAATAAAAGAGCATAAAAACCTTCTTAGAAAGGGCGATTTTAATAAATCTAGAATTTGTCAACACGCATGGGAATCGGGTCATAAAATCAACTGGAATAGTTCCAAAACTATATTAAAAGAATGGGTAACAAAATACAGGAGATTAAAAGAAACCGCTATAATTAATTTAAATAAAAATAACTGTATTGCTATGCCTTCGGTAGATTTAAATTCAATATGGTTCCCGATTCTAAAGAATATAATTAAACATATTTAAATATTTGAATATACAATCAGTACAATAAACAATCACACAGTAAACATTACCTATATATATATATATATATATATATATATATATATATATATATATATATATATATATATATATATATATATATATATAAATATATATATATATATATATATATATATATATATATATATATATATATATATATATATATATATATATATATATATATTTTTTCTTTTGGTAGTATGTCACTGTCATGAAAATCTATTGTTGTCAGTGTAAGTATCGTTGACATATACAAAAAAAATATATTTACTTTCATTCGTTAATTTATATATTACAAATTAATATAATTTATTTTTTAATTTAGTTTTGAAAACGGGGGGAGAGTACCCTCCGAAACGTTAACGTTCAAATTTGCAAAATTTTTTATAACATTTTTATATCTTTAAAATTTTGTTCGTTAGGCAAATTTATTGCAAAAAAGAATCACTGAGAAATTTGTCTCCATTTGGTTTTTTGTTTTTACCCAGTAATTCTTTCTTTAAATAAGAACAGGTATTTTTGATATTTTTTGAGTTTTAGATAGTGGCGAAAAACCTAAATAAAGGAAAAAAATATAAATCAATTCTTAACCCACATAAATTCTTTACATAAGAGCATTAAATTCGCAGTTGAAGAAGAGCAACATAATAGTATTAACTTTTTAGACTTAACTATTACTAGAAAAGATAATAAACCTGATTTTGAAATTTTTTATAAACCATTACATACAGATTTAGTTATACATAATAAATGTTGTCATCCTTATTCACCAAAAGATGGCAGAATTTACCTTTTTTATATATAAATTATTAAATATTCCCATGTCAATAGATACTTATAATAAAGAATGGAATGTCATCAAACAGATCGCAGTAAATAACGAATACGACCCAAACATTATAAATAAAATAATTAACAAAAAAAGTTGTAATAAAACCATTAATTTAATATATCCGATCAATAATATCAAAAATGCAGCGTTCAAAATAATTACACATACGGGAAAAGTTACCAAATTAGTATCGAGACATTTATCCAAAACAAAAAAGAAACAGCTTTTTCTTTTAAGCTTTTAAAAGAAACAGGACGGATCATTAAAAACAGTAAAAGGCAAACAAATAAACTATAAATCAGGAGTATATTTAATTGAGTGCGGATCATGTCCAAAAGTCTAGGTTGGACAAACTGGAAGATATCTCTCTACTAGGCTCAACGAACATAAAAGAAGTTATACAAAACAACAAAATAATTCTCATTATGCTAACCACTTAGTGTTAGAAAAGCATACTTTTAGTGATTATTTTAAGATAAAATAAAATAAGAAAAAATTTAATCTTAGCCTAGAAAGCCTAGAAATTAATAAAATAAAAAAATTGAATATTTTGCTAAATGACCAGCTAGACTTGAATAGTTTACCGTTATTAAATTTATATTTCCCTCCTAGACGTTGACAAAAAATGAATTTCCCCACTATGTTTTATCTCTCAGTTTTGTGTTTTTAGATATGCATTTTTTGTTGTAAATATTTTGTGTATGTCTCATTACAGTTTCCATTTTTTGACATCTACCCTTATTTTCCAACCAATTTTCCATGATTATTTTACCCATATATTTAAATTGGAAGACTCGTCTGATGTTACAAAATTTTATTTTTAGAAATGGTGTTCTTAGTCTGTTGTCTGTCCTTAGCCTGTCATATGTTGTATCTTTTCAATGGAAATTTGAAGTCCCAAGTGTTTTAGTGCCGTTAATATACATACAATTTTAAATATACAAATATATATAAAAATGTTTGGATATTAATCTTTGCTTATTTATTTAAAATGAATTTCCGTCAAGTATCAGCTACCTAGTTAAATTTGCAATTAAACAGTATTCTACCACTACATTGGCAAAAAGTTGTAAAAAATAATGTTATTTAACCTAATTTAGTAAACTAAATAAATATGTATATAAACGTTTCTCTTTCTATTCAAAAAATAATCCCTATAAACTTTCCGGACAACCCAATACTATCCAATCTATTTGAAGAAATGATCTCTTGTATAGACTAAAGCCGGCGCTACATATTGGCCTTCATGACGAGGTCAACGTTTGATCAAATTGGCCGTTCTTTCACACATGATACATGACAAATGGGCTGTATAGCCACACATTGCTTATACACTTGCCATATCATCAGTTCACAGGTAATTGACCCAACGTCAACATCACTGATAAAACAAATCAGAGACTCTCACGACGCGTTGAAAACACGGCACACCATGTGGCCAATGTATATACGGGGATTTGGCATATATATCAGCGTGCCCTAGTGCCTTTTTTTGATACAAAACCGACAACCCATCGGCAAGTGGCCAACACAAGCGCCAACATCGGCCAGCGTTCTTCACAAGGACCAACTTCACCATCCACACATTGGCAAAGTGATGCTTGCCATATCGCTTGGCCAATGTGTACGCCGGCATAAGGCATGTCCTTCATGAAATGACTGCGTACTGCATTGCAATTAGAAAAAATGTAAAATTCGACAAGGCATCGTCCATCAGTCATCCCAGTTCGGGGCTAAGAGCTATTGGTCACTAGCCAATCGGTAAACGTCTTAAGGAACTAAAAGGTTACGGACAAACTAAGGGTTGCAGCATTTTCTTGATAGAAATTCATATTTAATTGTATAAATAAATCAAAGTTGTCTAATTTCCACTTATATCTTTCTCTAAAACATAACGCGTTTCGCTACACTGTAGTGAATGCGAACTTTTCGCTACACTGTAGCGAATTCATGAATATTTCTAACTCAACATTTACAGAACAAGAAGTAAAGATTTTAAACACAATTTGTGAAATAACGTTAGCTTAAAAGAAATAGAAACACTGGGTGTGAAGACCGAAATAGCTGTAAAAGGTCAACCGCCTGGTATGAATAAGAAATATCATAGTGACAATATTTTGTCAAGTCTGAGTTTTTAAAAATACGAGAATTCTTAATATGGAACAAAAATTAACAAATGCCATCCACAAAAAAGCAGAAGAAAATCAATTAATTTTTACAAAGGCAGACAAAGAGAATACAGTGATAGCAATAGATAAATCATGTTACGTAAAGAAAACTTTTAGAAGAATTTATAGGGAAAGGGGATTACGAAATTAAAAAAAAGATCCAATAGATAAATTCAAAAAATAAATCAAACTCCAAATTGAAAACTCACCTAGCATCACACCACAAAATGTAATTTTTAAATTATACAATATGAACCCTCAACCACCTCAACTCTACTCTCTATTATCAAATTACACAAAGAAGAATATCCCTTAAGACTGATGGTGTCATATGTCTGCACTAGCATAGAAGATATCAACTTTTTTAATAGATATAATAAAAATGCACTGCAAATTTAAACCTAAATACAATATTAAAAATTCTAATGAACTCATTAATAATATTAAAAATTTAGAGATACCGGAAAATTCAAAACTTGTATATTTTGATGTCCAAAATTTATTTCCAAGCACACCACCAGAAAAGATGATCATTTTAGTGAAGAATTTATTAGTTAACAACAATGTAAACCCGGTAGTTAGAGCAGATATAATGAGCTTGTTAAAAACATTAACAGAAATTGCTTTGCTTTTGAAAACAAAATGTACAACGCTAAAAAAGCCTTAATTATGGGCAACCCACTAAGCATTTTACTTACAGACATTTTTATAAACAATATTGAGAAGACAATTTTCAAAAAACAAAATTAGTAAACCATGGCATTGGTTTATGTTGATGACATTTTGACATGCTTCACGGGTACTCAGAGACTGTTGGATGTTTTGTTATTATATCTAAATTCCATCCATAAAAATATCATATTTACAGCCGAAATGGAGACTAACAGTTTAAATTATTTAAAACTCCTTATTATGGACAGCATTAATGTAAATGTAGCCTTTAAAACCAACAATTATTTGGAAAAAAAATAAAAAACTATAAACAAAAAACGGAGAAAGACTATAAATCAGGCGTCTACCAAATGAATTTTGGCTCGTGCAATATATTTTATATATGACAAACAGGTAGATCATTTAAACTCGGAATCGCAGAACACAGGCGCAGTTATCTAAATAATAAAATGGACTCAACATATTGCAACATCTTATTAAAGAAAAACATATATTTAATAATAATATTAAAATCTTACATATAGAAAATAAAGGTACCAAACTAAATTTACTAGAATGTTTGGAAATAAACCGTCACAAACGTACAGATGTCATTTTTAACGACCAAATAGATTTCAACAATTCTCCGATATTATACATGTAAAAAAACAGTCAAGTATGGATTCTGGGAATTTCCAGAAAAAAAACCATAAAATTACTTAAAATATAAGTGGAAATTAGACATTTTTTTTTATTTATACAAAACCTAGTATGTTAACATATTTCTTAACTTAAATAAACCTATTTTTATATCATTTAATGTACCTAAAAAAAAAATTGTTTTTATATATTTTCAGCTTCTAGCGTTGTGCCTAGCGATAGTTGCCGTCACATCAGTACAATCCAATACAGGTGAAACTGGAGCAAAAGCTGGCGGACACGATGAAAAAGGTATATGAAAATAATATTATAAACAAAGAATCTTCTAACTTAGTTAATTAATGTTCCAGGTCACAAATATTCGAATTTTAAAGTAGCACATGGTGCTGGGAAAAAATCACAGCACGACACAGAGTCAGCTAATAAAGGACAAAAAGGCTCAGAACTGCACAGAGTACAAGATGAAGTAGAAGCAGGTAAAAAACATCACTACCACGGAGGGGGTTCTCACGCATCTTCACATCATGATCAAGGTGGTGGACATCATGGGGCTAAGTTCCTGGAAGGGTCTAAAAAAAAGAAGGAACGCTTCGAAAAGGTACAATAGTAATAATAGTTACCAATTACTATATTTAAAATCAAAAAATATATAAGCAATAAAATAGCAAAAAATATCTCACACAAAAACAACGAAAAGGTTTAGATTTTTATGTATATCAAGAACAAAAATTTTTAAATGGTACACAATGTAAATACTCTTTCAAAATAACATATGAGTATGGAAGCTACAGTAAAAAAAAATGTCATCTTAAGTTGGACTGAAGACGTTTTTCAAGAGAAAACATAATTTTAATTTTTTAATGGATTTTATATAAATCAAAATAATGAACACCCTCAGTTTTATAGGAATGAGGAACGTTAACTAGAGAAAAACATAAATAAACATTTTAATATTTTGTGGTCGTCCCACCACCTTTTAATAAATCAACAATTCTTCTTGATAATGATAAAATTGTTGTACGATTGTTGCTATTTATGTATCCGGAATAATTAATAAAAACAAATATTTATCATTGAAAATGGTTTTATTGTTTTTGAAAATATTCTTCGCGATGCACTTTTACATACGTTTAAACCAATTTTCATAGCACTTTTTCCTATCCGATTAAGGTATCTCCAAATCATGCATTTTGAAAGCATCAAGCGCTTCCTCTGGCGTGAAAAATCGTTGACTACATAGTTTATTCTTCACAGACGGGAACAAAAAGAAATCATTGGGTGCCAAATCAGGACTGTATGGCGGATGACCCATTAATTCGATGTTTTGACCGGTCAAATATTGAGTTGTTCGGTCCGACTTGTGAAAGCTCGCTGGTCGCTAGTTATTTTTTCTTATTTCTTCAAACACTTCTGGCAAACAAACGGTTGTCAACTTTTTAGAATTGACCGTTGTACGATTCTCTAGTGGCACCGTGGCCACATGGCCATTTATCCCAAAAAAACGAGCTTAGAAGCATATGCTTCGAAGTACTTCTTGCGCGAACAACTTTTGTTGGGTTTGGCTCATTTTGAAAGACCCATAAAGTCGACTGTTGTTTACTTTTGGACTCATACGCATAGATCCATGATTCGTCACCTGTGTAGATGTTATACACGGCTTTTAACTCACCACGATTGTATTTTTTAAGTATTTCTTTGCACCAATCGACACGAACCGTTTTTTGAGCGATTATCAAATTTTCACGGCTAAATGTTCAAGCAAAATTTTGTGTATACTTACAGTATGCCACATGACGATCTTGTTTTATCAGTTCGCACACAGTATCGATGTTTTCTGGCACAACAACCGATTTTGGACGACCTTCTTTCACGGACGACCGTGAGCGAACTGATTGAGTTCACTAAACGAGTGATATACAGTTATTTTAGATGATGCTTCATCGCCAAAATTCGAAGTAAGTTGATCGATTCATTGGTGTTAAGCTACTCCACGTCGAAAGTCGTAGTAAATCTTCGCACGAAAATTCTCACGAGTTAATTCCATCTTTTGACTGAGATGAAATTTTCAAGACATTAAACAAAAAAAATGTCAAACTTTACGATGTATATGTGTATACATCGTATCGTATGTATATGTGCGCTAAGCAACATCATTGTTGCTAATTCCGAATACATAAATAGCAACACTTATTTTTTTTTGTGAAATTTCGTCCCGTGAAACCTGAGTAGTAATTTTCAAATCTTCCATATCTGTAAGTTGTCTTGGTTCATTACAAACTCGACTTAAAAACATTCCCCAAAAATTTTCAACGATATTCACATCTGGAGAGACAGCAGGTTAGTCCAATTTAGAAATATTATTTGACTCCGTTATATATTTTTGCCAAATTAATGGTGTTATCTTTTTGAAGCAGTGGCGAAACTCGATGAAAAAGAAACACAAAAATACCTTTTTTTTTGTAGCCGACTATGCTCAAACTATGCCACTTACTCCTTCCATTTGTTGTCTTCTTCCTTCCCGAGATCATTAAAATATAAGGCAAAACCATCAGATACATCAAAATAGATCCTTTTATAATTCTAATTCTGAGAATTGGATGCAATTCTCAGAATGAGTATTTTTTCTGTTTTTAGCAGAGCAGGTGGCCTTCCACTTGAACAATAAATTCCATATGTATTTCTAAACCGAATCAACTTGGTAACCAATAAAAAACTTTATTTTAATTAGCGTACTATGTCCCTACGACTCATCCCGGGCAAAAATGAATCATCTTTCTTTTACTGAAAAACAGAATCACGGCACAATCACGAACTTATATTTTCTATACAAATCCATGGGATTAAACTGATAAATCGTGAAAAACCCTCTAGAAGATTAAGAAATCTTAAATATAGGGTTTTTCCAATAAGGGCGCTCGAACTTTAAATGAAAATAAAACAAGTTGTGTACGAGATATCATTTTTTTTTTAATTGAAAGGGTATTCGATTACATTATGTATAGAATATCGGTCAAATGGCCGCCGCGGCTTCTCTGGGTGGCGCGTATCCGAGAGGTCCAATTTTCGATTGCCCGACCGCATTGGTTATGTTAACTTTTAAAGCATAAATCTTCTGCGACTTATTCGCATAGACCCGTGATTTAGCGTAGCCCCGCAAGAAAAAGTCTAATGGCGTTAAATCACACGGTCTCGGTGGCCAGGTGACCTCACCGAAACGCGAGATGACCATGCCTTTGACTTTGTCGGGCAGAAGATCCATTGTTGCATGCACTGTGTGGCACGTAGCACCGTCTTGTTGGAACTATATGTTGTTGAGACCCATATCTTCCAATTTAGGTAAAAAAAAATTGGTTATCATGGACCTATACCTCTCACCGGTGACAGTTATGGCGCGCCAGCTTCATTTTGGAACAAGTGCGGGCCAATGACCCCGCCGGACCAAAATCCACACCAAACACTGACTTTTTCTGGATATATTTGCAACTGATGGGTCTCATGTGGATTATTATCTCGCCAAATGTGACAATTTCGCTTGTTGACATAGTCATTCATCCAAGGGCCCACTTCCAACTGCTCCAGAACTCAGTCAGAGAATGCTCGATGCTACCTATGATCGTTTACCTTCAGTTCATGGGTCCATTGAATTTTGTACCGGTGCGCGCCCCAATCCCGATGTAAATTTCGCCAAGTTGAGATCTGCGAAAGATCAAGTTCTTGGGCGCGACGAGAAACTAACTGCCTCGGGTTAGCCTGCACACTCCCGTTCATTGCACCAATACTTTCTGCAGACTTCACGCTTGATTATTTACTGAACCAGTTGATTCGAAGTTATCCATCAAACGACGAATAGTCGACTCAACAAGACGATTGTGTGCACCGCGAAAATCACGTAATGCACGGAACGTAACTCGAACTGAACACTTATTTTAATAGTACAGTTTAATAATTTGTACGCATTGCTCAACACTATAACTTCCATGATGATTCGTCCAACATCATTTACTATAACTTCTAAATTTGACAACTGTAGCTTCACAAACATAGCTGCTATACACTGTCAAAGTTCGAGCGTCCCTATTGGAAAATCCTCTATAGCACCCAAAAAAAACGTCAAATTTTACTAATAATTGTTTTATATTCTGATCACAGTCGATTAAACTTTTTCTCTTTTTCAAAACTTCTATTTGAAACGAGTAAAAAAAGAATAATAAAAACTAAATTAGATTTTATTTATTTTTTAATTTGTCTTTTTTTATATTTTTATTTTATTTTTATGTGTTCGATAATGAGACTCTTATACGAAACCTAATTTTATTAAAGTATTTTTTATTTGAAATCAAGTGTTAAAAAATTAAATATTATCCAGTAATAACAACATAATAAAATAAACTGAAATAAAATAATAACCAATGTTGTTTGAAACAATTTTATGCGACAGTTGATTTTGTTTTCACTTAAAAGTTTTTGTATATGTGCATCATCACTGGCCACGCGCATAAGCGAATTATTTTCCAGAGATAATAGACGATTTATAGATTTAGTTTTTAAAGCCACCATAGACGAGAAGTTTTTTTCGCATAAGTAAGAAGCAGCGAAGGGGATCAATGTTTTCAAAGCTTCCGTTACTAGGCTGTATTCCGTGCCGTCGTGCAAGCCAAAACTTATCGAAATCTTGAGTTAAAAATTCTAGTTGTAGAGATTTGTCGGCCGATATTTCAAAAACTTGTTGTGAATCTCAATAGGTAATTCAGCAGCTGTAACAACATTTTCATCAAACGGATTGAGAACCCATTTTTGGGACAAATCATCGTTGCTATCTGCAAAATATTCCAGTAACTGGATTTTCAGTTCACATAAATGCGTTTTCATGCTCTCTACACGCGATCAATAAGAACATTTTCTAAATCCATATTTTTGGAAATATAATCTGAAGTTTAAGTAAATGCATCAAAATTGCGTTTTTCAAGGCGTATTATCCAAATACCAAGCTTCCTGATGAAGGTTCTGACTTCGTCTGTCATTAGTAAAATGCTTTTGATACGGTACACTCGTATTCAAGTGATTCAAATGTGAAAATCTCAAGCCAACAGTAATAAAGTTTCTCCATCTTGCAAAACTCTGAAAATAAGCTATTTTTATCTGTAAAAAATTCAATTCATCTCGCAATTCAAAAAGCCTTGTTAGAACATCTCAGTATGAAAAAGTAAATGTTAATGAGGTATAACTTCAGTATGGAAAAGCAGTGAGTCGTATTTGGCACCCATTTCTTCGCACAATGTGGAAAGCAATCTAGACTGCAATGATCGGCTTTTAATAAAATTAACAATTTTTACGGCTCCTCACAGAATGTTTTGTAAATTGTCTGACATATTTTTCTTAGCAAGCGCATTTCTGTGAAGAAAGCAGTGCGTCCGTTTCATATGTGGCATAATGTCTTTTAATTTTACTATCACACCATATGATTTGCAAAATAGCATATTTCTTTAAATGCACCACGTCTGTCGACTCATCATAATTTTCAATTATTTGCCATTGGTCACTGGCCATTTCATTAATACGCCTCGATATTTTGTCATTTGGAAGTGGTATAGTTTTCAACTTTTTTGTTTCTTCCGGACTTATCATTACATTGACCATATCAATGGCAGCGGATAAAATGAGCTTTTCCGCAATCGTGTAAGGCTTCGACTCTCTAAACACTCTTAATGGTACTAAATAGGATACTTGAAGTGCTACTGTCTCATTACAGCTTGATTTGTTGGCAGAAATGTGTTGATTTTTAAAGACAAAGCTACAAAGATTCTAATGGTTTGTTTTGTAAAGACGGGTATCTTGTTTCCAGATGCCGGACTAATTTTGAAGGCTTCATTCTTTCCGCGGACCGAACTTGATAACAAACAACATACTGCGGCTTGTCGCCCAAAGCAATAAATCCATATTTTAAATATGTTTCATTGTACAACCTGGTCTATTTCTTAACTGTTTCACCAGATGAAGACGGTGTATTTCGTTTTGTCGCAAATTTGTCGATTTAAGTAATATAAAAACGAGAGATTACACAAGTCTTGTAGTTCGGTATTTGTGGCTATGTGCCGTATTTCGGTATAAGTGTAACGACCCATTCACACATACATCATTGACGATTCGTCATTTAATACAAAGACAAATAGATGATTCGTTTTGTTCATGATTCGTAAGCGTGTGAACACACTCGAAGCCATTTAAATATAAAAACGATTCGTCATAAATCGCGATACTGAAAAAAGGACGAATCGTCACCGTGTTAACCAACCGACGTAAAACTTTGATAAACGTCAAATTAACATATTGAAGAGAGGGGGTCGCAACGGTTTTTACTTAACTTTTTGGCTATATAGACGGTCACGACACAAAAAAAGGGTGAGAAACGATGTTTTAGATGATATTTTTATTAGACAAACAATTGACAATTTAAATAAACAATAAACAATTAGATCTATATAAGAACAGAAAATTTAGTTCTAAGACAATATCTAAATCATTTTTTTTTCAACCTAAATATGACTTTATTAATTTTAGGGATTTGCAGAGAAATACCACAAAGATGAATTGAAAAAACATGACAGTTTCTTTAGCAATGGCGAAAAGACCGGTAGCTACAACGTTTTCGGAAAGAAGGCAGCTAAATACGGATCAGAAGCAATTCACAAGCAAGCCGTTGGATCGTTCAAAGTAAGTCACAAAAAGAAATATGGATTAATATTTCTGGCGGATAAAAGTATTCATTTATTAGGAGGTTTATTGATTTATACCAAAGAGAGAAAGTAAAAGTTTAAAATTAACAGTATTCCCTTATTTACCCCCATGTGATTATTATTTCTTTCCTAATCTCAAATAGTTATACAATATACGAAAATATACTTTTGACATTTATTTATAAATAAAAAGTAATTGAAACAATGGCTAAGAATTATGTTGAAGGCATATTACTTGACGTATTTCCCAAAGTAAGGCTGGGGGGTTTGATCTGAATATTACCTAATTCTCGGCAATTACCACAAAGTTAATCAAAAAATTGTTGTTTTCTACTTCATTTTAAAAATGTGACAATGAATTTAGAAAGTAATTTATGGCCAGATTCCATATTAGTAGATTTTAAACTCATTTCCTTTAATAGAATATGAAAGCTGAAGCAAAACATGGAAAGGGTGGTAAAAAATCTGGTGGACACCACAGTTCAGGCAAGAAGGGATATAAATCGCAAGGCGGCAGCAAGAGTCACTACGCACACAATGACAAACACGCCAAAAAGGGTGGCAAGAAAGGTGGACATCAGTACAAATACACCCACACGAAGAACTAACAGTTAGTTAAATTCACAGCGATTTCGAGAGTCAAAATGAAGTATTTTCTGATTATTTTTTTTTGGAAATTGGACAAACTAATATTACTTTATTTTTATATATTATATATAAGCCAAGTTTATATATTTTTTTCTTTTATAACACTAGAAAATACTAATTATTTTTATAAAAAAAAAATAATGCAAAAAATGTATTGTGTTTTATATCTTAAATAAATAAAAAAGACAGAGAACTTTAAGTTTTTTTAACATTTTAGGTTTCGGATTTTATTATTTCCATAAACAATAAATCATCTCCTGATGATGCTAACATGGTTGGCAAAACATGCGTTGTGAAGTTTTGAAAATGTGATTTCGTTTTTAGTGGTAAATCTCCTTGAGCATAATGATTTTAACCGAAGATTTTAATAGAAGGATTTATTATTTCCATTCATTTTGTTTAGCTGGGGTTGTTAGCAGATCTTGCCAGCTGTGGCGGTTAATGATTCTTAATATGATATATATATATATATATATATATATATATATATATATATATATATATATATATATATATATATATATATATATATATATATATATATATGAGCCAAGCCAAGCTTGGCTTTTATCGACTACGAAAAAGCATTAGATTCCATCTCAAAGCATGCGATAATGGATGCACTGCTTAGCCAAGGTGTAGAGAGAGCCTATGTAAACCTATTAGAATCGATATATGATGGAGCTACAGCCACAATTCACCTTGATGATCTTGAAGTGGGAATTAATATAGAACGAGGTGTACGGCAGGGTGACGCAATATCGCCTATTCTTTTCTCGGCTGGCCTTGAAGAAGTATTCCGTAAACTGGATTGGGAACAGGATGGGGTAAAGATCAATGGTGCAAACTTAAACCATCTTAGATTTGCAGATGATATTATTCTCATTTCACAAGACCCAGAGGAGCTGCAAAGACGCATACAAGAACTGCAAAGGGCTGGCGAACCATTTGGCTTGAAAATAAACCTGAAAAAGAGTCAGGTTATGTTCAATAACTTCGCTCAGGACAGAAGAATTTCAGTTTTAGGAAGGGATTTAGAGATTGTAGACAGCTTTGTATATCTTGGGCAGAGGATTTCCATGGAGGGGAATACCGCCCGGGAGGTGGAACGGCGTGTTAAATGTGGCTGGCAGGCATTTGGAAGGCTCAACATAGTGTTTAAGAGCAGACTCCCACTTTGCCTGAAAAGAAAAGTATTCGATCAGTGCGTTCTACCCGTTATGACATACGGAAGTGAAACCTGGACACTCACATCGCAATCAATTCAAAAACTTCGGGTGGCACAGAGGGGAATGGAAAGATGTATGCTTGGCATTACAAGACGAGACAGAAAGTCCTGCGCATGGATCAGGGAACAAACAAAAGTCTGTGACATCATTGGAAGAGTAAAACAGTTGAAATGGAGATGGGCAGGCCATATAGCGAGGCCATGGGACGACAGATGGACCAAGGCAATCCTGGAGTGGATACCGCTTGATCGCAAACGACCGCGAAGAAGACCGAAAGCACGATGGACTGATGACATCGTTAAGTATATTGGACCCCAGTGGCAGAGGAAAGCCCAGGACCGTGAAGGTTGGAAGCATGCTGAAGAGGCCTTCATCCTGCAGTGGATCGATACGGGCTGATGATGATGATGATGATGATGATATATATATATATATATATATATATATATATATATATATATATATATATATATATATATATATATATATATATATATATATGAGCATAAACAATATTATTCAACAAAAACGATAATTGTAATGCTACATCATTATGATTTTTAATTATTTATATAGACATTCGGTAAATTCACGACACAGTCTTAAAATACTTCGTCATATCGTGTAGCCCTAATTCACAGTTGTTTAACTATCATAAATCACCAGGTAAAAATCATCGAAACCATTGCAGGACAAATACAAACGTCTAATGGACAAATCAAATTTAATGAGAGAATTCTTGAAAATGGAAATTGACAGTAGCGTATCACATATCTTCAAATTATTTTTATCGATTAACATCATCAATCTTCTCTTTTTTCTCAAATTTCTACTCTTTTTTTATTATAGAAATGTCAATATTCAACAATTACAATTTTTACAGTGATATAATAAATTCATCTCCTTGAACATGAAATGTCTATGCTAATATCATATATTGAGGCATTTTCTTGTTATAGCCTCTGATGAAAGGGGATCATCAATTTTTAAATATATTCTGGCACTGTAAGTTAACCGATTTCTTTGGAAGTAATTGTCACAATTTTTCGTAATATTTTATTTTGAAATAACCCAAAAATAAAGGATTAGAGGCCGAATCAGTTATTTTTATATATTAAGAAGGTAATTACTGTTTATAATTCTGTGATACCTGTGTGGTCTCATGTTAATAAATATGTTAAATTGAGAGTCTGGCATACCCTTCTTTTTCTTCGTTTAATGCTGCAGTTTAATTAGGAACTGGATTTCGAGCTTGTATATAGCCTTTGAGAATATTCCAGGTATATTGATTAAAACATTTAAATCGAGACTTAAAGGTGGCAATCTCGACTTCCTGTAAGTAATGGAACACTATTTCGGCACATTATCGTGCATTAGCACAAATCTGTACCATGACCATTTACCCAATAAAGCCACTATACAGTAGAACATGTTCTTCAGTGATGTGGCAGATGTACCAGTCTGCATTCATTCTTACATTCATCTCAACAAACGCCGTACGACTTTTCCAACTGATGCCTCCCTATAATATAATTAACCCTCCTCCGAAGCTCAAGATTTGTACGGTCCCCCATTGTTCTATAGACTCTATCACGTCCATCAAACTTCCATAATTGTATTCGTGTCTCGTCGGAGAAAAGAACTTTGCTCCATTCACGTTCATCCCAATCAGCATCGTCTCGTGCAAATTGTAACTGAGTCGTTTTGTGATGTAGGAGAAGCTTAGGGACTACGGTAATTCTACTACACTAGGACTACACTATTTCGGCACATTATCGTGCATTAGCACAAATCTGTACCATGACCATTTACCCAATAAAGCCACTATACGGTAGAACATGTTCTTCAGTGATGTGGCAGATGTACCAGTCTGCATTCATTCTTACATTCATCTCAACAAACGCCGTACGACTTTTCCAACTGATGCCTCCCTATAATATAATTAACCCTCCTCCGAAGCTCAAGATTTGTACGGTCCCCCATTGTTCTATAGACTCTATCACGTCCATCAAACTTCCATAATTGTATTCGTGTCTCGTCGGAGAAAAGAACGCTATATATATATATATATATATATATATATATATATATATATATATATATATATATATATATATATATATATATATATATATATATATATATATATATTTATATATATATATATATATATATATATATATATATATATATATATATATATATATATATATATATATATATATATATATATATATATATATATATATATATATATATATATATATATATATATATATGTATATATTTATATATATATATATATATATATATATATATATATATATATATATATATATATATATATATATATATATATATATATATATATATATATATATATATATATATATATATATATATATATATATATATATATATATATATATATATATATATATATATATATATATATATATATATATATATATATATATATATATATATATATAATGCAGGTCTTAGACACCCATGGCTTCGATTTTCTTTACTATCTTTCTCCATTTTATTCTATTCATGGCTGCATCCTGCCATCATCTTACCCTTGCTGAACCTAAATCTTCCTTGCATGCCTCCAATCTCTTCCTTCTTGGTAATTCTCTTCTTCTCCTTCGCCCATCTCCTTTTAAAAATGCTTGTTTTACCCATCTACTATCTGGTATTTTTATTACATGACCCAACCACCGCAATCTGGAAGACTCTGACTTATTATCTGACTTATAGATGGTTTTCCGTATAGAAGTTAAATTTCTGCATTGGTTCTTCTTCTCCTTATTGTCTGCTGTACTTTCACTCCACCAAATATCTTCCTTAGTACTCTGTGTGAATACTGTCTGTGAAAGGTCACGGTATTTCGTCATTCTTCTCTCTCTCATTCCTCAGTCTCATTTGGGATTTTTAAGTGTTTTTCGTTTGAACTGAAGAGTCTAACTGGAGTTGCACACCCAGAATGATTTAGGAATATTATCTAACATTCGTGAGAAATAACAATTTATTGGCCACCAGAAGAAATTCCCCCATAGCATAACACCATAACATCAGACCGGTCTCTGACCATAAACCATCATCAGTCGGTATGAATCTGAAGGAAAAATTAAAGTCAGAGACTATATAAATTGGCCGTGTCAGATATCGGGTGTAATCTCAAATAACTCACGCCATCCTACGGCGGACGTGTAAATTACGCACACCGGCCAAATCCCGAATAGGATGTTACGTATGTTCAAAAACTTGCATAGTAGTCCCAAGGAGAGCGATATTGAGATAATTCAACCGTACTCTACGTAGATGCTCTATCCCTTTCTATACCCGCCACCGCGAACGCCCGATGTAGGATGGCGCGAACTGTACGTACACCCGCGATACGACATGGCCAATGGCTATATACTTCATGGCTCTGACCTTTCCTTCAGACGCATACCGCCTTCCAGCTTGAACCCGACTAATGACAAATTATGGCTAGAAACGGGTCTCGGGAGTTACGACCCGACGTTATGACGTATAAATTCTTTCAGTAAAAATTTTCAGATTATTTTCGTAAAAATACTCTTCTGACGCCTCTGATTGAAACTACACAACAAATTAATTATTCATCAATTCGTGATAGCACAGAAAACCACTGTCCCTCATACGATTTTTTGACATGAATAATTTCCATATATGCTTTGGACTTCTGGTATTTTACTGGATATCTAACTAATATTTTCCAACATAAACATGTATAAATATATATTTTTAATGCAAATTATAAAATTTTATTGTGATTGTCAAGAAATCAAAATCGGTAAGCATTTTATTAATATTTATTTCATTTTTATTAAAATTATATATTTTTATTGAGTTCTTCCTAGAAATTATCAATACATTGGGTTTCTATTAATATCGTTAAATACTATTTGGCGTTAATTACTATATAATTTTCGATAAAACATACAATATATGTTTAATACAACGACTGTTATAACACTATAATTCTAAATAATATATGTATTCTTGCGGCAAAGTATCCAGGCATATTTTAAATTACTATGAGGGTAGTCTGAAAAGTTTCCAACCTCAACATGAAGATGGCGTTACCCATCAAAAATATTCTGGTGATATAATTGCACATGCATTGAAAGATAACCTTGAAAATTTCATCCATATTAAATGCTCAATTGTTTTTAAACATGTCGGTTTGTCTGTAAAGATGGAAAAAAATAGAATATAGATATGCTATTAATTTGCCTACGCAAATTAAAACCGAGATGGATGCTGTTTGAAATTTTGGGCCACGGAATGTAAACATGGTCGTATTAGCCTGGTTGGGGACGAATGTTCGGAACGGCAACCACTGCGGATAACATTGAAGAAAGCAAATCCAGCATAATATTATATTATTTATTTGTATTGTATGTTTATATATATATATATATATATATATATATATATATATATATATATATATATATATATATATATATATATATATATATATTAACTGTTCTTTAGTTGAGGGAACAGAAAAACTCACACGGTGCCATATCTGTTGAATATGGAGCTTAGGAAACCATATTTGTTTGATTTTTAACGAAAAACTGACGATTAATTATTAAGTGTTCGATGATGCTTTATGAAAATAGAAAAACCACGAATTATTTTGCTACAAATCTGGATGATTTTTTCAAATGAACTCTTTGACATGACTCTGATTTTTGACCAATTTTGACATGATTTTTCGACTTTGGTTCATCTCTAGCGCGATTGTTGCCTTATCGTTGGGGTGTTTCTGCCTCCTAACCATTGATCCATATCTCCAGTAATTACAGTAACCAGTAATTACACTGGGTGCGGAAATAACATTATTTGTGGAAGGTGACTCTAGGGATTAAAACATATAAAAAGTTGCTATAAATATACCCCAAAATTTCTTCTTAAATTATTCGATTACATGAATATCGAAATGCATCTTAATAAGATAATTAAGTAGGCACCCTTGTACGAAAATAATTATTTAATAGCCAACGATAACAAGACTATTTACTATTAAGGATTTAGTACTTATTCATAACAGATGTTGAAAATGACCTCCATTTATTCAATGCACTCTCTAATTCTTTTCTTCGTAGAAGATCTTACCCTGCCGAAAATACCAGACGTATTTTTGATAGAATCCAAGCAGTAACGCTGCAATTCCTCTGCATTACAAATCGGGATAACATACACCAGAATCTTCAAGTATCCCCACAGAAAGTAATCGAGAGGATTTAAATCTGGGAACGTGATAGCCAATGCACTGTTTCACCACGTCCTATTAATCGTTTTGGATATAACCGATCTAAATGCGCTCTTACATTTATAGAGATATGAAACGATGCCCCTTCGGAAACTGATCTGAACTGATATGGTACATCTTTCATTACGTCCAGCAAATGATTTTCCAAGAAATTCAAATACTGTTGTCCATTTGAGCGGTTGAGAAGCACAAACGATCCAATTCAAAAATTGCCTAGTATCCCTGTCCATATATTGATAGGAAACTTGTTCTGATGCCCCGGTTAGAAATGCATGTGAATTTTCTTCCGCCCACATATGAGTATTGCAAGAATTAAAAATTCCATTGCGTAGTTTTGTCTGTAAAGAGAATGTTCTGTATAAATTTTTAATTTAAACGCAATTGCTCCCTTAACCATTGTCAAAACTGGATTCTTTGTGGCAGGTCAGCAGACTTTAAGAATTAAACTTTTTGCAAATGATATGAATAGAGCGCTTGCTCTTTAACAATTTCGAAATTTCCAGAAATTTTTAGGAATGTCTTTTTGAACAGCAATTCGTCTGACACTTATTAGTTCCGGTGCTCCGACTTTTTCCACAGTCATGTTTGGAAGGCACGAAACGTCCCTTTTCGCATAATTTCATATTTCTTCTATGCAGGTTTGTAAATTTTTCTGTACACGGAACTACTCTTCCGGGAAAAGCCTCTGCATAAAATCTTCTAGCTTGACATGCGTTCCCATTCATTTTCCTGTACATAAAATGCATATTCGCCATTTCTTCGAAGGAATAATGGGCCTTTTTGCAGTATAGACTTGCAATCTAGACTTTATTGAAAGATAAATCTAGACTTTAAAACTGAACCATGTCATATTTGACATGGTTCAGTTTTATGAAAAGTCAAAGACAAAGATTAACAATGACAGCCGCCTACTTGATTATTAAGATGCATTTCGATATCCATGTAATCGTCCGATTTAGAAAAGTCGGTTTTCTCGAAAACGGTCTATCCCAAAAAGATGAAATAAAAGGATCTTTTTTACCTAAAAATTTTTACGTTTCAGTAATTTAATTTAAAAAATTCACACATATTACAAACAAAAAAGTTATCGCAGCATTTACCAAGGAGACGCCCCGCAATATTCAATTATTAACACAAAAAACGTTTTATCATTCCAACTTATTGAAGCATACCGAGTTTCACGACTTTAGCATAAACTGTTTCGAAAATATTGCGAAAAAACCAACTTCAGAATTCTTCATTGAAGGGGCTCTAGCCCCTTTAAGAAGCAATCTTTGGGGTATGTTTATAGGAACCTTTTTTATGTTTTAATCTCTAAAGTCACCTTCCAAAATGGTTCGACGTTATTTCCGGGTACCCTGTCTAATTCAGAATGACATCCCAAGAAAGTATCTTTTCGGGAACTTAAAAAACATCAAAAAACATCTTGATTGATGCTAAACTCTGTCATAGACAGTTTACAATTTAAATTATGATTAATCTCAGGCTACTAAATAAACCAAAGTATTCCTAATAGAACTATTTATTTTAAACGCTAATATACAAAAAAAATGTATTCATCAACTAATTCAAATTCATCTGCCCTATAATTCCTTCGTTTCAAATAGATATAAAATTTATAGGATGTAATTGTGGTTAGAACAGAAACTAAAATTTGATAAATGAAGATAAATTACTTTAACCAAATTATTAAAACCCAAATCCCGAAATCTAAGTATTCTTAATCCTTCCAAAGATGAGCCCAATGTCCGTATTTGATCCTGGCTTAAGTCTAGTTCAGTTATATCTACATTGTATGCACTAAAATTTTAAAATTAAATTTTGATAAAGTTCAGTCGATGAATGTGTTTCGTTAATCTGAAACTTCAAATTTTCTTGATTTATTTGACAAATTCAAAACTTTTATTTTCCCCAATCTTACAAGTTTTGAATTTATAGCTTTTACAGCAACTGCAACTTTTTTATAGTCCCCTAAATTTTTAAACTATGCATTGGAAGCAATAAAGAAATATCTTAATTGGTGCTAAAGTTTGTCTTGAACAGTTTACAATTTAAGTTATGATTAATCTCGGGCTTATAAATAAAACCAAAGTATTTCTTATAGAACTATTTATTTTAAATGCTGATTTACAACGAACGATTCATTCATCAACTAATTCAAATTCATCCGCCCTGTAATTCCTTCGTTTCAAATAGATATAGAATTTATAGGATGTAATTCCGGTTACAACAGAAACTAAAATTATGATCAAGGTGATTCCGAAAGTGAACAAAGCTGCACTTCCACTAGCAACGCTGCTAACTTCCACTATTAAGTTCTTGTTCACAGATCGACATGGAATACCGGCGATATTTTGATTTATATTTTCCAAGTCCATGTACTTGTTGTGAGTATAGCCAATGTGGCGCTTTCTCAAAAACTCTATAAGTTTTGATAAATTTTCACAAGGTAATAAGTTGAATTTGATGTTTATATTATTTAGGTCTGGCAATCGAGACAAAATCACATCATACTCGATGAACTTCAACTTATTAGCAGATATATCAAGAGTTCTAAGATTCTTTAGAGGCTCCAGCGAGAAATAAGATAATGATTCCACTGAGTTTGATGATATATTTAACAACTCCAAGTTTTCTAGGTTTCCGAAGGGATTGCCATTTAGGGAAGTCAAAACATTACTTGATAAATCCAAAGTTCTTAGATCTTTGAGGTTCAGAAAGGCATTTCGCGATATATTTCTTAGAGAATTTCTGCTTAAATCCAGATCTTTAATTGAGGGCACGTTTCTGAACAAACCATCGATTAAAAATAGTTTATTTCCTGACAAACTTAAAGTTAACAATTTGGGAATGTTTTGAAAATCTTCTGGCAATAATTCTGATAAATTATTATCATCTAGATGAACCTCCTCTAAATTTGACAAATTTTTTAATATGACCGTAACTAAATTGTTATGTTCCAAATACAGATACTCTAATTTAGATACGTTCGTTACAGTTATCTCATTTAAAACATTATTGGACAAGTCAACCAGCCGTAGTTGTGTCTTGTTTTCAAAAATGTTTGTATTAAAATGTTGAAGCTTATTGTGCTTCAACATAAGCTTCTCCAATCTAATCAGGGAGTAGAAATGTAGATTAGTTACTTTAACCAAATTATTAAAACCCAAATCCAGAAATCTAAGTTTTCTTAATCCTTTCAGAGACGAGCCCAATGTCCGTATTTGATTCTGGCTTAAATCTAGTTCAGTTATATCTACATTGTATGCACTAAAATTGTAAAATAAGCTTTGATAAAGATCAGTCGATGAATGTGTTTCGTTAATCTGAAGCTTCACATTTCCTTGATGTATACTACACTGGAAATAAAACTCCGTTAAATCCGTTAGTAAATTATGCGACAAATTCAAAACTTTCAACTTCATCAGTCCACAAAGTGGTACGTCGTATAGGTTTTGAATTTTATTATTGGACAATTCCAGCTTCTCTAGATTCTCCAAATGTTTCAAACTGTCTTTCGAAATTGACGATAAATTATCATGGCAAAACTGAAAATACTTTAAATTCTCCAAACCATATAGTGTAGAATTTCCCAGTAGGAAAGTAGTATTTTTTATGGTTAAGCTCTCTAACTTTCCTAGTTTACTGAATATAGCTAGTTTATTATCAAAGGCAATATGAGAATTTAAGATATTCAAAATTTTAATATTAATCACGTTTCTAAACAACATAGGTGATACATTTTCCAATGTGGAATTTAAAATGGTCAATGATATTTCATTGTTTATGTTGATGTTTTCTAAAATCTGTTCGGTTTCTTTGGTAATATCGCTACAAGTCACATTGAAGGAATTCTGGCCGTACTCTTCGTAATAAGTGAACGCCTTGTCACAGTATAATGAAAGGGTTGGAATGAAGTGATATAAGATGAGCAGGAGGTGTAGGAGACAAAGTTCACGATCTGAAATTAGGAAACAAATTGGTTAGTAAGCAATTTATTTATAATTAATTAATGCATATACTACTATGATTAAACTAAGGGTGACTTATATCGTCAAAATTAGCGCGCTTTAAGTATTTATGCACAATTTTGTTATACAACAAAACAACAGTACACAAAACTGTTTTTGACATTTGACAAAAGTTTCATCTTATTTGGCTTGTTAAGTTAGAAATTACAGCGTCCTTTATAACTGTTAAATGTTCTCTAAAAAACGATTTTTTTGTACTGATGCATTAGACATTTTAAAATAGTGTTACACGTACAAATGTACTAAATAACAAACTGTAATAAATTGCAACAAAAATTTTATAACATACAGTGTATCCAGAATAAGGACTTACCACACCCTTAAAATTTTTATTTTTGGACCGATTTTCATAAAATTTCTTTGGTTGGATAGATAACGGAAAACGGCATTAAGAAAGTGTATCACATATTTTTTTACTAATATCATGGCCAACTGCATCAACTTTTATGGCTGCCATTTCCGAGAAGTACTATTTTTTGAGAAAACTAAAAATGGATTCTTGACCAGCACCACCTTAAACCAACCATTATGGTTCTAAATTACTGGGAGTCCCAGATATTTCTGATATTTATGTTATAATTTGTGTTACAGCGATTTCAAACGGTAATAACGATGTATTCTTTAGAAAAAAAAGTAGAAATTATAAAAACAGTTGGTGACGGCATGCGAACTTTTCGTGAAGCAGCAATAGAATTTAATAGAAGGCATCCAGAACAGATCATCAATCATATTACAGTTTCTTGGATAAACCAATATTTTGATAAAAACGGAACTGTTCTTCAATGGAATAACTGGCTGATTAAGAAAAACTTCCTAATCAGCATCGTTCTCGTGAATCTCGGGTAACTCAATTAGTTCTTAACTATTTTAATGAGAATCCACACCCAAGCGTTAGGGACGCTAGTAGAATTTTAAATATCCCGAAAAGCACTATCTGGTTATTCTTAAAGAAAAAATGTAAACCAAAATTTCTTTAAACACTTGTGACACAAAGAAGAATGGAATACTGTTGGTTACAAGGCATATGGTTACAAGGCATCTATATACAAGATCCTACATTTTTAAAAACTATTTTATACACAGATGATGCCACATTTACGACAAATAGCAATTGAAAAAAGTAGTGAACAATCCCCGACGACGTATTGAAAAGTACTTGATAGGAAATGGCGGAATGATAGAAATGTCTAGTATTTAAGTTTTTTAATACGAATTTAGATCGACCTGTAAATAAAGTTTTTTAGAACCATAAAAATCCGTTTTGGTTTAAGATGGTGCTGATCAGAATTCTGTTGTTAGTTTTTCTCTAAAAAAGCCCTAATAGTACTTCTCCAAAATGGGAGCCATAAAAGTTGACACAGTTAGTCATGATATTAGGAAAAAATTCATGTGATACACTTTCTTAATGCCGTTTTCCGAGATCTATCCAAGAAAAGAAAATTTATGAAATTTTAAGTCCTTATCCTGGACACACTGTACACAGTATATTGAAAAAATAACGGTTTTTTTTTATTTAAAGAAAACTACTAGCACTATATATTGAAATAATATATAATCTGAAAGCTGTTTATCTCCTTTATAAAATGAAATCACTATCATTAGAATCGATTAACGACAGTACCAGTCCCATCGATTAACGACAGTTACAGCGACAGTACCTTTTGTTTCCTCGTTACAAAAAAAAACGAAGAGCTAGTATTAAATTGATGAAGAATTGCTGAAAAAAAGTGTATGATGATGACTGTTTCTTCCGTACGCGTGTGTTCGAGTGGAATAAGCGATTCCAGGATGGTGATGATGCTTTGGAAGACGACCCAAAGTCAGGCAAGCCAAAGTCTCAATAAGTTGGTGAAAAAAGTGCGTCAAATGATCGTCTATGATGCAAATTCGGAAGTCACGAGAGGATACAACAGAGATTTATTTTTTATTTACGACTCTAAAAATATTATACATCGGGAATTAATTTCACAGTGAATTTATCTGGGTGTTTTAGAGCGTTTATGGAAGATAATCGTTAGACTTAGGACCCAATATCAAGCACCAGGAAATTGTTTTTTGTTGCACGGTAATACACCATCTCACAGGACCGTCGCTGTTCATGAATGTTTGGCTGTGAGCCAAGCGTGAATTCTGTGTGCTTCAACATCCTCTGTATTTCAATTCTTCTGTTGGAACCTTTGGTGTGAAACACTAAACTTGAAGAGATTTACCACTTAACACCAACACCAAAAGATTAAATCATCTCCTGATGATGTCGAGCAGTTCAAAAAAGCGTTTTGGTCTTTAGTGGTAAATCTCTTCAAGTTTAATCCTCTGTATTTGCCTGATTAATCTCTGTGTGGCTATTTTCTGATCCCCTAACTCAAACTGGCTATGAAAGGACTGGTCTGTGATAGTGTTACACAAGTCCAAAAACCCATGAGGTGGGTCCTTAAGGCGATACCGTGAAACAACAAAAAATATATAATAGCATTGGTTGAATATACTCAGCGGTGTATTAATCTGGAAGGGATATATTTCGAATAAAAAGAAACAATTGTGGCAAAATAACTTTTTTTTATTTAAAAAGCTCTTTTTTTGCTGATATACTGTGCATATAAAATAATTTTATTCAACTTAATAAAACAACAAAAATATATTTTGTTAAAACATAATTAAATCTAGAAAAATCTGTAAAACATTTTATTTCGATTTTATACATATTTACTTATTATCACTTTAAATATACACCCGTCCTCTATCCCTACAATGCTCCATGCAAATCTTCGATTGTTCGAAACAGTGCTGGAAATATCCTTCTGTCAGCTTCTTCAGAACGCGTGCCGCTTTCTCGTTCACAGCTTCAACGGACTCAAATCTTATTCCTTTTAATGCAGATTTCACTTTAGGAAACAGATAGAAGTCGCACGGCGTAGGATCCAGCGAATAAGGCGGATGGTCTAATACTGAGATGCTGTATTTGGCTAGAGACCTCTTGACGGACAATGTGGAATGAGCCGGCGCTTTGTCTTGGTGGAGAACCCATTACTTGTCCTTCCACAATTCTGGTCGTGTTTTCCTTATTCTTTCACGGACTTCAGCAAAAACATGAAGGTAGTAATGTTGATTAATAGTTTGACCTTCAGGAACCCAGTGAAGGTAGACAATCCCATGAATATGGAAGAAAACAATCATCATTGCTTTGAATTTTGATTTGCTTATTCGAGTTTTTTGGCTCTCGGTGAATTTGGGCTCTTCCAGTGCATAGATAGGCGCTTCGTTTCAGGATCATAAGTAAAAAACCACGATTCGTCACATGTTATTATAATTGCCAATGAATTTGGGTCATTTTCAATGGCATTCAAAGTGTTAATACAAACATGATTGCGAGTTTCTTGTCGTTCAAACGTGAGAATTTTAGGCCACAATTTGACACGCACTTTTTGCCTGTTAAAATTATTATGTAAAATTTGCCGTACGCATTCTTTGTCGATTCCTACAATTTCAGCAATCGCATGAATATTTAACCGACGGTCAGATCGAACCAGATTACCGATTTATTCGATATTGTCATCTGTTTTTGACGGGAAAGGGAGACCCAGGCGTAGATCATCTTCAACGTCTTCTTGAACGCCATCTTGAAAATACCTAAACCACTCATTTTTGCGCGTATTTTTACGTACACGCTATAAACATTCATTGTCATAAACTTCTTTCAATAAATTATATAGTTTAAAAGTTATAAAGTTTCAGTAGCGGTTTTTCGAAGTTGAAAGTGAAATTTAACGACAATTCGTTGCTCTATTGTTACGCTACGTTAACAAAAAAACAACTCTAATGCGAACCAAAACTATGGTTATACGGATTTGTTTACAGAAGCAAGAGATACTGCATTCAAAATAGAAGATTTCACGTTAAACAGTTGTTGGTCTCTGGCGTTTGGCACATGCTTAGTTCTTCTGTAGCAGCGTCAGTCTCGTTATTTAATAACCAGTTATCGTATGTCCATCTCCACATAAAACCTCCTCATCAGGTCCAAATAGATTATATGTTGATTGTTGATTATATGTTGTTATGTGCTCTCTCATCTACTTCGGTATCTTTTACTTTCGTATTAACGTTGTTTTTAGGATATTGTTTACCAGGTTTTCCCATTGTTTTGTTCATTTCACCGCCCATTTTACAATTGTCTTCTTCTATTGTGCTTAAATACATGTAGTTCTTGGCTTATTCCATTATGACTGCAATTACCATTGTTTTGTTCTTGTCAGTATTTCTGTCCATGTTTATCTTTCTTAGCTCTTCGATATGTATTGATAAATTGTGTTGTAGTTTCTCTTCATAATCTACACTCCATTAGAATTATATCATCAACGAATAGTAATAGAGGTGTTTTCATTTTTCTAAAACCTATTTTTGTGTTCTTGCCTTTTTCTTTGCTATTATTTACAACGCCGTCAATAACTACTAAAAATAACAGTGGACTCAGTACGCAGCCATGTCTTAGGCCTGTTCCTATCTCAAATTATGTCGATTCATCGTTATGCATTCTTACTTTATTCTTGTTGCTGTTGCATAAGGCCTAGATAATTTCTATTACTTCTTCTTCCAGACATTCGTTCTTTTTACTATGTCCAATGCGTTTTTCAGATCGATGCAACAGATCTGGATTTCAGTTTCTTTTCTGAACAGTTTTACTCCTAGTTGTCTAATTATAAATATCAGATCATGTGTGCTTCTACCCTTTCTGAAACTATGATGTAGTTCCTCTAATTCTATGGTTCTAATTTTTCTCCCAGCCTATTTTCTATCATTCTGATATTTTTCCAGGTAAACTTGTCAGTGTGCAGGCCCTCTGTAATTTTTTAAATTATTTGATAACTCATTTTTTAGACAAGGACAGTATTATACATTTTTAATTGTGCACTCCTCATAAATATATCTCTCTTTTTATTTTACCTTTTTATTACGATTTTTAGTTCGCAAAATGTTGTATGAACACCCACTTTAGAAAAAAAACATAAATTTAAACAAAGGATTGCGATAACATTTAATACACAAAACAATTTTATAGTACAAGCAAATGTCTGAAATTTATTTAAATTGAAATTATAAACAACATTACACCTACATAATAATTAAATTATTTACACTTCAATAACTGTTCATTGCATTAAGTGAATATATTGTTGTAAGGATAAAGATTATGCATATATGAACATGCCTCTATATCTTAATTTGTACTTTTTTATAATTAACTACAATTAACGACTTTGCATCATTTTAATTGTGGTAGAGAAGCAGTCAAATATGAACCTCGTTTAGGAAAATGTTCCACGTCAACCAGTTAAGGAAACATTATCAAAATAAAGGATTATGTACGGAATAATCGCCAATTAGGTATTTAGGTAAAACAATTCATGGTTTTTGGCACCTATATAATCATAATGTTCACAAAAAGAGTATCCTTAAACATTTAAAGTTTCTCTGTTTTAGCAACCATTTTCATTTATCTCAAACAATACCAACTTTTAGGGATAATCAATACTAATTCTCGAAAATAGCACAACTAATTTCTGCAAACTATATACAAAAAAATATCGCCTTCCAGGTTTGTTTTGAACGAATTTAATTCACTGACACTACAATAATACAGAAGGATATTCAAATATTTCTCTTCGGATCGGTTAATTTTAAAAATTATGAAAGAAACTGGTGAAGAATATTAGCAAAAATATATTATTTTAGGAACTGATAACAGAGTGGGAATTTCAAAGAGTGCGCAATAAACAAATAAACAAACCTTTGGCGTATCTGAAATATTTCAGTGACCTTCCTATTAGCACAACCTATATTTATGGTTACACTCGTTAATTACTGTATGAATTTATTAAATAAATGAGAAAAATGTTTTTGTTAGAGAAAATCATCCACTAAATGTTTCATTCAGAATATTTTCTTTTGCAATATCAAAGAAAATTATTACTTTCCAGCTTCTGTATTCTATTTTATTTGTTATTGCAACAAATACTTCGTATTTTATTATTAGATATCTGCAAAATATATCGTCTTATACAAGGTGTATGGGAAAATACTTTCGTTATTTTAACAAACGATTCTTCGCATTATTTTAAAGAAAAAATTCTGTAAAACCAGAGTTCTTAAAACAAAATCCTAAGAGTTCTCGATGAAGAGTATTGCAAAGTCCGAACCATCGATTCTTATCAAAATCATATTTAAAAGCATATTTGGCAAATATTCCTTGATTGTTATTTAATGAATACACTGGAAATAAACCGATGAACATAGATAATTTTTTTTTAATTAGTGTATGTCAGTATATGTCAGTGCGTGCATATATGTCAAGTTCGATTTAGAAATAAAAATATATTCTGTGCGCGAATATCACGTCATGCTTTGTATTTATGAAGACGCTCTCCAAAATTCCGAAAAGTCTATTTATACATAATGATATCCGGAAAGACCACTTCCAGCTTGGCAACATTTATTCAAGTGTCTCAAAGACTTTTGGATACCGGTAATGTGATTACAGAATTTCAAGAATATGGGAGCTAGCAAGAAGTCGGTCCTGAAGTCAAAGAACAAATTTTACATCTTTTTGAAGAGGATTCTACCAATAATATTCAAACTGGCGCGCGACAGATTGGAGTTTTCCCTTAAATTGTACATAGAATACTTAAAGAGCAATTATTATACCCTACAAGCACTCTTACTCACTGATTTTTCGCACAGGCAAAAATATTATGAATGGTTTATTATTCAAAACCAAAAGAGTTCAAATTTTTTGTTCAATATTTTATCAACCGAGGAAGCTTCTTTCATCACGAATGGGATGGTGGATATGAACACATAATTTAAAAAAACAATTAATCATGTGTTTCTTAATGTGACGAGAATCGTTTACAACATATCATGGTGTGAAAAAATAATACTAATAACATCAACTTTAACATTAAACAACATACGAGGTGTGGCTATTAAATAACAAGGCTGACGCTACTGCAGAATAAGTACGCATGCGCCAAACGCCAGCGACCAACAGATGTTTAGCGTGAAGCATTTAGCATCTTCTCTTTCGAATGCAGTACCTCTCGCTTCCGTAGACAAATCCGTATAACCGTAGCCTTCGTTCGCATTAGAGTTGTTTTTTGTTTCGCCGAGAAAATGTTAAGTGTAACAATAGAGCAACGAATTGTTGTGAAATTTCACTTGAAAATTGGAAAAACCGCTACTGAAACTTATGATTTATTGAAATAAGTGTATGGCAAAGAATGTTATCGCGTGCACGTGTTTTTAAATGGTTTAAGTGTTTTCAAGATGGCCGAGAAGACGTTGAAGATAATCCACGCCCGGGTCGCCCTTCCACGTCAAAAACGGATGATAAAATAGAAAAAATTGGTAATCTGGTTCGATCTGACCGTCGGTTAAGTATTCGTGCGATTGCTGAAAGTGTAGGAATTGACAAAGAATGTGTACGGCAAATTTTAGATAACAATTTTAACATGCAAAAAATGTGTTAACATGCGAAAATGATGCCTAAAATTCTCTAGTTCGAACAACAAGACGGTCTCAAAAATGTTGGAGTGACACTTTGAATGCGATTAAAAATGACCCAAAATTATTGGAAAGGATAATAACATGTTTTTACTCATGATCCAATCCATGCACTGGAAGAGCCCAAATTTACCGAAAGCCAAAGAAGCTCGAAGGAGCAAATCAATGATTTGCTGATGATGATTGTTTTTTTCGATATCCATGGGATTGTGTACCTTCACTGAGTTCCTGAAAGTCAAACTATTAATCAACATTACTACCTTCACGTTCTTGCTGAACTCAATGATGAAAGAATAAGGAAAAAAAACGAATTCCGAAACTGTGAAAGAACAAGACATGGGTCATCAAGACGATGCGCCGACTCATTCCGCATTGTCTGTCAAGATGTTTCTAGCCAAATACAGCATCCCAGTGTTAGACCATCCGCCTTATTCGCCGGATCCTGTGTCATGCGACTTCTATCTGTTTCCTAAAGTGAAATCTTCATTAAAAGGAACAAGATTTGAGTCCGTTGAAGCTGTAAAAGAGAAAGCAGCACGCGTTCTGAAGGAGCTGATAGAAAAAGACTTCCAGTACTGAGAGATGTATGTTGAAGGTGATAATAAGTAAATATGTATGAAATCAAAATAAAATGTTTTACAGTGTCGAGTTTTAAGTGTCTCACCTCGTATGTAAGTTTTCCATTTTTTGTAACAAAACTCACCAAATGTATGCTGAAACCAATAGAATAAATGGCTATAAAAATATTACATTTTATTGTCAAGTAATAACTTAAGAAGCCAAGATAACAAAAAGGATTATGATGCATCGAAATAAACAAGATGAGGATACGTTTACCGCGGAAATGTAACCATTTTGTAAAAAAATGTAAAGAATAGTTCGTTAAATTTAAAAAAGTGCTTTCCTTTATACCCTGTAATTTTGTTTCCATAGTTTTGCATATTAAAGAGAATATTGAAAACCCAATAAAATATGTATATCAATGAAGTATTAGCATATTTATTTTAATAATATAATATGTCGGATAAGATCCTTAAACGCGTCATAATTAAAATAATATTTTTATCTAATAAAAAGAGAAATAAATGTAAGCGCACTAGTATATGTGACCTATTTTGTGTAGATATTTTACCAGATTTTATATATTATGCAAGATATTTTGTGCTACCAGGAAGTATAAATGCTTTGGACTTGTTTTTCTTTAATTATTTGCATTGATTTATAAAATATCGCATACGTAATGTTAATACATCGAAACAACATGATTTTCACATCATATAAAATACAAATTAATGTGTAAAAAAAAGTTTTTTTTTTTAATTTAAATCGAAAGTAAAGTAGCGACCATTTACGAGGGTCGTCCGAGAAGTTCTCAACATGATACCGAGGTGGAGCAAATATGACCTATCGATTATAGGTTTGATTATTAACTTAACAGACTTGATATGTGGTATTAGCCTATTTGCGATGCTGTAATATCGCGATCGCGTAAAACCTCTAGTTAAAGAAAACGAGCTTGTGTAGCTTATATGTCGTTCAGCCAAGTCACCTGTTTATTGAAACCGCGCCATAAATGATTAATTATTACACTTCCGTGGACGGCAATGGTTTGCACGTAACTGAGTGGCACGATCTGCAATGTGTCTCTCCATTATTAACTATTAAACTAATATTAAATATATAAAATAAACAAAAAAGCGTTAGTGTAATTTTCAGACTTCCAATAGAAAAATGAATGTTTTTTCATTTCTGAATTTTTACATATGTAAGGATTCAGCAAATAATTAAATATTTGTAAACAAACTGTGAGTTTTGCTCACTTCTAATGTCAAAATTATTCATTATAGTCATAGTCCATAATCATGGAACCTTGAACATCGGAGGAACGCTGGTAAATTGTTGAAATTTATTATCAAAATCAGTGTTCTGTATGACAAACTTATAGAATACTTGGCGAATTTTATGATGATGCGATATATTCCATACGAGGGATGTATTCATCAAATTATCGACAAATTCCGAACCCATTTCACACTGCTCGATATTAGAACAAAAACTAGACAAAAACTGTGCGTCCCGACGAAAACATCGCCGCTATTGCTGTCAGTGTTGATGCAGATCCAAATTTACCAATTCGTCGACGTTCACAGGAAGGTGGACTTTGTTAATCAACTACGTGGAAAATTTTGCATAAAGATCTTGGCCTGGTGCCTTACAAAGTCTAGGTTGTCCGAGAACTCAAGCCGCAAAACCATCGTTTGTGTCGTACGTTCGGTGAATGGGCTCAAAATCAATTGCAATTTGACCCTGAATTCATCGCCAAAATTTTGTTCAGCAACGAACCTCATTTTTGGCTAAATGGTTGCGTTAATAAAAAAAATTGCCACATTTGGAGTGGAAATAATCTTCAAATGATCCAATAATTACCGTTGTATCCAGAAAAATGCACCCTATTGTGTGGATTGTACGTTGATGTGATCATGTGGTATTTTTATTTTTTATTTTTTAATTAAAGTGGAAAAAAGCACGTTACCGTTAATGGATCGTTACAGAGCGATGATCAATAATTAATTAATTCCGATTTTATATGGTATTGGTCTGGAGGAAATGTGGTTCCAATAGGACAGCTCCACAAATCATACAGCCAACGCAGCAATCGATTTATTATGGGAACAATTAGATGGGAAAATTATTTCGAGAAGCGGATCTATTAATTGGCCACCAAGGTCATGTGATTTAACAGCTTTCGAATATTTTCTTTGGGTTTTGTTAAACTTTTGATCCTACTTTGAACCTAACTCGGACAATTGCCAACGTAAGACCCTAATTGCCTGAAAAAGTGGTCGGAAATTGGATTGACAGAATGCGCTTTGTCAGAAGTAGCCGCGGCGGACATTTGTCCGAAATTGTTTCCAAACATTAATGCCAATGAATGTTGTTTCACATACAATAAATACTGTCAAGGAATCTAACTTGACTATTATTTTATTTGAATTTAATTGAAAAAAATGATCAAAAATCATTCACTTTGAAATATTTTGCTAACATTGTTTCAAAGATCTTTATAGAATGTTTAAGGGACATAATATTCATAAATTTAATCAACGATTCTTAACATTATTTTGAACAAAATATTTCCTTAAAACATATTTCCAAAATGCAACCATTTCGGCGGAAAACAGGTAAAAACTTTTTAAATTTTCGTAAAAATTGGCAATGTCGTGTTTATTTCCATAGAAAGTATTCGGTTTTTTGTTTGCTGGTTGGCTTTGTAAGGTATTATTACAAAAAAAATGTTATACATTTTTATTCCATACATTTAAATATATACACAGCATATATTTGATTAATGAAATTACTAGGATTAATTTTTCACACCATAACAGGATTTAAACGATTTACGTCATATTAAGAAACACATGATTAATTGTATAATATAAAATATAAAATTAAATGTTCCACTATTTGCATCTATGCTAGTAGGCACCATTTAAACCAGTTTCCCGAACATGCTAAAAAATCGTAGCATATTTATAATATGGTCGGCAGCAACAAAATTATGTTGATTTTAATTCGAGCTTCACTGTAAATATGAATCATATCGCAGGATTGGGATACAAAATACATTTTTGGTTTTTTGGTTTTAAAGTTAAATACACACACTGACACACTGAAATAATAATTATTGCCATTGTAAAATAACATTCTTTGTCGCGGGGATGTTGCGATATTGCGATTCTCTCGAATTTAAAAACAATGTTCAATAGTTTATTTAAAGTGTATTCGTTTGATAAAGGTAAAGGTATTAGGGTTAGAAGCGCATCAGTAACTAAGGCTATTTAGCGACTGGACCTGCAGGTTAACGTGGATTCCGAACCACGGTCATTAGCCACCGACAACCCAGTCCAGCACAAAGGCTATCAACCTTTGGTTATGTGTTTACCCATAAGTCTATCAGGAAATACTTCTCAAAAGGCATCCGGCCTTATCCAGCCTTAACTTGCGTGACTGAGAGGTAATTCGCTGTCGGATTTTACACTCTTGCTTACAATCACAAACATTTAGGATGTAAATGGACAAAAGAAAGAAAGAAAAACAACCATCCGAGCCCTGAAATCGAATTTACATCCTGTAACTTGTCCCTTAGATTATTTTAATTTGTTTAATCATCATAAAATTAGTAGTCATAATCTTAAAACTACGACAAATAAATATTTTATTGATATCCCCATCTTAATGACGATGGATATTTCTTGTTGCTAAATTGTTTTTTTAATTATCTGACTTTATATAATTGAATTTTCTTATCCATGCTCTTGTTCTATAGCATGAGCAAACATAGCATGTTCCCTTAACAAATCATCAAGCATCCAACTTAACTCTCTACATTACACAGGTCTACAAGTTTTTTTTTGGGGCCTAGGATTTTAGCTCTGATTTTAGCTATATTTGGTGCTCTAAATCTAAATATGAAATCAGTTTTTCTTCTCTACTTTTCAGATACATCCACTTATCTATTAGTGTTTTTTCAATTCAATACATTGAATTATGGGTATATTCACCAAATGCACACAAAATATCGATGTTTCTTGTGCCTCTAGGATACCAGAGACAAAACACACTACTGGGTTAGAAAGAATAGCCTAAGAGAAAAAATATGGACGTTGGGAAAAAGAATGTCATTAACGATCCCTTAGTTGGAGAGAAAATCATCTTTTCTCCACTGCATATCAAGCTGAGACTAATGAAGCAGTTTGCAAAGGCGCTTGATAAGGATGGATCATACTTTGCGTAGAAAGGGAAAAAATGCATTGATTGAGTGCGGAAAAAATTTAAGCAAGAATATTTTGACGGCCAACAAATAAGACAACTCATTAAGGACCCTGCCTTCGTAAAAAGGCTGGACTTTATTTGTTGCAGTTGTCGGAAATTTTCTAGGAAAACGCAAGCTGAAAACTATTTTGAACTAGTAAACAAGATGCTTAACAGTTTCAAATCCCTTGGATATAACATGAGCATTCAGGTCCACTATTTACATAGTTTTCCTCAAAATTTAGGAGAAACCAGTGAGGAACAAGGTGAAAGATTTCACCAGGATATTAAAACTATAGAGGACCGTTACCAAAGAAGATGGGATACGCACATAAGGGCCGATTACTGCTGGAGTTTAAAAAAGCTGTTCCGAAATATATTCAAGAATGGTACGGAAAAAAACTTCTGAAGTGTTCAGTGACTAGTTCGTTTAATCGATGACTTTTCCTCTATCTTTGTATACAATAATATTTGTATAATATAATAATAAAAATTCCGGGTTTGGTCTTTTTATTTGATCGATGGCATTAACTTAAAATAGTGTAACGTATATTTCACTAAAATGTTATAATATTATAATTTGAGCTCCTATGCAAAAATTAATGCCATATTTGAATTCAGCGCATCAAATTCGTATAAAATCAGCTCCAAATACCCCAGTATAAAAACAACTGTTGGCCTGTGTTATCTTAGGTAGTATCTTATCCCTCATAGTAAGTAACTTTTTTGCTTGTCGTTTATATTTTCGGGAATTCCGTGTCAGAACTGTAACATGTCATACATAGGCCAAACAAATAGAAAAATAAGTACCAGGAACTAACACATTAACGGCATCAAGCAGAAAACCATCACCTTCTCTCTTGCGCAGCAAATTCTCAACACCGGACACAAAATTAATTTTGAGAAAATAAAGACATCAGCAAGAAATGAAAACTTCTCCACCAGAATTATAAAAGATTCCATAGAGATAGAAAAAAGACCCAAAAACCTAAATAGCCGAGAGGAGAGCCAAAGATTGCCGAGATATCTTGGAAACACATTTTATCAGATTTAGGAATCAAATCAAGTGACAGCCCAAGACAACGAGATCATTCTCCACTGAGACAAGCTCTGCATCTAACAACGGGTCCAAAAACACGCAGCCAAAAGCGAACTCTCCTTGGCCAGAATTAACCGGTCAATGATGGTGCGTCGCCAACACACAAAACCAGAGGCGACCAATCGGTCAGCAGCATTAGACGTCGAAACGCCGTCGGGTAAATGGTTTGAAAAACTGGATGAGATTCCATTGAAACGTCAGCAATATCGTCCACAAGAGAACATTCAGCTGACGAGAGATAATTATAATGCCGAGTAGTCGGGAGTAATACAGACTCAAGTGGAACACACAACAATGTGCGTCTCCGCCAAAATGAGCATACTCTAAGTGGCTTCACCGGGGGCGAGCCCCACCCATCCCTTACATTGGAGGGCAAATGTTTCGTCTGTTGGTGGTTAGACTCATCAGAGAGCATATGTCGGTATATGCCCTCTCGTTAAGAATAAGGAGACCCTATCCGTAATCAAACAACACATACTTCTCGTCGAATGGTTTATACATGCATTTTTTATTTCCTTGGACTTACAGAATGCTTAGTTTGGCGGAGATGCAGATGTGTTCTTGTTATGTGTTCATGAAATTGTGGACCCCGGAGTTGGGGGTGTATAACTCCCGACTACTGTTATCTCTTTGGACGCAGTTCAAACACACAGACGAACAATGTAAGCGATGGGTGTGACTCACTTCCTGTCAAGCAACTTATAGAATGCGCAGATGTGTATATATATATATATATATATATATATATATATATATATATATATATATATATATATATATATATATATATATATATATATATATATACATATATATATATATATATATATATATATATATATATATATATATATATATATATATATATACATATATATATATATATATATATATATATATATATATATATATACATATATATATATATATATATATATATATATATATATATATATATATATATATATATATATATATATATATATATATATATATATATATATATATATATATATATATATATATATATATATACATACAACAGAAGAAGTAAGCTTTCGCTGAACAACCAGATAACGTTGTATAAAACCCTGATCTGGTCTGTCTTTATTTACGGACACCAGGCTTGGTTCCTTCCAATCACTATGATTAAATGACTTCAGTCTTTCCAATCTCGTGCGCTTCGCGCAATAATCAATGCCCCCTGCTTTGTAAAAAATGTACAAATCCATAGGGAGTCCGAACATTCCTGTCCAGTCTTCTGGACAAATTCCTAACGACGACGTCCTTATCGGACAATCCGCTAATAAGAGCCACGGCAGTTTCATTGCCGGCCGTTACCCCAGAATAACCTTCCACTTCGGTCATTGCCTAAAGAACGGCAACTAAACTTCCCTAGATAAGCGACATTGTCGCGACATCCAGAACAAAGCAATAGAATACAAGTCAGGGTCATCGGGTCAATTTAACCTCCAGGAAAGTAGTAGTAGTAGTACCGACCAGTAGCATTTGTCGTCGAAACACCGTCGAGTAAACGCTATGAAAATAATGGATGAGATTCCATCGAAGCGTCAGCGAAACCGTCCACCACTGGACATTCAGCTAACACGGGATACCCGAGAAACTATCATTATATATATATATATATATATATATATATATATATATATATATATATATATATATATATATATATATATATATATGAGAGAATTGGTTAGTTGCTTGACCGGGAGGAAGCCCTTCCCATCCCTTACATTAGAGGGCACATGTTTCGTCTGTTGGTGGTTAGACTCTTCTTGGCGAGAGAGCATATGTCGGTACCCTGATATATATATATATATATATATATATATATATATATATATATATATATATATATATATATATATATATATATATATATATATATATATATAAACCAGATGCGAAGATGCTTTCATCGGCCGAAAAGAAAAGGGATAGACTACCACAAGAGAGTATAATGCTGCATTATTGGCTTACAAGAAGTTGATTTTAAAAGCCTCTTTTGCCTTAAAGAAAAAGTGCTGTTTCACCACATCAATTCTTTTTATTTATCGTATGTGTTTTTTCTAATACACCACAAAATACGTGTATAAAGCAAATACGAAAAAAAACAAAAATTCGAAAGTATATAAAATTGCAAATATAAATGTAAAGAAAGTAATACACAGCAAATACCAGTATAAATGTAAATGACAAACCCACCCAGATAAAATGACACACAGTTATAATCGTAAGTTCCCTTGGTTCATTCAGTCGATTGCTTCAGGAGATATATTGTAGACGTCATTTAAAGGGCCAGAACGGAGTGGACAGTCTTCAATTATATGTGTAGTTGATTTTGAGGCACCTCCACAGACATATTCTGATGTTTCTCGCAAACCTCACTTAAACATTACTTTGCCACATCTCCCGTGAACTGTCCTGAGTCTGTTTAATATTACAATGTGTAGATGTCTCCCCTTAATTTGCCCATTTGTCATTGTACAGTAAAATTGATCATTTTGCGTAACGAATTAATGCCTCATCAGCTCTACCATTTTGCAAAAGTCAGAAAATTGTAGGGCATAGTACAAGGCTAATTGAAAAGTTCGCAGAGCGGAAATGATAAAACAAGTTTATAGTTGAAAATATTACTTTACTCTTCCATATATTCTCCCTTAAGCTCAATACATTTTTTCAGCGGATCTCCAATTCATTTATTTCATATCTGAAGTGATTTTCTGGAAGACCTTTAAAATTCTCATCCACTGCTACTATAACTTCTTCATTTAACGAAAACGCTTGCCACGTAAGAATTTTTTGAGGTTTGGAAACAGATAAGTCAAAGGGGGCAGATCTGGTGAATATGGTGGATGCTCCATGGAATTTGACAGATCGACTTGAAACTTCATATATGTTCATATGAAAGATGAACCTTCAAAATGTAGTATATAATATATAATTCTTTTAATGCTCTATAGTGTCGCTCGGTTAACTTTCCAATTAGCCTAGTATATCAAGCAAAAAAAGGGACTACATTCAAAAAACAATATTTCATTTAAAAGGTATCAGACTTTTCAATTTACCCTGGTATATATGTGCTTCTATATTATTTCTACTAACTAATTTGATGAACTAATTATTTAAAACTGACGTTAAAACTTTTTATCTTAATAATTGTGGTAGGATAATTGTTTTACCGTCAATTTATTATGCAGTAATATTGCAAGTCTTGTTGCCGGATACTGACGAAATTGCAGTTTTTTCTAAAATGAAATCAGTTTATTTTCAGAAAAATGCTGAGTCCTGCTCGATATATTTTATTATTCTACAGAAAAAAATTAAATCCTTAACTGATAATTAGAATAAAAGGAAAAAAGTGCGAATTATTTTGTTAATGGTTAAAATATATTTAATTGTTATTTTTCGCTACGTTTCGTCGATGAAATTTTGCTATTTTAACACTTTTGGGTGTTGAAGTTTTTTTAATTTCTTTCAATTTCACTGAAAGCGATTATTTTCCAAAACAGATTACCAAATTGTTTGGTTTTGATATTCAGTCATGGCAAAAATTGTTGTTTTTACGCATAAACAAAAACTGACATAACAATTTAATAATCGAATGGGTGTTGGTGAAAGGTGTTGTTAAGATGGCAATTTACTATCAAGAATCTGCTATTAACTGCCACTATTTCAATGGCAGTGTAATTATTGAATTTGTTTTTACGAAATCGGAACTGATTGTAGTGATTTAAGGAAAATGATGTAAGATTAATGACATTTTTAATGTTAATATTTCTCAAGCTCAAGCCAAAAAGTATCACCATTCCTGTATGTCTCAAATTGATGTGTATATCTACATAATAATTTTAGGTATTCCCCCTTTTCCTCAAACTTCCATGCAAATAACATACTGGGTCAAGATTACATATGGAAACGGTCAAAAATCTCGAGAACGCTTTGAGATATCATATGAAATTTTGTATATAAACCTTTTTGGGTATATTTTCATTTTTTTTTCTTGTCGCATATTTAAAATCCAAGGCTAACTTTTTTTCTGAATTCATCGTATGTTTTTCTTTTCAAAATAGATTTTACACAATTGTTAAAAGGTGTGTCGATCTCTTTTGTCAATATTAGATAAAAAAAAATAATATCAAAATTATAATTTTATTTTATTAAACAACTATTTAAAAAAGGTGTACAAAGTGTCCACCATTAACTTCCTGGCTGTAATGGATACGTCGGAGGAAGCCTTGAATTGCGTTTTGCCATCAGATAAGAGGTATATCGGCAACACAACAAAAAAAATCAGATGGTGCCAAATCTAGTAACCTTGCCGGCCATTCGATAACCCATCGTTGACCGATCTATCGCTTTGAAAAGTAGTGTTAAGAAAATTTCTAACGTTAATGCCAGAAGCGTGCTGGTGCACAATCTTCCTATAACTATATTTCTTGGTTTTGGTTAATTAAATTTGGAAACAGACGCAAAAGTTGGGGGATCATATTTTCTTCCAATAGATCTAAATACTTATCTGCTGTTAAGTTACAGTCAATGAAATCATCCAAACCTTTAACTTTTGAGGATACTGTGTATGAACCCGCTCAATCCAGTGCGGATGAGTATCAGCCCAATATCTACAGTTGAGTCTGTTAACATGGCCATTTAAACAGAATGTTGTTTCATCCGTAATAATAATATTTGAAATAGAAATTGGATTGGTATATATTTATGTTTTTTATATTTAACTGAGGTAGCCGATACTTGATGGAAATTCATTTTAAATAAAAAACCAAGATTAATATCTAAATTTCCACTATATTTAAAACTTGTACGTATGACAATTGTTTCGTTTAGTGTAGTTTAGGTAGTATATGCTTTTCTTACTGTTAGTTTAATTTAGTGTGTATTTGAAAAAGACACTGTGTGTCGAAACAATTGTCATATGTACAAGTTTTAAATATAGTGGAAATTTAGATATTAATCTTGGTTTTTTATTTATATTTATGTTTTCTATCATAAATTCGCAAAACTCAACTCAACGCAATTTAAAGCTAATACTTTTGCCTTACTGTTGCTGACTACATCAAATAAAACATTCAACGAATTTTCATCATTAGTTTTTGTTTTTTGTATTTGGACAACTTTTAATTCTTCTACTGGAACCGTCGGTGTGAAACACTAAACTCGAAAAGTTTATTAACTTTTAATGGTGCCTGTATCATTGAATCTTTTCACCATTTTCGAAACTGTTGACTTAGTGATGTTTTTATTCAGATGTACTTCATTAAATAACTCGACAAACTTCAGCATAAATGCATTTTCTATCACCGTATCCAATAATTGTTAGTACTTCAATTATTTCTCTTTCAGATAAATACATATTCATTTCATACAAAAATTGAAAATAATATGAAAATAACGTTAACGAATTGAAATTTAACGTTAAGAGTTGTCAAGTGCAATCAAATATTTCATCTTTCATCCATAGTTTGATAGCCTGCTAAATGAAAAATATATTTACCCTAAAACAGATCGAAACACCTTTTAGCAATTTTTATATCTATTTAAAAAAAAACGTTTACTATTTACATAGTTAAATTCAGAGAAAAATGGTCTTTTCAACGGTACCAAATTCAAGTACTGTTATCATTAAAAAAGTCAAGTTAGCCTTAGATGTCAAAAATGTGACAAGAAAAAAAATGAAAATATATCCAAAAACTGACAAACATTTCTTGATTCGTATACAATTCATTTAAACATCTCAAAGCGTTCTCGAGATATTTGATCGCTTCCATACATAATAGCGACCTTGCATAGAGTTTTCTAATAAGAGTATCAGAACTTTAAAACGTAACAACTTGCAAAATCCATTTAGCAAATCAGACATGGCCGGGAAAAAATGGTTGAAATTATTTTTGCAAGTACATCTTTTGCAAGAGCTTTTGGATTTAATAAGGAGAAAGTGAAGACCTTTTTTAACCTTCCGGAAGAGGTGTAAGATAAAAGTAATTACCCACCAAATCGTATTTATAACATAGATGAATCTGACCTCTGACCCCAAGTTGTTGGTCTCAAAGGAAAACGACAAATGACTTCGCTTACATCAGCCATAAGAGGTTCACTAATCACAGTAGTTATTTCTATGAATGCAACCGGTCATTTTGTGTAGAAAAAATATGAACCTCCAGCTCATGAAAGGTTGCCCACCAGGATCTGTAGAAGTTGTTCATCCGTTAGGATGGATTCAAGTGCACATATTCACAGATTAGTTTAAACACTTTCTTGAACACACCAACTCAACTCCAGAATCTAAAGTTCTAGTCATATTAGACGGTCACTTCAGCCACACCCGTAACATCAAAGTAATAGATCTTGCTAGAGAAAATAAACTAGAAATTATATCCATACCTCCGCCTACTTCACCCAAGCTCCAGCCTTTGTTGACAAAACATTTATGGAACCGTTACAGGTCTATTACAGTGAAGAAATACGAATTTGGATTAGAAACAATGACAGACTATTAAATCATTTTGATATTGTAGAACTATTTGGCAATGCTTATTTGAAAGTATAAACAGACGCGACTGCAGCAAATGGGTTCCAGGTTACACGACTCTGGCCATTAAATAAAAATATATTCAGCGATGTTGACTTTATTGCTGCGCAACAATATGCTGTAAAAGATGGTTGTACAATAAATATCCCACCGACAAAAACAAACTCCTTGACTGAAGAAGGACCATCCACTACCAATCCTGTTCTGTCAGTCTAGTTCACCAAGTAACAATTCTACTTCAAATGATACTTCAGCCGCTGAACTTAGAATTGAAATACATGAATACATACAAACCTGAACCTTCAACTTCCAAACTTGATCGTAGCAGTCTTGATTGGTGTCTCCTTATGATATAACTCCAGTTCCAACACAAAAAATTACTACAGCAGCCACAGCAGAAGTAATCACTTCTTCGCCATATAAAAATGATCTCATCGAGAAAAGTAAGACAAAAATAGAAAAAGAAAAGAAATTGTCCAAGAAATAGAATAAGAAGAATACAGAAAACACAAAAAAAGGAAAAAGAATATTAGGCAGATCTTGTGAACTCTGTTAAAGACTCTAAGGATGAACACGGAGTCCAGTTTAATACAGACAGTAAGCCTAATGCCTCAATAGGAGAACAAGCTCTTCATTCAGTGGACGCCGAATGCATGTTCTGTCAGGGACTGTTTTTTTAAAGATACTTAAGGAAAAACATGGATCAAATGTTTAATGCCTGGGCTCTGTGCACATAATGACTGCGCTGGTCCAGAGATTGAGACTTGGGTTTGTGATTTCCACAAATAGAATAAGTAAATTTAAAAAGAAAAAGTTAGTTTTATTTTTTACTAAAATATCAAGATCTCTTATAAAAAGATGTTACTCTTTTTGTTTTTTTTTTAAGAAACTTTGTATCTTATTTTCATATTCCATATACTGGTGCCTATTCCATAAATAGCTATTAATTGAAAGAGATGCAAAGTTCTGTCTACTTGATCGTACTAATTATCAATATATAATAATTAACTGTATTTTCAAATACAGATAGTACGACTAGAAGAACTATGTCTCGATTACTACGAGGAAAAATTCATCCCCATCTTAAGACAAGCTCAACTCCAGAATCTAAAGTTCTACTTATATTAGACGGTCACTTCAGCCACACCCGTAACATCAAAGTAATAGACCTTGCTAGAGAAAATAAACTAGAAATTATCTCCATACCTCCGCCTACTTCACCCAAGCTCCAGCCTTTGTTGACAAAACATTTATGGAACCGTTACAGGTCTATTACAGTGAAGAAATACGAATTTGGATTAGAAACAATGACGGACTATTAAATCATTTTGATATTGTAGAACTATTTGGCAATGCTTATTTGAAAGTATAAACAGACGCGACTGCAGCAAATGGGTTCCAGGTTACACGACTCTGGCCATTAAATACAAATATATTCAGCGATATTGACTTTATTGCTGCGCAACAATATGCTGTAAAAGATGGTTGTACAATAAATATCCCAACGACAAAAACAAACTCCTTGACTGAAGAAAGACCATCCACTACCAATCCTGTTCTGTCAGTCTGGTTCACCAAGTAACAATTCTACTTCAAATGATACTTCAGCCGCTGAACTTAGAATTGAAATACATGAATACATACAAACCTGAACCCTCAACTTCCAAACTTGATCGTAGCAGTCTTGATTGGTGTCTCCTTATGATATAACTCCAGTTCCAACACAAAAAATTACTACAGCAGCCACAGCAGAAGTAATCACTTCTTCGCCGTATAAAAATGATCTCATCGAGAAAAGTAAGACAAAAATAGAAAAAGAAAAGAAATTGTCCAAGAAATAGAATAAGAAGAATACAGAAAACACAAAAAAAAGGAAAAAGAATATTAGGCAGATCTTGTGAACTCTGTTAAAGACTCTAAGGATGAACACGGAGTCCAGTTTAATACAGACAGTAAGCCTGATGCCTCAATAGGAGAACAAGCTCTTCATTCAGTGGACGCCGAATGCATGTTCTGCCAGGGACTGTTTTTTTAAAGATACTTAAGGAAAAACATGGATTAAATGTTTAATGCCTGGGCTCTGTGCACATAATGACTGCGCTGGTCCAGAGATTGAGACTTGGGTTTGTGATTTCCACAAATAGAATAAGTAAATTTAAAAAGAAAAAGTTAGTTTTATTTTTTACCAAAATATCAAGATCTCTTATAAAAAGATGTTACTCTTTTTGTTTTTTTTTTTAAGAAACTTTGTATCTTATTTTCATATTCCATATACTGGTGCCTACTCCATAAATAGCTATTAATTGAAAGAGATGCAAAGTTCTGTCTACTTGATCGTACTAGTTATCAATATATAATAATTAACTGTATTTTCAAATACAGATAGTACGACTAGAAGAACTATGTCTCGATTACTACGAGGAAAAATTCATCCCCATCTTAAGACAAGCTCAACTCCAGAATCTAAAGTTCTACTCATATTAGACGGTCACTTCAGCCACACCCGTAACATCAAAGTAATAGACCTTGCTAGAGAAAATAAACTAGAAATTATCTCCATACCTCCGCCTACTTCACCCAAGCTCCAGCCTTTGTTGACAAAACATTTATGGAACCGTTACAGGTCTATTACGGTAAAGAAATACAAATTTGGATTAGAAACAATGACGGACTATTAAATCATTTTGATATTGTAGAACTATTTGGCAATGCTTATTTGAAAGTATAAACAGACGCGACTGCAGCAAATGGGTTCCAGGTTACACGACTCTGGCCATTAAATAAAAATATATTCAGCGATGTTGACTTTATTGCTGCGCAACAATATGCTGTAAAAGATGGTTGTACAATAAATATCCCACCGACAAAAACAAACTCCTTGACTGAAGAAGGACCATCCACTACCAATCCTGTTCTGTCAGTCTAGTTCACCAAGTAACAATTCTACTTCAAATGATACTTCAGCCGCTGAACTTAGAATTGAAATACATGAATACATACAAACCTGAACCTTCAACTTCCAAACTTGATCGTAGCAGTCTTGATTGGTGTCTCCTTATGATATAACTCCAGTTCCAATACAAAAAAATTACTACAGCAGCCACAGCAGAAGTAATCACTTCTTCGCCGTATAAAAATGATCTCATCGAGAAAAGTAAGACAAAAATAGAAAAAGAAAAGAAATTGTCCAAGAAACAGAATAAGAAGAATACAGAAAACACAAAAAAAAGGAAAAAGAATACTAGGCAGATCTTGTGAACTCTGTTAAAGACTCTAAGGATGATCACGGAGTCGAGTTTAATACAGACAGTAAGCCTGAAGCCTCAATAGGAGAACAAGCTCTTCATTCAGTGGACGCCGAATGCATGTTCTGCCAGGGACTGTTTTTTTAAAGATACTTGAGGAAAAACATGGATCAAATGTTTAATGCCTGGGCTCTGTGCACATAATGACTGCGCTGGTCCAGAGATTGAGACTTGGGTTTGTGATTTCCACAAATAGAATAAGTAAATTTAAAAAGAAAAAGTTAGTTTTATTTTTTACCAAAATATCAAGATCTCTTATAAAAAGATGTTACTCTTTTTGTTTTTTTTTTAAGAAACTTTGTATCTTATTTTCATATTCCATATACTGGTGCCTATTCCATAAATAGCTACTAAATGAAAGAGATGCAGAGTTCTGTCTACTTGATCGTACTAATTATCAATATATAATAATTAACTGTATTTTCAAATACAGATAGTACGACTAGAAGAACTATGTCTCGATTACTACGAGGAAAAATTCATCCACATCTTAAGACAAGCTTAACTGATGAGTTCTTTAAGAATGAAACCGGTCTTAAGATATGGATGCATTTTTCCTCGCATTAATCGAACGAGACACAGATTTTTTCGTTTTTGTTTCACCAGATGTTCTAAAACCTCAAAAAACATGCGCTTTAAAGTCGAATGAAGACATCAACAGTTATATAAAATCATTAGAGTTGAAATCATCGGATAATTTATTGACAAATAGCAGTAGCTGTGAAAATTAAAACATGATATATATGATCAGCCCTCTTTGATGTTAACCCAACGTATCAAATATACTAATAATTTTAGAATATTCATATTATAAAAGATTTTGCATAGACCGAAACCTTGAAAGTTCAATTGTAACTAGACCATTGTCGATTCCGTTATGTACGAAATGAAAATTATATTATCTAACTGCGCTGAATGGGGAAATGTTCTTAAAGCGATTGCATAAAAGTAATTTACACCATAATTAGACCAAACAAGAGTTTTCCTTTTATATTATAAAACACTCTGGTATGCGTTAAACGCTCAACCTTCACGATATACATTAAACAATAATAAAATATCTTTCTTACCAAACAGGATACGCATGCTGCTTGTTTCACTTGATATCTCCAATATATCTAAATCACTCGACCAGAAATAATTCTTATTACTTGCCCCATTTAGGCAAAATAATTTCCACTAAAAATTTTCCACAGTAAAAATTAAAACAAAAAGAAACAATAGGACTTACCGTTTATAAAGAAACAACATTTTTAACTTGAATGGAATATGGAAAAATTACACATACGCACAATGGCTTTAGCGAAAACTCTTGAAATATATTATGATGTATTTACTTCAGATAGCGATTATACACTGTGAAAAATTTTAAACTTATGTAAAGAGAGAATTTGAAATAGAGGCGATTAACGAACTCAACGCTGGGTTGCCCGGGTATCTGGTTTTTAGTAGGAACGCGAATCGATAATGATGGACAATTCGATCGATATAAACAAATCAATTAGGTTTTTATGACACATTGGTCTTGATCAAGGTCTAGTAAATATATAAAACCGTCAACCAGGCAATTTAGCTAGACACGTAACATGTAACCGATACAAGTTGTATAAATAATAATACTATAAACTAACATTACAGGCAATAGCGATTTCTTCGTACTATCGATACTTTCACCCAGCTCTAACCGACAAGCTGGCCAGTGCACTGGCTATTTGACTCCCATTGATTGTATTATCTGTAGTAAGTGACTTATTTGTATCATGTCTCCGTCCTGTTTCAATATATCAGAAACATCAGTTTACATCTCTTTTTCTGTTTCGATTCCTACTGATATCCTTTGGTTACTTTGCTTTATCAAAAAGTCGTCAATTTTAATTCACCGTAAAATAGAAATTGCGTTTTTCTTCACCTGTTACCAATAATAGATTTTTTCTAGTTTAATCGATACTTTCAATACACAAATGTGTATAGAAACACTATTTTTTTCTTTTTTATCGGCAGGCGGAGTACCCTCTTTTTAACTCATAAAGATTTTACGTCTTCAGAATATCTCCTTGAACTACTATAAATAAAATATTTTATTTATTCAACCAAATTTATGTTGTCTTCTTCAAGGTAATTGAAGTTACTGAACACACTTATTCCAATGTTTTTTCCAGTCTTCAAACTGTCTTAAGTTTTTCATACTCCACTTCTGGTCTTTCCTTTAAACGGACCAACGAACTCTCTTGACTGGCTTCTACGAGGGTTGCTACTAATGTATCCGGAATTGGCAACAAGGGTGTTGCTAGGCGTCATCTGACATATGCATCGTAAAGTTTAACATTATTGACTGTATAAGTACTCAAAACGTTTTGTCATACAAATACTATTTGTGTTGTTTAGTGACTTGAAAATTTCAGCTCAGTCAAAAAATGGAATTAAGTAGTAAGAATTTACGTACGATGATTTACTACGACTATCAACGTAGATTATCTCAAAAACAGTGCATCGATCAACTCACTTCGACTTTTGGCGATGAAGCACCATCTAAAACCACTGTATATCACTGATTTAGTGAATTCAATTGTGGTCGTCGTTCACTCACGGACGAATTTAAAGAAGTTCGTCCAAAATCGGTTGTTGTGTGATAAAGTAAGATTGTCATCTGACATATCATGAGATGGATAATACCTGGGTATTAGTATGACAAACATACACAATATTTTACATGAACATTTGGCCGTGAAAAAGATTTGTGCACATTGGATTCCGCATAATTTGACAATCGCTTTAAAAAAGGCTCGTGTCGATTCGTGCAAAGAAATGCTCAAAAAATATAATCGTCGTGCGTCAAAACCATCTATACAGATGTCGAATCTAGGATCTATGCGTTGACTCCAAAGTAAACAGTAATCGACTGTATGGGTATTTCAAAATGGACCTAACCCAACAAAAGTTGTTCGCGCAAAAAGCACTACGAAGCAAATGGTCGCCTGTTTTCTTAATAGATAAATGGGCATATGGCTGCAGTGCCACTAGTAAATCGTAGAATGGTCAATTCTAAATAGTATACAACCATTTCTTTGCCAGAAGTCTTTGAATAAATAAGAAAAAACAACCAACAACGCAGAATAATTCTTCACCAATGACAACGCGAGCTCTCCACATCGGACCGAACAACTCAATATTTCAGCGGTCAAAATATCGAATTCATAGGTCATCCGCCGTACAGTCCTGATTCGGCACCAAATGATTTCTTTTTCTTCCTGTCCGTGAAGAATAAACTACGTGGTCAACGATTTTAAACGCCAGAAGCGCTTGATGCGTCCAAAATGCATATTTTGGAGATACCTCAATCAGAATGGAAAAAGTGCTATAAAAATTGGTTCAAACGCATGCAAAAGTGTATCGATCATGGCAAAGAATATTTTGAAAAACAATAAAACCATTTTCAATGATAAATATTTGTTTTTTTAAATTATTCCGGATACATAAATAGCAACCCTCGTATGGACTTTAAAAAGCATACATGAAGCAGTTTATTCGATCGACGAACAGGAAGAAGTCACCATATCTGGTCTGGTCATTATACCATATCTGGTGAATATGGAGACTCTTCTTCCTCCGTTAATGAGCCTTGACCTGTGGTTGTGTACGAGGTGTGCACCAAAGCTTCCCCTTCCGAGAGATGGCAGGCAAATATCTAGTGCGTTTTTAATACGAGTTTAAACTTTCTAGAGTCACTTGGTGCTCAGAAAGCAAATTTTTGCCAGTTTCCCACTCCCAGTTTTTAGATGCCAGGGATTCCGCCCTACCCTCCTCCGTTAGCTGCGTTCGCACACCCTAATGTGCATACTGCAGGGCCCACGGCACACGACGAGGACGTGGAGGTGTAGGTGGTGGTGGAGGTGGTAGTGGAGGTGGAGCTAGAGGTGGAGGTGGAGGTGGAGGTGGAGGTGGAGGTGGAGGTGGAGGTGGAGGTGGAGGTGGAGGTGGAGGTGGAGGTGGAGGTGGAGGTAAAGATTTTTATTTAAGTCTAGGTGTTGGCACTCTAAACTGTTACTAACCATTTTAAAGCCCAGAAATATCTAAATGGCTCTAATACTCAGAGCCTTAGTATAATATTATGGATTCTGGTAATGTTTTCTTCATGGGTTGAAGTAGAAAAGTTTCTTAAACGAAGTTTATGTTTAACTGTTTGTCTACCATCATTAAAGTCTTTGTACCACTTCTGGACATTTTTTTTGACATTGCCTCATCGCCATTAAAACTTTTTAGGGCCGATTCTTTAAAATGGGTAAATTTATATTACATTTTGTCTAAAAAAAATACATTTCTAGTGCTGATTAACAATATTAAGGGCCGGTTCTGCAACTCAACAATATACTAGGTATAAGCTACACTTGGAATAAAATTTGAAACGAAATCTGTAGAACGGGAGTTTTTTTAACGGCAAATAACGGGCAAATTTTATTCCAAGTATAACTTATACCTAGTATATTCTTGCATTATAGAACCGGCCCATAATATGGTTAATCAGCACAAGAAATTTATTTTTTTAGACAAAATGTAATATAAATTATTTACTCAATACATTTATCCATTTTAAAGAATCATATTTTTTTTTATTATAACAAAAGACGCTACAATTTCTTCAAATTAACCAGCGAAATTATATGACATTTCTGTCTCAGATGCCAAGGACAATAATACCAACTTAAAAAATAAATGATTGTATCGATACGTAAAGCGCGCGAGTATTTAAAACAATAGTCACATTATTTTTTGATGATCTTTGTTGATAGTAATCTATATATTTATATATATATATATATATATATATATATATATATATATATATATATATATATATATATATATATATATATATGAACAATTTTGTTGATTGCTTGACCGGGAAGGAGCCCCACCTATCCCTTCAACTGGATGACATATGTTTCGTCTCTCAAGGTTCTCTCTCTCACTCTTCAGGACGCCGACATATACCATGCCGTCAAGAATAGGGAGACCCTATCCACAACCAACAACCGATGTTTTCGTCGACCTCTCGTCGGATGGCGTATATACGTAGTGTTAGATTTTCTTGGACTGCGTCCAATGAGACAGCAGTAGATTGTGGAACACAACGGTTGGGTGTGTGATGACACTCAGCTACTGCTGTCTCATTGGACGCAGTCCAAGAAAATCTAATACTACATATATACGCCATCCTACGGGAGGTCGACAAAAACATGGGTTGTTGGCTGAGGATAGGGTCTCCCTATTCTTGATGGTATGGTATATGTCGACACCCTGAAGAGTCTGAACCTCGAGAGACGAAACATATGTCATTCAGTTGAAGGGATAGGTGGGGCTCCTTCCCGGTCAAGCAACCAATAAGTGTAAATTTAGTATAATTTTTTAAAAACCTGGAATAGGTCAACTTTTATATTTGAAGTGATAGACTAGTATTTCCAAATACAAAGGTATAGGAAAAAGGTTTGACAAAGAAAAATTTACAAATAATAGTTCCCGGTGTTGCCAGATTTTTTCAGTAGCTACTAAAACAATATTGTTTTTAAATGGCAACACCGTTTTTTACATAAATTAACAAATCTTAAAATCCCAAATAAAAAATGTTATGTCACATTTGTCATTGCAGTAGCCATTTTAGAACAATCAATTAATATTCAACAACAATACAACTTTTTTTGTTAAAAGAAACTGGTTTAAAATAACAAAAATAACTCTTAATGTTATTAATTTCTCGCCGAATTGATTGTTTCAGTTCATCAACAGAATTAGGAGCAGTCACGTACGCTTTGGTTTTCAAGAAACCCCATAGAAAAAAGTTTAAAGGTGTGAGGTTAGGTGGCCTAGAAGGGTACTCAACTGAACCCTTTCTTGCTATCCATTTTTCTGGCATTTATTGATTCTTCTTTCTACAAACGGTAGTTCATCAATAAACAATTCAAGTTCGTTTCTTAATAACTCTAAATAACGTTCACCATATAAATTTTGTTCTATGAAGATAGGTCCGATCACTTTTTTATTGTAGATTCCACAACAAACGTTACCTCTTGGATTATTTTTTTTTCTTCTTTCTTCAGTCCAACAAGGGTTACTGTCAGACAAATATCTATAATTTTGTCTATCGACCATGCCATTTAAATAAAAAGTTGTTTCGTCATTATAAAAAATGTGCTTCTCGAAATTTCTTGTCCAAAAACCAGTCGCAAAATTCCAATTTTCTATTACAATCATAATCATGCAATTTTTAAACGCTTCTCATTTTGTACGGATGATAATTGTTCCCCTGTAAAGTGGTCCACACTTTTGACTGAGAACAACCTACCTCTTGGGCAATTTTCAGCCTTGACTTGTGAGGATTTTCCACATTACAAAGAAGAAGATTTTCTTCAGTAACAACATTTTTGCGCCTTTTGACGATCATTGTACACACACTGCCAGTTATTTTTAGTTTTACTAATTCAGCGCATGCATCGCATAGACTTAAGCCACCAACATGAAGACAAATTAATTCAACTTTCTCTTTTTGATTAAATAACTGATTCATCTTAGCAACTGAATTAAAACGCTATTTTTATACACATTCAAATAAAACAGTTTTCAAATAACACAATGAAAACACAATAATGATGGCTCCCTTCAAACAACACAATTTTTATTTCATTTTCAAGGCCTACTATTGCAATTTTAGCTTCTTTTAGTTCCTGGCGACTGCAAATTATTTTAGTTGTTTTTGCTCATTGTTCTAAAATGACTACTTGAATAAAGAAATGTGACATAACATTTTTCATTACGAACTTTAAAATTTGTCAAATTATTAAAAAAATACTGTGTTGCCATTTTAAAAATATATTGTTTTAACAGCTACTGAAGAAATTTGACAACACCGAACAGCGGTGTTTGTACATTTTTCTTAGTCAAGTTCCTACAACTTTGCGTTTGGAAGTACTAGAATTTGATGTTTAGTGTTAAATCCAGCGGCGGCTCGTGAGGAAGGGCGTTGAGTGACCACGCCTCCTGATACAATTATCACAATAAACAATTTTTCAGAGCAAAACACCATATTTTATTTCCGTTCACCTTCTTTCCTTTAACTCATTTTCCTGGATCACCTCCTATATAAAATAGTACGAAAAGTAACAAGGAGGAAGGGGAAAGCAAAAATATTCTTCAGCAATACTATTTTCTTCTACGCCTTCCCACTTTAAAAACCCACTAGCTGCCACGGGATCCCTTTGATTTTAAGGTACTTTTGCTTTCTTTTTAATTACGCTAAACATTTTGTTTAATTTAAAATTTAGAAAAAAACTCCATTATTGAAAGACCATATATTTTGTAAACATTTGCTATTACAAATATTTCATCAAGAATCTCATAAAAAACTAAATACATTAAAATGCTAATGGCTTAATTGGTAATTAATGATACGTAAGCTAATGATTATAGATTAAAGTACCCCATAATAAATTTAATGTAATTTTTACTTATTAATTATACAAATTTTAATTCATATAAAAAAAAATAACATAAAACTGAATATAAATCCGGATTAGAACAAATAAAAAAAGGAAATATCTTTTCTCGATTCAGCTAACAAAACAGAATTAAATTACTTTGTAAGATCGCAAAAGGAGAAAGGTAACAATGGTGTCGAAATTGTCTTTTTTCTAATGCAGAAACTTCAAGAAAGCCTTTTTACTTTATTTTTATAATCCACTGAAGCAGAAATCTAAACACTATTATTTATACCACAAGATTTTTTTTGTCATTATATTATACAGGATATAGCAAATGAACAGCGTACATATTATATATATATATATATATATATATATATATATATATATATATATATATATATATATATATATATATATATATATATATATATATGTATATACATATTGTAGTAATGTTTGGACTACATCAACAAATTCACAGATTCTTCGTCCTGTGGTATTACAACTCCAACCCGTTAGTCAGGCTTGACCTCCTTCAACCTTCGCCTCCGGGTCTATTTCCAGCACCCCTTACAAGTGTTTGATGTTCATAGTTCTTCAATATCATGTCTTTGGTGAACCTTTTTTTTTGTTACCCCCTGTTTGCCCCTCCATTATTTTACTGGCATTTTCGCCACGTGACCCGCCCATCTGAGTCACTGAACTCTCACATAGTATTCGATATCCAGATCGTTGTACAATTATGTGAGTTCGAAGTTATACCTGATCCTCCAAATTCCATTGTCATTCACACCACTAAAAATGTTTGTGTACTCTTTTTTAAAATACATTTCACATATATCGTGTAGTATATTCTCGATGGTGGCCTGAATGGTAGATTTACGATAAAGAATTGTTCTGATTATATTGTAATAAATCAGAAATTTAACATAACTTCACAAAAAGTAATCCAATGGCGTGAGATCCTATGATCTTTGCAGTCAGTAGACATTAACATTTCGCGAAATACCGCATCCAGGAAACTTTTCTGACAATACATCGATTGTTGAACGAGATGTGTGACAAGTTGCAGGGCCTTATATCCACATTTATCAGTTCATGTCAAAGATATTCTATTAACATATTCATATAGTAAGACGATTTATATAACTGGAAACTCATTCAGAAAAAAGATCTCTGTAATAAATATTACATTGTGGACATCTCTGGTACTAAATCTGAGATTGCAGGCAGGATGTTACGAGCAGTCCCGACTACTACGCGCATTCACCGTATGATGGCGTGAGTTGTGTATTATTACGAACCGCCATCAACATGGTCAGTTAACATGGCCTGGTCTTAATCGTCCCTCCTCAACTGCTTTCCTTGCGTTCAACTTGAACTCGATCGCTTACGGTTGAAAGACTAAAAACCGTTCCCAAGAGACCCCTTTTGGCGCATGGAGGCAGTTGAGCAAAGATATACGGTGGCACCACGTGGAGTATAGGTGAAAGATCTATGTAATATATGCTCCTCAGGCCCGAGACCAAACTAGTTGCTCGATATTCCTTATACTTATTTTATTAGGTTGTTCAGGTGTAACTTATTACAAAACTGGCAGCGAAAAAAATTGTTTCGCTGTCGTGGTGTGTCTCCAGAAATCAATCATCTTTTCATCGATTCTGATTTTTTGTGACCTCGGATTCTGCAAGCATCCCTCTCTGTCCGCCTCTAAATCAAGTTTTAGTTACCAGGTTTTATATTGCTTATCTCCAATGGTCATAGAATTGTCGTTAACAATTAAGTTACTACAAAAGTTTATAGTACTTGCCTCTAGTTATGTTTGAATCACAAATTATAGGTAATTTAGTTTTGTTTACTCAATATATTCTGATAGGTGGAAATTTCAAGCCGGACGCCCAAAAAGATGTTCTACTTCTCTTTTATTTGTATTTATATCTTTGTCACATCTGGCTAAATACATCTGGTTAGAATTAAATGCTATTTTTCCAAAGAGTATTCTGGGGCTGGAGACAAAGGTTCAAACTCATTTGTACTATTCCACTCACTTATGGTTGGTCGAGGAAAACTCACGAAGGGGTCAGGGGTTGCTGAAGTAGCAGGGTGCTCCATAATATCTCGATCAGAGGCATTATCAAAATCTTCATCATTTCCATTATCACATAGGTTTCCCTTTATTTATTCGAGTGAACGAAACCACTCATCTTCATCATCTAACAAGTCTTCTTAATCTTAATCTTAATCATCTCCAAGTCTGGTATATCAATATTCAGTGTTTCTAATAACACATCTTCGCGCAAACATAAAATAAAAAGATACCAAAACACCCACTGGAATTTGGAGCTAGTAACTGGATTCAACATACCCTATAGGGTATGTTGAATCTTAGCAACATACCCTATAGGGTATGTTGATAAGAACATATCTGATAAGACAATAAAATAATTTCAAAAACTACAAAATTAATAAATTTTTATATTTTTATATGACAAATATGACAAAATATATTAATTAATTTCGAATAGTCGCCGGTGCGCCATAACTTTGTATTAGCTTGATACGATAACACGGTATCAAAACATGTTTTGATATTGATTTAAAAAATGTGGTAGGTGCTGGTATCCAAGAGAGAGAAATAGAAGTAATTTTGAGCGATGCCAACCTACCAGGATGGGAGAAAAATCCTTATTTTTATACCATATTGAGCATGCTGGGATCGAGGAGGATGTACCATATATATATATATATATATATATATATATATATATATATATATATATATAGGTATATATATATATATATATATATATATAGGTATATATATATATATATATATATATATATATATATATATATATATATATATATATATATATATATATATTCAAATATCTCTCGCCACGGCCCCACTACGCTATCCTTTGAGCAAACCTTATACCTACATCCAAGGTTGTGGGAAGAATGTATCGCGAAGTTTTTTGTTTGAAGTTTGAACATTCACCGTAAGATGGCGCGAGTTGCATTGAGATTGCGACCCGCCATCGATATGACCAGTTGACTTGGTCTTCCTCTGTTCGTTTCGATTCAGCTGTTTCCCTGCGTTGCGCTCGAGCCCAGCTGACGACGGCTGTAAGGCCAGAAACCGGTCCTGGGAGGTACTTGTCTCGACGTGGCGGCGGCGACTGATTTGAGACGAGCAGTGGTACGTGGAAGTACGTATGAAAAATTTCTGTTTTTCATATATATATATATATATATATATATATATATATATATATATATATATATATATATATATATATATATATATATATATATATATATATACCACCTGCCGCGGTGGTCTGGTGGGTTAGTCGCCTGCCTGGCAATTCCAGCGCTCGGCAGGCGACTGTTTTTCTTTCATTCTTCTGTCCGTCTTCCTACCCTGCACACACACTTATATATACACACACATGCCCACACATATCCACACCTAAACGACTGTGATTGTTTCTAGGCAAGTGTGTAAAATCCGACAACGAATTACCCCTCAGTCACACCAGTTAAAGGCTGGGTAAGGTCGGATGCCTAAGTGGGGTGCTGCCCTGGGTTAAAACACGTTTCGCAACCATAAGTGACTACTGAGTGAATTAGTGTTTTAAAGATCTTAACTTTCATGTTCCATTGAATACGTATACATCTTAGGACAGAATGCAGGGACGGAGTTACCCTTCATAATTCGATTTCTGATATCTCCTGTGATATTGTTTTCGTCAAGTTTGCACCCAGATATGTAAATTTATTGGCATCTTCAATATTGCCATCACCGATTCTCCAGTTATGTTCCCTTCTTGAATTGGTTCTTTCTCCAGCACCTTTATTTTGTTTATATTTATTTTTAGAGCGGCTCCTTTGGCTTTCACCTTAATTACATCCTATATCTCTTTTAATAATTTTTTCGATCGTGTTATTACCTTTAGGTCATCTGCCTATATTACGATCTATTTTTCGTTATTTATCATTGTTCCATTTACGCCTATGTCTGTTTCGCTGATGGTTTTGTTGACTTTTGTTAAATACTGGTTTAAACTGGTGCCATTCCACTAACCTTCTCCGACCTCAAATTTTACCGCGGCGTGTTATTAGATTTTTACTACTGCCTTGGAATTAAGTGTCGCCATCCCGCTTAATCAAATGAACTTAATTAATATTCCCATTTCCTTCATGGCTTTGTATAGTACAGCTCTTTGTACGCGATCGTACGCTGCCTGAAATCTGTGAACATCTGAAATCAAAGAGTATTTTGCAATTCGGAATCAAATTCGGTTGTTTTGTCATTGTCTTTGTCATTTGTGTTATTATGCAGATTACCTTTATCTAATATTATATATACTATAAAATAAATGTATTGGCAAATGTTACCCATTAAAAACATACAGGGTGTTGAAAGTGAAACTAAATTTTCGAAAAATTGAGATAATTTTAAAACGGTTGAAGATATCAGATTCAAAATCGGAGTAGTTGGGTTTTCAAAGGCGACAAATCCGAATTTGGTACGAGCTTGAGCCTAGTTCCTAGAGGGCGCTTGTTACCTACTTTGTGAGCGATTAACTCGCTCATATTTTTTACCCTATAAGGTGGAAATATTTTGAAAATAGAGAAGAGTCATAATATATATATATATATATATATATATATATATATATATATATATATATATATATATATATATATATATATATATATAAAATATATATAATTTAATATATATATAAAAAAAACTCAAAAATAAAAGAGCTGCGGGATGTGATAAAATGTGCGCAGAACTAATTAAACATGGAGGGGAAGAACTACATCAAAGAATCTACCAACTTATTTTACGGATATGGCGCGAAGAATACATACCTGATGAATGGAAAACAGGCATTATAATACCGATACCAAAGAAGGGTGACTTGACACAATGCAAAAACTATAGAGGAATTACATTGCTAAATGCGGCATACAAGGTACTTACAAACATATTAAAAGAACGACTGGAGATATACACAGAAAAACGTATAGGAAATTATCAATGCGGCTTCAGAAAAGGAAGATCGACAGTAGATGCCATACATATACTAAAACAAAGCACGGAGAAGATATATGAACATAATATGGTAGCACATATAGTTTTTGTGGATTTTAAGCAGGCGTTCGATAAAATCAACAGAGAACAACTCATGGAAGACTTAAAAAAAATCGAAGTTCCAAGAAAGATTAGAAGATTGATAGGTATGACAATGAATGAGTCTGAAGCAAGAACATATACAGAACAAGGAATGACAAATAACATAAAAATCAAAAAAGGGGTTAGACATGGAGATGCGTTATCGGCACTATTATTCATAATATCATTGGATAGCATAATACAGAGAATTGAAAACATAGGAACATTAAATAAACATCTTGTACAGATAGTGGCATATGCAGATGATGTTGCAATAATTGCTAGAGAGCAGAGAGAGCTAAAGCGCGTAATTAAAATACTTGACCGCGAGTCTAAGAAAAAAGGGCTGGAAATAAGTGAGCAAAAAACAAAGTATATGTACTGCAGCAGAAATGAAAGAATACTGAGAAATTTGGAGTGCGAAAACTATAAATTTGAAGAAGTAAAAACATTTAAATATCTGGGGGTCATAATAGATAGAAGGAATGAGGGACTTGATATAGAAGAGAAGATACATAAAGGATATAGAGCATTCCATAGCAACAAGAAATTCCTGAAAGACAGGAGATTGAGCACAAGGAATAAATTAGGAATATACAAAACAATAATAAGACCAATAGTAACATATGCCGCAGAAACTGTAACACTCACAGCAAAAGAGGAAGACAAACTAAATATTTTTGAACGTAAGATAATGAGAACCATAATGGGTGCAAAGAAAGTGGGAAACAACGAGTACAGAAATCTGATGAACTTTGAAATCGACAACTTGTTGGGAAGGGAAAACATAGTGAGAGCAATTAAAGCAGAAAGAATAAGATGGTATGGACACGTAATGAGAATGAGGGATACGCCAATAAGAGAGATAACAATATGGAAACCAACACAGAGCAGACCTAGAGGGAGACCCAGGGTCAGATGGAAGCAGCAGGTGGAGGAAAATATAAAAACAGTAAACGCAGAAAGATGGAGAGGACAGATCGCAGACAGGAGGAGATGGAGGAAAAAAGTCGAAGAGGCGAAAACTCACCAACAACTATGAGAAGGGCAACAAGAAGAAATGTGGACTGATCCACCACACTAAAAGGATTTGAAGAGTTTCTTAGAAAGGAACAGCTACAATTTCAAATATGAAATGTATTAGCTTATAATAATAATATATAAATATATATATATATATATATATATATATATATATATATATATATATATATATATATATGTATATATATATATATATATATATATATATATATATATATATATATATATATATATATATATATATATATATATATATATATTATATGAAACAAGTTTCCTTGACGTGAAACTATTCCAGATATTGCTATTTTTGTCATAGTTTCTTACCGCAAAAAAAAAATATATGCTTACTTCATTGTAATTAGTCGTATGTTTTACATACTAAAATAACTCGATAATATTCATAATTATTTAAACTAGACCTATTTTAATAATTGCATATTAGGGACGGTGAAAAAACACCTTCACCAAAACAATTTGTGAAGAACCAATGACATAAACAATCAATTCTTCTATTGGAACCTTCGATGTGAAACACTAAATTTTTTCAGTTCAGTTTTCTAAATTTCCCGGCGCGCGTTTCGCTAACCATGTTAGCATCATCAGGAGATTATTAAATTTATGATACAGGTTGAACAGAGGATAAAGGAGGATAAAGGAGAGGATAAAGGACCAAATTATTATTTGGTTTACCTGGTAGTAGAGTGGTAAATCTCGTCGACTTTATCATAAACAATGTTTGCCATCATATAAGTTGATATCCCTCTCGTAATATTACTAACATTTTCTTTTTTTATATAGTGTCTCTGTTACACCGAGGACAAGAACAAAAAATTCAGCATTTTGAGGATGCGTTGTCAACAATCAATAAGGATTCAGCGATAAAGTTTTCCAAAATCGTTTTAAATGATGATGATAACGAATTTGAACAAAGTAAGACAATAATAAATAATGTAAAATAATAATGTTATGTTTTTTGAATTTCTTAATGTAATTATCTAAAAAAGGACTAAATTATTACAGGTTATCAGTTACAGTAATATTTTGCAGTTACCTGCAAAATACTGAAAAATTAGTTACTTTTTAAATGAAATATTTTTTTTAGTCGAAAAATGGTTTATTTTTCAATATAGTCTGTTTGACATACTTGACTCGATGATTTTTCAACTTTTTTATACCTTCTAAAAGTACGACTTTTCAAATGATGTCATGATGTCACTTTTTTTCATGTTTGGAAAAATAAAAAAGTAAGAGGGGGCAAAGTGTGGAGTATAGAGTGGATGTAGCATTAATTCGTAGCATAAATTGACCTATTTCGATGTTGTAATAACGGACGAATGAACTGATGCTTAGTCGTGGTGAAACACCACCTTTTTTTCGCCAGATGAGTGCGTTTTTTATGAATTCTGCGTGGAATTTGGCCAATAATACAGCATAAAACTTTTTTGTAATCGTCCTTGCTTTTTCCAATCTCTGAAAACAGTTGCCATGACCTTTCCAGCCGACGAAAGAAGCATATTCGGCTTCTTCGATTCATACAACAGCTCTACAGGCTTGATTTTCATTTTCTGTAAATCAATGTCTCCGCCTCTCCTCTGCATCTTGATTTCGGCCAGCCTCTCACATTTCCTCCTCCTGCCTCCTGCATTTTAAAAATATCTCCTAGCCATCTCAACCTTTGGGATTTCACAATTCCTATGATGTTTGTTTCCTTAAAAAGCTTTTTCAACTTCTGATTTGGTCGCCTCTCCCATCTGTTTTCAACTCTTTTACCTCCAAATATATTTTTTTAATACCTTTCTGTCAAATACTCCCAAAATTATCTCCTCTCCTCTGCCACTTCCAGCCCCCGAACCTCACTTTCAAATGTAGCTATTTTATATAGCTATAATCTTATAACTATTTTATATATTATTTTCTTTAGATTGCGAGATACCACTTTACTATGTCATAAACCTTTAAGAGAGTGCTTCTGTTTCGTACCATTATCCCCTATTGTATTTCTTCCCATACGCTTGGTTTCCTATGAAATACATTGTTTATTAAATATTTACTTATCCTATATTCCTTGCCTGACCACGTAATATATTTCGTTTTTCCTTAGTGGATAGTAATCCGTTCTGATGTGATGTTTCTTCTAAGACTCACAGATTGTTTGTAGGTATATCTCACTTCTCGTTATAATTGCGACATCATCAACAAATGCCAAACATTGGTACCATCTATAGTATATTAGTCCAGATCTATTATTATCCGCTTTTTTATGGCATTCTCTAATACCAGATTGGTCAGTACGGGTAACAGCGGATCTCCTTGTCTAAAGCCGTTTTTTTCTTTTTGTTTCCTTTAGTACTTTACATTTACATTTACCTTCTTTAGTGATTTATTCAATTGAAATCCTTACTCTATCATAAGCTATTTAAAGCCAATAAATGCTACTACCGTATCCTTACTGAAATCATGAAGTCCAGCTTTGATTTCTCTCAATATAAATATCTGTTCTATAACTGATTTTCCCTTCCTAAATCCAATTTACTATTCTCTTATCCTATTTTCCACTCTTCCTAATAGCTTGTCCTTGATATACATAGCGCTAGGGTGTCGTTTAATACTGCTATATCTCTATAATTGTAACATTTCATTTTATGACGTTTCTCATAGAGAAGATGCAGTAGGATAGAGCGGGGCTAGTTGAACAACTTTTCGCTTGATCTCCCATAACTTTAAGAATATGCATCGAATTTAATTGATTCTTACTCAGTTAGTTTTGTAGTTTACTCTTCTCCAAAATATCTAGCGTTGTAAAAACGATGAGAGTACAAGTTTAAAAGTTATTGTCGGAAATGCGAGGGCGCTCCAATTTGCTCAAAGTGCCACACTAGTGGGGCTAGTTAAGCATAGGTATGGGGCTAGCTGAGCAATGGCTAAAATGGACTTGATGACTGTATAGAATGATCTGAATACAAAATAATTGTAATCAACAAGTAAATATTTATTTATTGTGGTTATTACATATATTATTATTATATTTCTAGAAAAATAAAATAAAAATCAAACATAATTAAATATTTCCAATCTTTGGATTATTATTACATTTTTTATATTTAAAATTATTTATTTAAGAATAATTATAACGCAAATAAATATTAAATTAAAGTAGTAACTAATTATGAGATCGAGAATATTGCTAGATGATCCCAAATTATTAATCATCTTTCTCTCTATCACAATTAACAAAAATTATTACAAACATAGGTCAGACCAACGTTCGGCATATATTTAATACGGAACCATTGTTTGCAAATCTGACACTGAATCCAGTTTTCTCCAGGTATACTCTCAGAAAATTGCTCATCACAAATCAGACAAGCGTACTAGTCCTCTTCTGAATTTGACTGAAAAATTTTCATCCTAAAATGAAATAATAATCATTAATACAATTATTAATATAAGTAATTTAAATTAGTAAACTTTCTGTAGAATCATCACATGCACAAATTAATTGATGGTTATTAATTTATTAAAGTAAAATTTGACTTTCCACAATGAACATCTAATGGGACTAATTGAGCAAGCATTGAATGCGCGTTGCTCAACTAGCCCCAGTTGAGGCAACAAAATAAACATTAGGTTATAAAAAAATCATAAGATTTAAAAATAAATAAACATATATAATCGAAAGAACGATAATTAAATAATCTTTAAATACTTACGTGATCCTTATTAAATGTTTTTATACGAGTATAGTAGAAAAATTATTATGAAATGTAATATTTTTCTACACCGAGAAAAAACAAAGCGTTCTTTTATTTTATCTGAGCACCGGGCAGCAATTGATAGTCGCGCCCAGTATTCCCCTCCCATAACTCCTTCTTTTCGCCATTTACACTGTTGTTGTAAGTTGCTCAGTTTTCGAGATATTTTGATTACACTTGCCACGTCTTCGGCAATCTTTCTTCCATTCAATTTTTTTCAAACAGTATTTATAAATGGTTTTCTAAAAGCTTTTCCCGCATTTCTCACATTGGGACCAAGCTCCTCTTCAATTGTCATAATCTGATTATATTTCACCAAATGTTCCGATCTACATGGAGCTCCAGTTTTAATTTGACCAGTTGATAGACAAACCACCAAATCAGCTATAAATGTGTCCTCTTTTTCGTGGACTGCCATGAAAAATTGTACCGATATTCAAATTGTGGGTGATGATTTAACTGTTACGAACCCCAAGAGGATTCAAATGGCAATTGAGAAAAATGTATGCAATTGTTACTAAATCTAAATCAAATTGGAACAATTATTTAAGCCATAAAGGCCCATCTATTGGCCAAACAAAATGGTTGGGGTACAATATCACATAGATCTGGCGAAACAGAGGACACATTAGTCCTTTTATAGCCAGTTGAAGTCAGCCAAAATAGTCACAAGGAGATAAATCAGGCGAATACAAGGATATTAAGATACACAGACTTGTTTTTTCCCAAAAATGCATGAACAGCGAGAGTTCTGTAAGATGATGTATTGTCGTACAAAAAAGACTTTCCGGGGCTCAATATTCAGTCCTCACTCGAACGATTCTCTTTCACAAATGCTCCATGACCCCCAGATACTTTTCACCAGTGTCATTTTGACCCTGTTGTACGAATTTCCGAAGTATGATATCTTCAGAAAGTAAAAATAAATCAACATCATCTTCTGCCGTGACTTGGAAAGCAATTTTTTCCATTTCGAAGAGCCTGGGGACTTCCACGTAGAATTTTAGCGGTTGTCATTACCAGTTAGAATCGATTTCAGGAATGTACAGTTCTGTCTAGTTGGTTCATAAGAGCACGTGGACACGTGCCCCAGCAAAAAAAAAAGAAAAAAAATTATGATGTCTCTCAGTTTTTCGTATTCGTATTTCTCCACAGCAAAGTGTGTGTATGATACTAAGAAATCTAAAATTTTTGGTTGCGACGCATCTCCCTATCCCCATTCCAAAGTTTGGTTATACTTGCCCCACCTGTTTTTCCGCCACGAACCGCCGCTTCTGTCTGGCTGTTTTAATAATGCAATGATCAACGCGAGCATTTTATTGGTCCTTATTTAAGGCATGAATTTAATTTCTTTGCTATCCATCTCGCAGTCGAATTCGCATCGTAAGCGATCATTTCACGCGCTTGTTCCATCATTTCATCAATTTTTTTGTTTTTTCGTCGGCCTGGGTTTGGGTGGCCTTCCAAAGCATCACCAACATTCTAAAATCACTCATATCACTCAAACACACGTGTAGAGTATAGGCAATCATCATCATAACATTATTTTCATCAATTCAAATATTTTTGTAAAAGTTTTACAGAGCTTGAAACAAAATTTGATATTAACTCTTTGTTCATCGTTTTTTTGTGACCATGTCACAAAAGGTACTATCACTTTAAGCGCTATAACTTGACAATCCGGTGATCGATTCTAATGATGACGATCTCATTTTATAGATTTTTAGAAAATTTTCATAAAAATTTTACCTACAATTATAAGGTTCGCAAATCAAAATGATTTTTCTTTCAGATCGTTGCTGAGATTTAAGCTTTAAATTAAATGTTAAAATTTATCCCAACAATGTAAATTTCAAAACAATTATTATATATATTTTTTTAATTCATAGTATGTACTGCACTCGCCAACGGAATCCATTTCTTAATTGATTTTACATGGTCAGCAACAGAAACAGCTCGAGAATTAGCTAACGATGTTAACATCCCTTATATACACGCAGATATTTCAATTACACCATATTTGATGTTCTTGGATGCTTATCTAGACACTAGACACTCCAGTGATGTTTTAGTCTTCTTTGATAATGAAAAATGTAAGTATTAGGTAATACGTAAGTGTAAGTAAGCGGTAAATATAAGACGGTAAAGATTCGGTAGGTAAAAATTCTAAGCTATTTTTGCAAAATATAATCTTTTAACTCAGTCAATGACCTGACAGCTCGCCGGCTTCGAGACGATGAAGTTAACAATGCATTTTCATGTATTTTATGTGTTACGAGATATTAGATCTTCGCCGTCCGAAAATAACGTCGAAATATTTTAGGAGGTAACCCTAAGGATTAAAACGTAAAAAAGGTTTCTATAAGCATACCCCAAAAATTGCTTCTTAAAGGGGATAGAGCCCCATAAAGGGAGAACTCTGAAGATGGTTTTTTCCCAATATTTTCGAAACGGTTTATGCTAAAGTCATGAAATTCGGTATACTTCAATAGGTTGGAATGGAAAAACGTTTTTTTTATGCTAATAATTGAATACTTTAGTCCGAGGCGTCACATAGTGGCGTCTCCATGGTAAATGCCGCCATAACTTTATTGTTTATAACATTTTTTAAGTTTTTAATTCAAATTATTGAATCGTAAAGATTTTTAGGTAAAAAAGATCCTTTTATTTCATCTCGTTAGGATAGACCGTTTTCCAGAAAACTGACTTTTTCCAAATCGATGTACGATTACATGGATATCGAAATGCATCTTGATAATTAAGTAGGCACCCTTGGACGAAAATATTTATTTAGTAACAACAATAACAAGACTAATTACTACTAAGGATTTGGCACTTATTCACAACAGATGTTGAAAATGACCTCCATTCATCTCAATGCACCCTCTAATTCTTTTCTTCATAGAAGATCTTACCCTGACGAAAATACCAGGCTTATTTTTGATATAATCTCAAGCAGTAAATACACGTTGCTGCAATTCCTCTGCAGTGCTAACCGAGATAGCAGACAGACCAATGCTTTCAAATATCCCCACGGAAAGTAATCGAGATGATTTAAATCTGGGGACATGGTGGCCAATGCACTGGTCCAACACGTCCTATCCATCGTTCTGGATATAACCGACCTAAATGTGCTCTAACATTTACAGAGAAATGAGGTGGAGCCCCATCGTGCATAAAAAACATGCCATATCTGAACTGATATGGTACATCTTCCATTAGGTCCGGAAAATGGTTTTCCAAGAAGTTCAAATAATGCCCTATCAACAAAAAGTCTCTAATATCCCTGCCCAGATATTGATAGAAAACTTGTTCTGATGAGTATTGTGAGAATTAAAAATTTCATTGCGTATGAACGTAGCTTCGTTTGTAAAAAGAATGTTCTGTATAAAATTTTCATTTAAACGCAATTGGTCCCTTAACCATTGCTAACTGGCTTCTTTGTGGCAGGTCATTAGGCTTTAAGACTTGAACTTTCTGCAAATGATATGAATGATAAGAGCATGCTGTAAATATAACCCGAAAAAATCAATTACAGACGCGGTGTCGTTCGAAAAGCAAGAATTGAGACACTGAACTTTCCATTGAAAAATTAATGTAACGGATGCTCAGGATATTATTTTTGGGGTTTCTCTAGATAATGCTGTTTCATACAGTTCGTACTTGTAAGAAAAACTCCTGCAATTCCGTTGAAAATGTTGACTCAAATAATCCAGAACATCTGACACAGCCACAAAAAATGGAGGATAAAAAATTAGATGCACTGTTGGAAGAAAATCTTTGACGTACATCGCTAGAGCTCGGTCAGGAACCCAAAGAAAACTGAAAGTCATTTCTAGACGTTTACACAAGCTAGAGATAATTCAAAAGAAGAATCGTTAAGCAATAAGAACAGATGCTTTGATCTTGTGTAATTCCTTTCCAGATTTAAGAAAAAGAACTTCCTGGATAATATTGTGACCTGGGATGAAAAGTGGTTCCTTTATGATAATGCGAAGAGACGAGAATCGCGCATTAATGCTGGTTCGCCATCAACCAGTAATACAAAACAAAATATTCACGTTAAAAATGTGTTGAGGTATATATGGTAGGATCAGCTAAGGAGGAAAGAAACTTCTGGACAACGCACAGTCACATACGGCAAAAATGGCTTTGAAAAGGCCCTCACCAGGTTGGGATTGAAGATTTTATCGTATCCGGCGTATTCTCCAGATTTGAAAAGTTCCAATCTTCCGCCTCACGTCTCTTATGACAGGTGATGAAAATTGGATCTATTTTGGCAAATCAAAACGCGAAAAATCATGGATAGATCCAGGCCAGCCTTCAACATCACAACCAGTGCGCAATATAATGGAGAGAATACTTTGATGTGTGTTTGGTGAAATAGTAGGTGATCTGTGTATTACGAACTGCTGAAACTAGATGAAACGATTACTAGCGATCGATACCGACAACAATTGATAAAATTGAACCGAGCATTGAAGGAAAAATGATTAGAATACGCCCAAAGACACAATGACAATGCTCGGTCCCATGTTGCAAAATGTGTAAAAAACTATTTGGAAACCGTTAAATGGGACGTTCTACCAGACCCACCGTATTCACCGGACTTAGTCCCTTCGGACTACCACTTCAATCGACTACCACTTATTTCGATATTATTGGACTTTCAGAACAACTAAACTTGAGAAGTTAAAAAAAAGTGTTTTGGTGTTTAGTGGAAAATTTCTTCAAGTTTAGTGTTTCATACCGAAGGTTCCAAAAGAAGAATTGATTTCAGAACAACACATTTTCTTACGGAGAAGTGAAAATTTGGCTTGATGAATGGTAGGGCCTTAAAAAACCAAAAATTCTTTTGACGCAGGATCCATCCTTTGACGAAAAGATGGGAAACAGTTATAGCTAGTGATAATACTTTTGATTGTTAAGGTAATTTAATTTGTTATGAAAATAAACGCTCAAATTTTGCGAAAAAAATCGACATTATTAACCGAAACCCGTATTACATATCAGCCAAGTGATACTACAGCAATCGTTCCTAGTTTAATAATAAAGTATGGTCCTGAGGGACTGCATTGGACACTGTCATGAAGCAGAATAACTTTATCGTAAAGTTATTCTGCTTCATTCATATTCAAAATACCGAAAATTGCCCGTTCCTTCAGTCGCCCCCAAGGCATTAGCAAGTCTCCCTGGTTTCTGGCCTTAAGCCGTCATCAATCCAAATTGATGATTGGTCATCAGACTAAACATACAACCATATATACATATATATATATATATATATATATATATATATATATATATATATATATATATATATATATATATATATGTCGAGTTTGTTGCATTCGATTTATTAATAATTGTATTTTGTTTCCATAAAATGTCTGATATGGACACAGCTGATGAAATTGTCGATATTAACTATACCCCGCCTAAAAAGAGGACAGTTCTTAGTGAAGTACTGTAACAATCACGTGCAATATGCGTGTATATGTGTGAGTTTAGTTATTTTCTTCAATAAATAGGCTATAGGTACCAAGTATACATGAAAAGTTGTATAGTGAGATCATGGAGAATATTAATGAAGGTTAAGTTCGAGCCCTACTGGTAACGACTTAAGTTCAGAAACCGATTTCGGGAGACAGTTTCTAACGGTTAGGGGGCCGATAAAAGAATCAGCAATCTTTACGTGAAGTACAGATTAATATTCCGTTTTTGGAATATTTTTAATATTCTCCACGAGCCCATCATGCAACTTTTCAGACATCCTTAACCTCCTAAATTGCTACTTTTCGTCCAAAGGGTCCTTCAATTGGCCAATTGATGTTGATAGTCTGCTATAGTTGTTTTAATCAGATGTACTGGTAATACTGGTACTGGTAACAGCTAATACAACACATCTTTCCAATCCCACCAGATGCAAAGACGCTTGCAGAACGAATGATTTTAAGGGCTTCAGTAGCATTTTTCTTCAAATGACATTGAAAATATATGAAGAATCGAATATTTTCTTTAATTATTTCTGATGTGAACACTAATAACGCAGGTCAACAAATTTAAACTTTTTTAAGATAACATTGATGAAAATAGGTGTATATGAAGTATTTTATGATCCTTAATCCGAAAATGAAAAGCTAATTACTTTAGTTTTTTTTTATTACAGGGGGTCAGTGCTGGAAAAAAAAATTACGACTTATTTTACAATCTAATATGTATTTAATATATACATGCAAAACGTGTTAAATATATGCAAATACATCACTGAGGATTATGCGAATAAAATCCTGATTTTTTATTGATTTTTTGATCAGATTGCCACATACCACATTGCCACACACCAATGTCACAAATAATGTTGGTTTTAAGACAATTGAGTGTTTGTGGTTTATTTATATAAACTAATGATTTCACATAACCCCAGAGAAAAAATCCAATGGACTTATATCCCATGATCTTGGTGGCCAAGTAGCTTTGGCATTTCTTCAGATTACACGGTCATTGAAATATTATTTCAATAAATTGATTGTGTCACGGGATGAATGACATGTTGCACCATCTTGTTGAAACCACATGTCGTCCATATCAAAATCATCCAATATATGGCAGAAAAAATCAGTAATCATATTTCTGTAGCGCCCTCCATTGAATTTATCTGCTCTTCCATTTTCGTTGTCAAATAAGTACTGTCTAATTACACCTCCAGACCATAAACCACACCAAATTGTTTATTTTTGTGGATGATGAGGTAATTCAAGAACAGCATGTGGGTTTTCTTCACTCCAAATGCGACAATTGTGCTTCTTTACGAAGCCATTTAACCAAAAATACTTCATCGCTGAAGATAATGTTTCCATGAAATAATGGATCTCTTTCAAATTACTCTAAAACCCAATCTACAAAATTTCTACACACCAAATGGTCACTCGGTTTAAGTTCTTGGATTAACTGAATTTTATATACCTTGAAATAATGCAAATCTTTATAAAGAATATTCAATGTAGTGCCATAAGACATCCCAAGTTCTTGAAAACATCGTGTAATTGATTGTTCAGGATTTTCTTTCCCACTTTGGTCAATGTTTTCAGCAATTCGTTTAAGTTTTTGACGGGTTGGATTCTTAGCATCACACCATTTCATTCGAATTTTTGAATTAAGTTACAAATAATAAGCTCTGTAGGTCGATTATGTTGATCATAAATTTCAGGGCATAAAATTTAGGGCGTTTTTGTTTACGCTGTGCAACTGTATATTATTTCATGATGATTTACCAAATAATACTAAACACAAAGGTCAATTTTGACGGGAAACAGAAAAAAATGGCTGCTATGACGTTTTACAAAAATATATAGTAATAGTTTGATAACCCTTTACTAAAAGTAAAGTGAAATGTTTGCCAACTTATATAAAATTTAAGCTTCTTAAAGATGTATCCAAAAATAATTTTGTGTGCATTTCAATTTGCAGATATCGATCAAGCGTTGTATTTCTGGATCGACTCGACAAGGTTAAGAATGGTTATATCAGATACATTTACTAAGAAAACAGCAGATAGGATTGATCAAATACGACCTATTCCAAATAGTTATGCCCTGATTGGTACAGCTCAAAATATAGCCAATTTATTTGAACAAGTAAGAGTGTTAATCTTGTGAAATATTTAATAAGTTGTTTACAAAAATACTACTTAAAGCAGCTTAAAAGGACATACAGTAACAGTTGAATATATCCCGTTAAACTTATTCAGTAAACATAAATGTTGACAAGTTTGAAAAGTTTGTACACCAATAGAGTTTTAAAGCGATGTTATATACAAAACGGCGTCATTAGAGTAATGTCTGAATGATTGTGGCGTGTTCATATATTTTTTCTCCTTTATTTGGGTTTTTCGCCACTGTCTAAAACTAAAAAAAATATCAAAAATACCTGTTCTTATTTAAAGAAAGAATCACTGGGTAAAAACAAAAAACCAAACGGAGACAAATTTCTCAGTGATTCTTTTTTGTAATAAATTTGCCTAACGAACAAAATTTTAAAGATATAAAAATGTTATAAAAAATTTACAAACCTTTAACGTTAACGTTTCGGATGGTATGGATCTCCCCCCATTTTCAAAACTGAACTAAAAAATAAATTATATTAATTTGTAATATATAAAGTAACGAGTGAAAGTAAATATATTTTTTTGTATGTCAACGATACTTACATTGACAACAATGGATTTTCATGACAGTGGCATACTACCAATATATATATATATATATATATATATATATATATATATATATATATATATATATATATATATATATATATATATATATATATATAATATATATATATATATATATATATATATATATATATATATATATATATATATATATATATATATATATATATATATATATATATATATATATATATATATATATATATATATATATATATATATATATATATATATATATATGTATATATATATATATATATATATATATATATATATATATATGTATATATATATATATATATATGTATATATATATATATATATATATATATATATATATATATATAGGTAATGTTTACTGTATGATTGTTTATTGTACTGATTGTGTATTCAAATATTTAAATGTTTTTAATTGTATTCTTTAGAATCGGGAACCATATTGAATTTAAATCTACCGAAGGCATAGCAATACATTTATTTTTATTTAAATTAATAACTCGTTACCCTCCGAAACGTTAACGTTTCGGCAAATTTAAACGGCAAATTTATTACAAAAAAGAATCACTGAGAAATTTGTCTCCGTTTGGTTTTTTGTTTTTACCCAGTGATTCTTTCTTTAAATAAGAACAGGTATTTTTGATATTTTTTGAGTTTTAGACAGTGGCGACAAACCCAAATAAAGTAGAAAAAAGTCATGTAGCCTACTAAAAAAAATTGTTAATAAAAGTAACATTTGTTTCAATTATTATAACTTTTAATTAGAAACATAAACCTTGTTTATTTGAGTATCAGATAATTACAGTTTATATCAACTATAGTTGTACATTTCGGTAAAATTAGAGATTTTCCAAAGAAAGTCATTCACTCTCATTACCTCATACTTCAGGAAATAACAGCACATTTAACGTTTATATGTGAAATGGGGGCCATAGTTTTTATTCAACCTCAAATATGAAGCTTAATATAATCAAATCAAGCAAATCTTAATATAGAGAACTATTTGTAACATAAATAAAGAAATCAAATTATTAAACAAAACAAAGAAACAGACATTTTAAGAACCCAAACAAAAAGCACATAATATAATTATCAGGATTATCACTGCCAGAACATTCTTTATGCGTCCAGTTTCCGCAACTTCTGGAACGGTACCACATCTCTCTACTATTACACGTGTCTAAACAACTCGCACATCTGAGTATTCTGATTCATCATCACAAATTAAATTTTCATTTAGTTCTTCTGTAGACGATTCTTCATCGTCACTCTTAAATAAATTTTTCTTTGCTCTTTTTACTCATTGTTTTTTGTTTGCAGTCTGTCTTCATTTAACACCTTTATCTTTGGTACATTTCCCTTTAATACATTTTCCTTTGGTACAATTTAATGTATCGTAGTTTCCTTTGTCTTTCTGATACGCTTTTGTTTTGCTCTCTTTTTCAATAATTTTCTACTTTTTTTCTTCGAATACAGTTTTCATTGGTGTGCTTGTTAAGATTTCAGAATGCTGTTTAATTAGAAATGTGGGGTGGTGGCATTGGGCTTACAGTGGACACAACAGTAGCAAAGTCAGAAACTGCTTGATCATTATCAATATTACTTTCACATTGTTGATAATCATTTGATGAGGACGGAGTTGTGGTAGGTCTGTCGGTAGCTGGCTGCTAGATAATAGGCTGATTTAGTGTTGCATTTGATGGAGACCAAATCAGGATAGGGCTGATAATAGCTGACTGCTGAAAGACTTGTTTCTGTGATGTGGATGGAATCGTGACTGGACTTACAATAGATTGCTGTTGAATGACTGGTTGATGTTGTGCATCACTTAAAATGGATGGACTTTTGGCAGGGTTGACATTATCTGGTTGGTCAATAACTGGTTGCTCGTAACTGGTAACTGGTAATCGTAACAGTGTTGATATTAGGTGACTGCTGAATGAGAGGCTGCTATTGTGTACCATATGAACTGAACAATAACATTGGTACCCACAGAACCGCCTTCCTCACCAGTAGGAATAAAATCATCATCACAAAAAATTGCAGGGTTCATTGGGAGTATTCCAGGTTCTTTAAAGCCTGAAACTTTTTTTTTTCTACACACGCTACTCTCATATAGGCATTATTACACAGTCCTACAATCTCATATAATGTACTTTTTGTCAATCTTTTTGATTTCATATACATGTCATGCTCTTTGTTGTAAGCTCTTTTAAAGAAGGAATAAAAAATAACGTCAAGGGGTTGTAGACGGTATGATGAATATGGTGGATTAGTCAGTATTATGACATGGTTTTCTTTTGCCAATTCCCAAGCTTCTAGAGTAGAAGGACTGTGGTGATTTTTCAACACTAGCAAAATTGGTCTTTCAGCAGTAGGTTCGTTTTGTTTTATAAAATGTTGTAACCATAAAATGAATATATTTTCGTTTGTCCAACCATTATGAGAACATCTGTAAATAGCTGCTGGTGGTCCATCTCTTTCCAGCTGTGGGAGTCACGTCGTGGAAAAATGAAAAAAGGTGGGATGAAAGATCCTGAAGCGCTCATAGCACGTATTATTGTGACGATTTTACCTCTTTCCCATGATGTAACAGCTCCAATGCATTTTTGTCCTTTGGGAACTATAATTTTTCTCAGTTTCTTGGACAGTCGTCACACCAGTTTCATCTACATTGTAAATCCTTTGTGGTTTAAAGTTATGTTTCATCACCAGTTTCTCCAAATTATTAAAGAAACATGGCAAACCAAGTTTTTCGAAGAGATGGAAGACGCAGGGAGGCAAATCAGGCGAGTAAGGTGAATGATTGATAGTTAAAATGGCATTTTTGGTAAAAAATCAGTCATGAGCGCCGAGTGATGGGACGGCGCATTATCGCGTAACAAACGCCAGCTGGCATTATGGCCGCACACGACGAATACGCGATAACAAACGCTTCATAACACTAAGACAATATACAGCATTGATCATTTGACCAGGCGGAACCCACTCCATATGCACAGAGTTCCCTCCGAATCGTAGAAACAAATCAACATTGTTTTGATTTTTGACTTCTCGAGACGGTTTTTCTTCCGGATTTGCCTCGGTCGGGTACTTCCATTCGGCACTTTCACACCTGGTTCATATTGAAAATACCACGTCTCGTCACCAGCAACAATGCTGTACTTGAAGTTTTCGTCCTTTTTTCGACTTTTTAATCAAGTCCTTGCAATGTTGAATTCGGAGCAATTTTTGGTGTTCAAAATGCGATGAATTGATTCTTTGGACATGTTTCATTTCATTTCCTTGTATCGCAACTAAGATTTTGGCTGATTTTTTATAAATTCACGCACCATTTCAATTTTATTTTGAGTAACCACGGACTTTTTCGGATCAGGATATTCGTCGTCCTTGATGTCCTCACGACCTTCTTTGAATCGTTTAAACCACTCGTGGCCTCTGCCACTGGATAATCAATCCTTACCATATCCTTATCATTGATCAAGTTTCAAGATTGATCAAGTTTTATTTAATTGAAACATTTCGATGAATGTTTTACCAACTTTAAAAGAAAACTAATATTTGTTCGACGTTCATTTTTGGTATACCGATGATATAAACACACTGACACTTTACGAGCGATAAGTTGGCTGCTAATGATCCGAATATCATAAAATTTTGTTAGAACGTCAATGAAAGATCCACCTTTCCAACGCTTACCCCCGTCAAAAGATCAAACTCATCGATAAATCAATTTAATCGAACTTGAAACTGCAACGTGAAAACTGCATTAAGTTCAGTAAATAAATTTTTGTTTGCTTCATCATAATTCTGCCGCAGAAATCATTTAGAAATGGAAACATGTCGAATTTATTTTTTTGTTAAATAGTTATTTCATTAAATAACAAGCCCCTATTTTTTTAATTCATTTGATTCTGTTATGATAGGAATAAATAATTCATGAACCATTTTCGTATACTGATGTAAGTTTTTCTTTCCAGGCTAAACAACAAGGTCTGATAAAACTACCAGATCGCTGGAATCTACTCTTAACCAACATTCCATCAACACCCTTTAACAGAACCTTACTGTCAACAGATCCAATCACATTATTAATTTTAAAAGAAGATTATTGTTGCAATCTTCTGCAGAAAGACGTATGCCAATGTCCGGAAAATTTCCAACTAGAAGATCAATTTATCGTTTGGTTTGCGTTGATCCTGGATAAAGTAATTCGGAGTGCCATGGAAGAACCTTGGGATTTTTCGGGGAATCCTCAGTGCAACGCATCAAAATATCCTGATGATACAATTGAACGTTTCAGGGATGTATTGCAAACGGTTATTGATGAGGAAAAGACAATTTTACGAAAAAAAGGTGACACTGTCAGATTAAATATTGAAGGAGAAGTACAAAAATATTATGAGAACGATATTCAGGTACAACACATTAGTATTTGAGGTTTAAAGTAATTTCGTAAGTTTTTTGTTAAAACTCAAAACTCAAAACATTTTTAACAATTAAGAAAAACAATTAAAACAACAATTAAAAAAAAATTTGAATGGTGCAAGATCTGGACCATATGCTCGATTTGGCGGAAATTGCGTTGCTGTGTTTTCTTAAATATCTTTCTCTATTTCCCTGAAGATTATCCTATTTGGTTGTCCTACCACAGAGAAGCTTTCGTGAGCCGAAGTTGAAATTAAAAATGTTAAGATTGTTCCTTCGCCTTTTCATTATTTTACTTCGTTATTTCCTACAGTAACAGAATTATTTAAATAATTAATTCACAAGGATTGTTCGAAAAGTTCTCAGCCTAAGCTGAGAGAAAGCATGAGAGTTTTTAGAACGCATCTTTATTTTCCAACATAGTCACCCTGCAATTCATTACATTTAGATGTCAACTTTTTATACCCTTCTCATCATTGGATGCTAATATTCTTCCAATGCGCCATTTCTTCAAGTTTGGAAAGAAAAAACCAAAGCCAGCAATACAACACATACGGAAGCACTCGAAAGCTTAAAAGTGGTCGAAAACTTAAAATTCTATTCAGATGGTTTTTCTTTTTAGCCCAATGTATATCGTTAGTCTCAATAGTGCCCTTAGAAAATCCCAGGAAACCGTAGCCATGACCTTTTCTAGAGACTGGATAGTTTTTCCTTTTTTTTGGCGCATTTTTACCTGCCCCCACCTACTGTACGGACTGCTCTTTCATTTTCGAATATACAGGGTGTACGGGAAACAACTTTCGTAAATTTTACCAACGATTCTTCGCATCACTTACAGTTCCTTAGAACAGAGATAAAAAACATATAGATTTCCACGAAAAAAATTGAAAAATGATTAAATGACCAATCGAAAAGCTATGATAGGAATTATCATTTTAAGCAAATTTATATAAAAGCATATTTGGCAAATAACACAGGCCTACAAGAAAAATAAAATTTTTGGTGCCCAGGATTTTAGATTTGATTTTAACTATACGAGAGTTGCTATTTATGTATCCGGAATAATAAATAAAAACAAATATTTATCATTGAAAATGGTTTTATTCTTTTTTAAAATATTCTCAGTGATGATCAAAAACACTTATTCATACGTTTGAACCAATTTTCATAGCATTTTTTTCCATTACGATCTCCAAAATATGCAGTTTGAACGCATCAAACGCTTCAACTGGCGTTTGTTGACCACGTAGTTTATTCTTCGCGGACGGGAACAAAAAGAAATCATTGGGTGCCAAATCGGGACTGTACGGTGGATAACCCATCAATTCGATGTTTTGACCGGTCAAATATTGAGTTGTTCGGTCCAATGCGTGAGAGCTGGCGTTGTCATGGTGAATGATAATCCTGCGTCGCTAATTGTTTTTTCTTATTTTTTCAAAGACTTCTGGCAAAATTGTTGTATACCATTCAGAATTGACCGTTTAACGATTCTCTAGTAGTACTGTAGCCACATGCCCATTTATCCCAAAAAAACCCGTAACCATTTGCTTTGAAATACTCCTTGAGTGAACAATTTTTGTAGGGTTTGGCTAATTTTAAAAGACCCATACAGTCGACTGCTGTTAACGTTCGGGCTCATACGCGTACATTCATCACCTATGTAGATGCTACACACGGTTTGCATTCCATAGCTAAATGTTCATGTAAAATCTTCATAATGCCCAGGGATGCCTTAATCTCACGGTATGTCACATGACGATCTTGCTTTATCAGTTCGCGCACGGTATCGATGTTTTTTTGCACAACAACCGATTTTGGATGACCTTCTTTAAATTCGTCCAGGAGTGAACGACGGCCATAATTGAATTCGCTAAACCAGTGATATACAGTGGTTTTAGATGGTTCTTCATCGCCAAAAGTCGAAGTGAGTTGATCGATGCACTATTGTTGAGATAATCCAATAGTAAATCATCGCACGAAAATTCTGACTAGTTAATTCCATTTTTTGACTGAGATGAAATTTTCAAGTCACTAAATAATGCAAATAGCGCCCGTATGACCAAACGTTTTGAATACGTATACAGTCAATAATGTCAAACTTTACGATGTATATGCCAAGGGCGCTTAGCAACACCATTGTTACCAACTCTGAATACATAAATAGAACCGTCGTATTTGGGGCGCTAAATCTAAATATGAAATCTGCTTTTCCCTATTTGATCTATTTTTTTTCATACATCTACTTATCTATAAATGTTTTATTCAATTCAGAGCTAAATCCTCTCGTAAAATACGCCATGTTGTGGATTCACTCCGTTTAAATTGTTGCGAACGTCGACTGATGGAAATTTCTGGAACTTCAGCAACACTTTCAACGTACCAAATCGATATTCTCTTGTGAACGACCATTACGACTATATATATTGCTCTTCTTTTATCTTCTACCGAACCAGTTTCTTGAAATTTTCGAACAATTTTCAGTAATTATCACGTAATTTTCTTAAAACATTTTTCACTGAACACCCACTTTCATGAAATAATTCAACAATGTTAACTCGTTGTTTTATTGTGTAGAACTCTATTTTTATAAATGTCATACAATACACTTCTAAAATGAGACTAAAACTTGGCAAATTCACAATGTCATCTGGGTTTTATTCAAGAATTAAAAAAAAACGCTAAAAGACGTGCTAATTGCGCCACCTTTGTGTCAGACCGGGAAAATTTCGAACGAACCGCGTAATAATAGCAAGTTTTACTATAACATCTGTTTAAGAATTGATAATAGAATTATGTTGTAAATGATGGATTATAAATGGTGGAATTGAATAATAGAATTCTATAAAAATATTTATTATAAATTCTAATATATTATATAATAATAAAATAAATAGAAGATAATAAAATTCTTTATTCTAGTTTGGATGATGTCCACAAACAACTTTCTAAGGTATGTTCATTGAATTTCAGGTAATTGCAAATTACCAAAATGAGAAACTGATGGTAGCACCAGGAAAACAAATTAAACCAATAAAACCATTTTACAGAATTGGAATAACGCATGTAAGAATACCTTTTTTTATCAGGTTGTTCGGAAAGTTAGTAGGACATTTTTAAGAGAAAGAGTAATCAGACTGAATCAAAAGTGACCATTACCATTATTATTTGCAACTTTTTACCATTGTAGTACTATGTTCATGTAGTAGTTCCGTTCTGCCAAAAATTGGCATCTTTATTACCAAGAAATGTCAACAAATTGTTTTATACTTTTTTTCCATTTTTCAAATTTTGAATAGAGCGATGACCGGTGAGTAAGCTGGATGGGGCGAAACATCCCAGTTGAAGCTCAACAATTTTTACCGGGTCTTGATTGAAACGTGTGGTCAACATTCGTTGATAATGTGAAGAAGGATTTTTTTAGGATTTATCTCTATATTTATCTATATAGTGTAGAGGTATAAATAAATACTGAGATCGACTAATCTTCTGACCACAATTCGATGCCCCACACTCTCTGGCAGATGTGAAATAACACATCACTCAATAAGTTCGTAGAGTGACTAATAAAACAGCAACTTTTAGGCAAAATTTGATTTTATTCATCTACATGGTCTCCTTCAAGAGTGATACATTGATTCCAATGCCTCTCTAACATTTCGATGCATTTTTTGTATAATGATTTGTCTTTAGCCTCAAAATAGGCTTCAGTTTCGGCAATCACTTCTTCATTGGAGCCAAATCTCTTTCTCTGGAGGTTTTTTTTCAGGTCTGCAAATAAGTAGTAGTCGCTGGGAGCCAGATCCGGAGAATACGGTGGATGGGGAAGCAATTTAAAATGCAATTCATGCAATTTTGCCATTGTTGCGAGCGACTTGTAATACGGTGCATTATCCTGATGAAAGAGCACTTTTTTCTTCTTCAATTGGTGGTTTTTTTACAATTTCTTCTTTCAAAGCACCAATAACGCCATATAATATTCGCTATTGATAGTTCTTCCTTTGTCAAGGTAATCAATAAATAAAATACCTTGCACATCCAAAAATACGGATGTCAAAACCTTACCAGCTGACATGGGCGGCTTTCGCCAGTTGCCATCCACTCAGCTAACCGCCGATTTGACTGTGCAGTTTAGTGATGGATCCATGTTTCATCCATTGCTGTATACCGCATGAAAAAATCATTTTTATTGTGTTGAAACAGCTCCAAACAGTCAGATGAATCGTCGACGCGGTGCTGTTTTGGATCGACTCTGAGCAAACGCGGTATCCACTTCGAACAGAGCTTTCTCATGGACAAATACTCATACCAAATGGTGAACACTTCTTTCTCATATCTTTAAAGTGTCAGATATCCCATGTAACTTCTATTTACGATCGGCAAAAACTATTTTATGGGCAGTTTTTACGTTTTCTGGAATAACTGCCCAATTTGGGCGACCAGAGCGTTCAGCGTAATCGGTATTTATACGGCCACGTTTAAAATCATCAAACCACTTCTCTACCATTTGCCTCGATGGAGCAGAGGTCGAATAACACTCGTCAAGCCATCACTTCGCTTGGACGATATTTTTTCCCATTAAAAAGCGATGTTTATTAACATACGAAACTGATATATTTCCATTGTTTTAAAAATTACAAGAGTAGCGTCATTAAAACCATTGTAACTTGTGAACTAAACCTCAGATTGTCTACAAATTTTAACCCGTTTCATTTGAAGGTTAGTACTTCATAAAAATAATATGGACTTGTCAATAGAGGCGCCTATATGTCATCTTACGTACTTAGTGAGTGATATGTTATCTACCCTTTCTTCACCTATTGCTTTAAATGTTTCAAACCTGCGGCTTTATCGTTTTTTAGACTGCGTATAACATTTTTAATTTCTGTTTTTAAAATATTAGGTTCGCATGTTTCCAAATTAGGTATGCTGCGATTATACCCGTCTTTAAAAAGTGTGTTGTAATGGTGTTTCCATTGAGTTAAAATGTCATCGATATCTGTTATTTTTCGCCTTGTACATTGTGTATTATCCATGTACGTGGTATATATATTTTCTTGATATTCTCCTATAATTTCATATTTAACAAGTCAAATGATATCAAACATCCACCAAATTAATATACATATTGTTGTATTCATAGGTAAAGAGCGTAAATTCTTTAAACAAGAGCCACTGTTGTTTTTGATCATTGTACAGTGGCGGCTCGTGATGAAGGGTTTGGGGCGCCGCCCCTCCGGCATTTATCACAGTAAACAATTTTTCAGAGCAAAACACCATATTTTATTTTCGTTCAGTTTCTTTCCTTTAAAGCATTTTAAGATATTATTAAAAATTAAAATATCCAAATGTAGAAGAACGTCTGTCGTCCCATCACACCAAATAATGCGGATAAAAATTCAATCGTCTAGCCACACTTTTTACCTCGTTGGTCGGAAGTTTACCTCCAGCGACCGTACGTCACGTCATCTTATCTCGTCGTTGGCGTTACATGTTTTGTTGGTTGCCAGAATTCAGGGGTTTAACTGATTTCTAAAAAACGTGTGATTTGGACGCAGCTTCCCTGCGACCGAGCGTATCTGTAATTAGTTTTAAACGCTGATTTGACGGTTACGGAGCGTTTGATATGTCTCGAGTCGCGTATTTCGTTCGCCTCGCGAATACTTGTTTTGGTTTGGGATTTGCTACGTGTGTATACACTGAGTAGTACTTTTTAAATAAAAATAATCAACTTTTAATTGCAAACATGAAGGTATCTGATTTAAAACAGTTATAACAACTATATATGAAAGTTTTTCAACGATGGAAAATGATTTGAAAACCGAATCAGGAATTTTTTATTCAGTCCAATGAAGACATTAAAGGCTGTTTAAAGACATTAAATTTTATTTTGAATATGGGACTGGATACAGCTTTTAAAGAAATCATTGAAGTCCAAATGAAGACATTAAAGGCTGTTTAAAGACATTAAATTTTATTTTGAATATGGGACTGGATACAGCTTTTAAAGAAATCACTAGGGCATCGAGAATATTAGTGACTATATCGATGGCCACAACCGAAGCCGATAGGTGCTTTTCGACTTTGAACTTGATTAAAACATTTTTAAAAAATTCAATCGGGGAAGATAGACTAAATGCTTTAGGTATATTAAATATTGAGAGTGCTATAGTTCAACTAATTCCGAACACCGATAAAAATATGTACAATAACCTTTTTTTGTCATTAAACTTTCATATTTTTTTGAACTTTTTAAACTTCTCATAAACTTTTCCGAATTTTCTTTATTGATTTGCGGCTACAACAAACTGTTTGAAAGGTTTAATATTCGGGAAAGGGTAAGTACGTGCTTATTCATTCCTTTATCTGCGCAACAAGCAACAACCCATCCTCCAATGTCCGCGTAAGTAGTAACAATACAACATTTTAATGTTTTCCAGGTTCACCTCCTTTATAGGGTTTCAATAGCACAAAAAGTAAAAAGGAGGAAAGGGAAAGCAAAAAAATTTTCAGTAGCACTATTTTCTTCAACGCCTTCTCACTTTAAAAACCCACGAGCCGCCACTGTCATAGTAGAATATAAATTACTTTTAAGTTGATATACATTTTGTGTAAAAAGTACCTGAAATTTCTCATTTAACAACGCCCGCGTAAAATATTTGTTAATTCTCCTTTTTTGCACTGTGCCGAGTTACGATGTCCAATTGGAGCGCAATATGTCAACTAGTTTAATTACGCCAGCTGGTTTTGTTAGTCAGCGTCAAATATGTGTTACAATTTAACAATAAATAAAAATATTGAGCAAAGAGTTTGATTTAAATTTTGTGTATCAGACAAAATTTCGTCTGGCCAATCGCTGAAAATATTACAGAAGACCTACAATGAATCGTGCATAAAAAAACCCACACATATGAATGGTGTAAAGCGTTCAAAAAGGGTGGAGAAGAGGTAGCTGATTTGCCTCGTTCTGGTCGACAAATTTAAGAAACTGGTTATCGAAAATCGTGACATGCGTCTTAGAGAGTTAGTTCAAGAGGTGGACATATCTTTTAAATCCGTTCATAACATTATAACTGATATTCTGGACATGAAACCGGCGCCGCACGACTGGTTCCGAAAGAGCTCAAAATTGTCTAAAAAGAGCAAGGTTTTCCGAACTTTTACGAGCCCTACCTTCATAAAACGCATCGTAATAGGTGACGAGACATGGGTTTACGAGTATGACTTGTAAACAAACCAACAGTATTCGGCATTGCGCCTCGAAAACGAGCCGAACTGCAAAAAAAACCGCGTCAAAATCGCTGGAACATCAAGGTTATGCTTGTTTTCTTAGATTACCGTGATGTGGTGCACTCTGAATGTCTTTAAAATGAATGAGAGGTGAATAACGAGCACAATTTAAGCGTCATGGGGCATTTGCGCGAGAATATCCGCTGAAAAAGTCGAGATTTATGGAGAGTCAGTTCATGGATATTGCAGCACGATAATGCATCATCGCACAATGCCAACGTTGTACAAGAGTTTTCACCAAAAACTCAACGAACGTCATCGACCAAACACCGTACTTTCCTGATATGCCCCCTTCTGACTTTTTCCTACTACAAATAAATAAACCTTGACAAAAAGACCTAAAAAAAATACCAATAACATAAATTAAAGGATAAACCCAACACACCACTCCAATCCGGCTCAAACAGCACCACACATCCCCTCCTAAATGCAGTCAAACTTAAACCAAACAAATCAAAGTCAGGAGATTTCACTTGGATTGCATTGAAGCAGCGACAGGCATTAAACAATGAAGCCTTGGTGGCAAGGTTGGTATTTGGCCCTTCAATATAAAACAACCCATACCTGCGTGTGTTGATACATGAAATCTGAAAAGCTATCCTATTCAAAAGCTCAACAGAGTCTACAGCTCTGCAGTGATGAAAATAAAAACGATGTTGCAACAGAGACTGGTCAACGGAAGAGATACCATCCTCCTTGAAGGTAATTCAAGAACCGCCTCTGTACATCTTCTAATCCTTTGATCTAACCGGCGTAAATAGACGACCATACCGTAGATGCATACATAAGCTTGGACTCAAAAGTCATCAACGTTGAACTCACAACATCCTGAATATGATGATCAACCTACAGTATTTTATCCATAAATACACCAAGATCCCAAACACCTCTACAGTCCTCTAGAGTCGATTCATCTAGAGTATAGTTAAAATGGATTTAATTAATCTTAAGCGAAAATGTAATTTTTTACACTTGATAATGTTTAAATGAAGCATGTTCGATTAGGACCATATCAGTAGCAAGTTAATATCCCTCTGCTAATCATGACAATCATCAATGGATCTGACCTCGCTACATAGTTTGAGATCATCAGCAAAGAGCAATACTTTACTTTTAAGGTTATCTCTCATATTATTTATATAAACGGATAAAATTAACGTCGCAAGATTGCTTCCCTTCGGAGCACCGCTAGTAGAATAAAATCGTCGTCGAAACGATGTCTATTGAACCCAATATACTGAAACCTATATAATGATATGACCAAAATAATAGTGTTAAGCAGTGGCTAAAGCCGATACGTTGCATCTTCATCAAAATGAGTTCATGGTCAAGTATGTATAATACCTTTGAAAAATCAATATATATCGCATCAACTTGATGTTTCCGACCCATCGAACTGTAGACAAATTCGAGAAAGTAGATGAGGTTTAATAGTAGGTAGTAGTAGACTCCTAAACATTTTTGCTAATATGATGCTGTTGGTGAATGCATGTTTCAAAAAGCTTAGCAAAATGACACATAATAGATATTATGCGATAATTATCCACATGGCCTGCATTACTACACTTAAGGCGGGACTAATTCTAGCAACATTCCAAGCACTAGATAACGAAAATATTTAAAAGCATCTGGTTGAAATTAGATACAATCTGGTAGACACCTTAGATGGGATGTTTTACTTCATACTCCATATTCAGCAAACCTGATACCAGCAAAAATAAAATAGAAAACACCTAAAACACCTAGAGAGTGTAAAGGAAATAGATTAAGCTGAAATTTAACCAGTGATTGTTTACATCAGTTTGAACAAAAAGTTTCTTTAAACTATATTACCAAAAGGCAACCGTTTCCATGGGAAACAAATCAGAACTTTTTGAAATTTTCTCAAAAATTGACGTCGCATCGGCATATTTTTTAGATACCCAATTTCAGGTCGAACGAAATTCATTTTGCATTTACATTATGCCCCCTAATCAATAAACATACACATTTTTTAACAATTTGCTTAGCATCGGGCGATACATGTTTTCTTTTAAAATTAGCAGTACCGGAGGCACAATGATCATTACTTTGCCAGGAACGCCACATTTTTAATACGTTTGGAATAACAAAAAATACGATAGAAATTATAGAACTGCACTGTTCAAGAAAATAATGTGAACTAAACTAAAATATTTTGAAACTACTAAACCAGGTATAAAATTAATTTTATCTTTTTACCTGTTATTTTATTAACCCTGGCCCTGTTTGCGTCTCTTGCAACTGCCAAATTTCGTTACGGCAGGGGTTGTTAGGACTTTAACTTTCCTTCTTTTCGTCTTCTTCTCCGTATTCTTCTGTACAGAAGAGTCGCGATCTGTCAGACTTTCTTGCTTGCATATTTGAGATATATGTACCAGTTAGGTCCTTAATTTGATATATTCATCTTTCTTTTTTTTTATTCGTCTGGTTCCATTATTGACGCAAAAATCATCGGATGTTCGATCTTCTGTTATCACCACTGCTGTTTTTTTCATATCGGATGACAAATTAAGTCAATCAGGTAAACTGATGCTCCCATTTCCTTCAAAATTAACCATAATTCCTCCCATTTTATGCTATCAAATGAACACCGATTATCAGAAAAATAGAGGTAAACAGACTAGTACACTTCTCCGGCTTTTTCAATTATTTGTCGAATGTTGAATGTCCCCTTTACATCTCCCTGAAACGAATTCAGTCTGCTCGTGGAGATTCTGCCATGATAAATAGGATTTTAAGCACTCGTTGATAATGTGAAGGATAATTTTACTGGCATGAAAAATGAGAGCGATAAAGCGGTAATTTTCGCATTTCTCTCTAGGCCCTTTTTTCTGTAGGGGTATAAATGCTGAGATCGCCCCATCTTCATCCACACTGTCCCACACTTTCTGGCCGATGTTGTGAAACATGTCTACACCTACTGCTCCCATTAATTTAATTACCTCTGATGTGAGTCCATCCAAACCTGTGACTTTATCCATTTTTGGACTGCGTATAGCATTTTTAATTTCAACCCTAATTAACAACCATCATGTCAATAATAATGTTTTTTTTTTATTTTTCTATCGTTCTCAGGCCCTACCTTGGTCTTATAAGGAACAAAATCCAATGACAGGAAAATATTATTGGACAGGTTATTGCGCCGACTTTGCTCATAAAATATCAAAAATTATGAATTTCGATTTTGAGTTTGTTGAACCCAAATCAGGAACTTTTGGAAAAAAGATTAATGGTACTTGGAATGGCGTTGTAGGAGACTTGGCGAGAGGGGTATTCTTTTAATATCTTGTGTCTTTGGATACAATACGTTCAAATTTTATGTTTAATTTTAGGACACTGATATGGCCATCACTGCCATAATAATGACAGCTGATAGAGAAGAAGTGATTGATTTTGTTGCTCCATATTACGAACAAACAGGAATAAGCATAAGTAATGTAATTAAAGCACTAAGATTTGCCAAAAATAAATAAAGTCCTATTTTTCAGTCATGAGGAAGCCAGTTCGTAAAACTTCTCTTTTCAAATTTATGACGGTCCTAAAATTAGAGGTCTGGTTAAGTATTGTCGCCGCTTTGATTGTAACAGGATTTATGGTGTGGTTTTTAGATAAATATTCTCCTTACAGTGCCAGAAATAATAAAAAAGCATATACTTATCCGTGCAGGTAAGTTTATGCAACTAAAAATACAACTGTAATTTTAAATCTAAATACAATAGGCGTTTTTATATACAAAAAGGTGAGTTGATATTGGGCAACAATTACCTAATTGAAGTTGAAGTTGAAATTACCTAATAAAGTTTCCTTTGAACAAAAACAGATCAAAATTTGTTTAAAATTTCTTAAACATTGACAACGGCATCGTTGGAATCGTAAAAGAAGGAAAATTTAAACATTTTTGTCACATTCACACCATCATTAATTAATGTTCAACACATTAAACGATTTACGTAACATTGAAAAACACATGATTAATTGTTTTATTAAATTAAATGTTGAAAATGTCCACCATTTGAATTTATGCAAGCCTGGCACGTTTTTAACCAGTTTTCCCAAACACGTTGAAAAAGTCCAAACATATTTTTAATATTGTCTCATCATTTTCATAGCTTATTTTAAACGAATAACAGATTTTCATTTCATTTCTAAAAAAAAATTAAATATTTTTGTTTATTTAATTTTTGGGGTAAAGCAAATAGCCCTGTGGTCTGATCTCCCAATATTCCAACCCATAGGCTAATCGAAAATGAATTTTCTTTAGTAAATTCGTAGGGATTTTTATCTACCCAGCTATGAAAATTTAATAATTTTAAATTCTATTCTTCGTGAAAGAAACCTAGTCCGCTGATATATTATTTAACAAAAAATTTTGATTCCTTTGGTTTTGGCCAATAATCTGTCAACAATATTTTTGCCCTGGGTGAAAAATCACAGGGTAAACATACCGACCCTCTGATTCTCTACATGATAAGAGTAAAATAATTACTATTTTAGTGTTCTATTTATAATACAATGGAACACAACAACTTGTCATGCAATACTTTGAGTACTTCTGATAGAATCTTCTTTAACAAGATGCAAGATGTGTTCTTCGACCTTAGAACCGATTTCTAGCTGACTCCCACATTCTAGAAATTTTGGAACCACTCTACCCGTATCCAATATCCGTCTTTGAGAAACTGGCTTAGATGTTTGCTGAGATGGAAGAGGATTTTTTTGTACTATTTTGAAATAACATTTTTTCTTGTGGCAATATTGCAACGTTGCCACTTCATTCTTGACTGATGTATAGCATGATACTTAATTTTCAAAAACTATTTTAACAATGTTCATTAGTTTACTCGTTAAGTTATAACCAATGCATATTTGCCAAATATACTTTTACATCTATTTGCATAAAATGTTCATTATTATTATAGGTAATATTACATGCAGGTTATAGGTAACTTTGCAATTTTATTTTTCGGAACCCTTAGGTTTTTAACTTTCATTCTAAAGAAGTTTTTTTCTTTGAAATGACGAATCATCCATTTTAATCGTAAATTTATTAAAGTACTTTCCCTCACATCCTGTATAAGCTTGCTACGCATATACGAATTCTTTTCTCTAGAGAATTCACATTAAAGGAGAGCTTTTGGTTTGCTTTGACATCATTTACGCCTCAAGGTGGTGGTGAAGCTCCTAAAGCACTTTCCGGGCGAACCTTGGTGGCAGCATATTGGTTATTTGTTGTATTAATGCTAGCAACTTTTACAGCAAATTTAGCTGCCTTCCTGACAGTAGAAAGAATGCAGGTACACTTAAACTGACTTTAAAATGATGCATAATCAAAAAAATATACTTGGTATTTCTAGGCCCCGGTACAGTCATTGGAACAATTAGCCAGACAATCAAGAATCAATTATACTGTTGTCAAGGATTCTGAAATACATGAATACTTCATTAACATGAAATTTGCCGAAGATACATTATATAGGTGAATGAACTCTTATAATGTTCGGTAGTGTATTTTGTATTTTAACAATTTTTAATAAACATTAAAAATAACATTACCGGAGGTAAAAAATGTCGAGATAGAAAAAGTAGAGGCGAAAGAGAGAAATAAACTCAAAAACTAAGGCACAGTTGCGTTTTCTTTACAGACAGATAGGGTAAAGTGGTGTAAGATCACGTGAGCGACAAGTTGGCGCATTGGCGATTTGCAGGGTCTGGTGTGACGTATGCATCCAACTTCAGTCGTGTGTTGTTGATTATCTGTATTATCTTTATTTCAGATAAAACACGATTATCTGTATTATCTGGGTTGATTATAATTTGAAAGTATTGTCATTCCAAAAATTGCCGGATATTTATTGTTTCGACTGACTTATTGATTAAAATCTTATTTTTCCTTAGCTTAACAATCGATATATTTCCAACATTTCATAAGAGATGGCGGTAACGTATCGATTTCTGCACGGCTTACTTACAGTACCCTATTTCAATGTTTAGAATTTAGACTGTTTTTTAAATTATTTCTTAATTTTTCAATTGCAGCATGTCAAAGCGCGAAATGAAAAGTGACAGATAAACACGGGCACCTTCTCTTATTGAAGAAGCACGCAAACTCCTCGACCAAGGAAAATGTAAAAGATCTGTCGCAAAATCTTTAGGACTGCCAGAATCTACGTTGAGGAGGTTATTGAAAAAAATTGTATGCCCAACTAAACTTGGTAGATATGACATTACGTTTTCAAAAGAGGTCGAAAAAGCCTTCTGTGATTATTTGACGACTCTAGATGTTTTTATAATATGTTTATGCAACTAAAAATACAACTGTAATTTTAAATCTAAATACAATAGGCATTTTTTATGTATAAATACAATAGGCAATGTTTTATAGTATGACCACGAAAGATTTAAGGACACTTGCTTATGAATGCGCTGAAAAAAACCATATTCCTCATCGGTCCGATCGAGAAACAGAGACTGCATGTAAAGAATAGCTACGTGGTTTTTTAAAACGACGTTCAGATTTGTCAATTAGACAACCAACATCCACAAACACTGCACGCGCTGTTGGTTTTAACAGACCACAATACGAACTCTTCTACATTAATATGAGTGCGATGTTGGATAAATATAACTTTCCTCCACACCGTAGTTACAATATGGATGAAACAGGTTTCTCCACGGTACCTAACAGGCCACCCAAAGTTCTTACAATGAACTTACACTGACAATGTCCCAACGCAAGACGCCTGTAGACATTGATTTAGACGATTCAAAAATGTAATTTCGACAAAGAACGCCCAGTTTAACGGAAAAAAAAATTGAAGATGCCGAATTGCAAGCCTAGTTGGAAGAAGACGATATGCAAACTAAATAACATATGACAGAAAGCTTAAATAAATCGATGTCTCTCAGATAAAACTGAGAGACATCGGATCGTGACTGGAGATAAAACATGGATATATATCTCGAGAACCCAAAACGCAGAAAACCATGAGATTGACATAGGACAACCATCAACATCAACCGCAAGATCGAATCGCTTTGAGAAGAAGACAATGCTGTGCATTTGGTGGGATCGGAAGAGTGTCGTATACCATGAGCTTCTAAAACCATGTGAAACAGTTCAATGATCAATTTGAAACAGGTATTGATCGAAAAGAGACCAGGATGGGCTACAAGAAACAGAAAAGTGATTTTGCTTCACGACAACGCCCCATCACACACAGCGAAAGCGAAGAGATATATCATTTCTGCAGTAGATCGGGAACTCTTGCACAACCCGCCGTACTAACCAGACTTGGCCCGTTTCAACGACTTGTTTTCATCGATGTCTCACCACCTGTCATGAAACACTTCAACAATTACGAAGATGTCGAAAAAGGGCTTGATGACTAGACCAACTCAAAAGTTGTACGGATTTCCTGAGAAGGTATCGACAAATTACTAGAGAGATGGAGGAAATGTGCAGCTAAGGATGGCGCATACTTTCAATAAAAAATGTTTACCTTTCTCCCAAATTAAAAGTGTTTTTTGTTAGTTGGTTAGAACAGGTTAGTTTTAGAATTAGATGGAATCATCACCTGATGATGCTAACATGTTACAACAATAGAAGAATTGATCTCACATTTCATGTAAATGTTTTTATAATTATCTCAATTTTGTTTAGAATGTGGAAGGAACTGACTTTGAATGCTTCAACTGACGACACAAGATATCGCGTATGGGACTATCCGATCAGAGAACAATACGGACATATTTTATTAGCAATCAACGATTCCAATCCAGTAAAAAATGCAGCTGAAGGTTTCAGACTAGTTGATGAGCATTTAGGTGTGTAAGACATTAATATAAACATCCTTTTTTACTTCAAACAAAATTTGTAGATGCCGACTTTGCTTTTATACACGATTCCAGTGAAATAAAATACGAAATAAGCAGGAACTGCAACTTTACCGAAGTCGGTGAAGTATTTGCAGAAAAACCTTATGCAGTTGCCGTACAACAAGGCAGTCATTTACAAGACGACCTCAGCAAAGTGTAAATAAAAACATATTTACAAATTTCTTTAACGAAATATAATTTTTCAAATTACAGAATCTTAGATCTTCAAAAAGATCGATTCTTTGAACATCTTCAAGCCAAATACTGGAATCATTCTGCCAAAGGTGATTGTCCCAGTACAGATGACAATGAAGGAATTACTCTCGAAAGTTTAGGTAGGTACACATAAAAACACTTTAAAATTCGCCCAACGAAAAAAATTATTTTCTTTAAGGTGGTGTTTTCATTGCGACCCTTTTTGGATTGGCGTTAGCCATGATTACTTTAGCCGGCGAAGTGATCTATTACAAACGAAAAGGAAAAACAAACATAGAAGATGGCAAATCTGAGTCAACTAAGAATTTTCCTATAAAACAACTGCTTAAACCTCCAAAATACGACGGATATCCTGACCTCGATAAATTCAATGTATCTAAAACTATAACTATTGGAACCACTTTCAAGCCTGTTAACTTGAAAGAAAAAATGAAGAAAGATTTAGAAAATGTTAATGTATCTCATATTTCTTTATATCCTAAAGCTAGAAATAGAATTACAAGAGTAGACTAAATAATATTACTCGCTTAAATTCAATTTAAAATTGTTTGATACCAGTAAGATAAGTTAAACATAAGCACATATGATTATGCAACCAATAAAACAGAGCACGACAAACCACTTTCCAATAATATTGTTACTTACGATGTAATAGATTATTATATATTGAATAAAATGTGTTGCTTTATTTTTTTATAATGGGAGAATCTTCAAAAGACACACTTGTTACTTAGGTTTCCAGGTTTTTAACCTATAAACCTTCGTTTCAAACTGCCCGTGGTTCTCCAGGTTGGGCCTTATACATAGAGCCAATTATCTCAACACGTAGAAAAGATTACAGTTACAAAAGTCATAGATAACAGAGCTAAACGAGATATGGAAAAAGAAAAATTCTACAAATAGTTCAAGCTTATCCGAATCATTATATTTAAATGATTATTGGAGACGAGAAGAAATCTAGAGGACATTTTAAAAAGGAAAAACAAATAAGCGTCTACCAACGAGAACTTAGACGAAACCTAGAAAAATTGAATGTTACCAACTTAGAAGAAGAAGTTTCGTTACTGAAACTGCTACACGAAAGCTTAAAAACAACAATAAAAATTAATTAAAAAAAAAAGATAAATCACATTTATACACACGTTGACCAGAGATATTTGGAAACAGGAAGAAATACCAACAGAATGGAACATTGGTGCTATAGTACCGCCTATCCCTAAAAAGGGCGATCCTCCGTACTTCAAGAACTACCGCAAAATTGTCCTGTTAAATATTGTCTACAAGATTCTGGCCAGTATCCTACATGAACGTCTTAAGACCTACACTGAAAGTATAATTGGAAATTATCAATGTAGTTTTCGTAGCCGAAAATCAACGATCGGTTTTTAGAAGTGCACAGGCACGCCTTATACCAGGCGATGCAAGAGTTTAATATTACATCCCACCTGATAGCCCTTGTGAAGCTAACCTTATCAGAAGTAGTAAATCAAGTCATAATTCAAAATGAAACATTACGTCCTTTCTTTACCAATACTGGATTCCGACGAGACAACCGTTTGTCGACATTTTTCCATCTAGCACTGGAGAAGGCAATCAGACAAGCAGACATTTATAAAAGGGGTACGATAATAAACCAAACTATTACCCTTTGCAGATGATATAAATGCTACAACTAGAACTAAGAGACGTGATACAAGCATTCCTTGCACTTGAAGAGGCTACAAATTTTTATACAAAAAAATACATGCATTCTCTGAAATTCACTTTCACATACAAACAAAAAGGTTTTACGTATCTCTCAAATTTCATTAATGAGTTTAACGTTATTTATTCGAAATGGATATATAAAAATTTAAGATCAGGAAATAATTGAAGGTCATAAAACTAGGTTATCTATTGAAGGGATATATAAGACGAATAATATATTCATTCTTTCTGTAGGAACCTAAATAATGTTAAGCTTTACAGAGACCGAAAGTATGGAATAACTGATTTACTTGCATTATTTGTAAAAGCTTTAATAATTTTTTGAAACGACCAGCGTTAGTTCCAAGGTTTTATCGTCGTTAAGGTATGTAACACAATATTGTCATGGTTAACGGTTGATATTTTTTTGAGTTGATATCATCTTGGTGAGATAATGTCCAAAATTACCGAATTTAACACTTATATAAATTTTCTGATTATAGTTTGATGGTGTAGAGATTAATTTAGATTTAATTTATTTAATTTTCCCAAATTGAGGTTATTTTTTATAATTTTATTACTTCCATTTAAAATCGTACTTACATAAACACTGCATATAGTAATAAAAAAAGTGTCGAACTTTTTTATTTATTTTTTTCATTTATTGCACGACTGACCTTAGAACAAATAAATATGGAGGGGATGAGTAGTATGGAGTAGATGAGACTGTTTTACAAAAACTGAAGGAATTTCAGTAAAAGTTATTGAAGTAGAGCAGAACTATAAGAGCAAGCAAAATGGATTATACTAGTGAAATTGTCGCTGTGAATTTGAATCAGTTGTAACGCTAAATAGGGCCAAGCTCAGTATCGGAATTGGGTTCATAGCAATAGATGGTGAAGATGAAAAATTAATGCGAATTCCACTAAATTATCTATCCAGTGTTTCTAGATCAAATATTACTGTGTAAATTCATTTTTACGACAATTTTACTGAAAGTGTAACAATAATATTTAAAAAAGAAATCAGATTAAAAGCTTTTATTGAAGTTATACCAGACATTCCTCGTCTACCCATTGATGAAACCATCCAATAATTGAAATAAAAAGGAATAAAACAATTTTTTACTTGGTTATCTATCACTTTTATTAAAAAAAAATGTGTGACTATAGTTTCGTAAAACGATTTTACATGTAAAATCGTTTTACCATGCCATGATGCAAAATCATTTTACGAAACTATAGTCACACAAATTTTGTTTAAAAATAAAAGTGATAGATAACCAAGTAAAAAATTGTTTTATTCCTTTTTAAAAAATGAACTATCACAAAGCAACGGACAAATCAATCAATAATTTAAATAATTGCAATTATTAATTAATTTTTTTGCAGTATTTCGCCTTGGGATTCAAGTTCCGATAGTGGGCAAGGAGACACTCCGCGTCGTGATAGTCCACAATAAAGAATAAAATCAAATAAAAATATGAATAAATGTTTGTGTTTTTTTCATTGGTGTTTGCATTTTTTAAATTTCTATCATGTTTGAAAAGCTAGCACAGAATTTTCTATGGAAATGTTTAAATAATTAAACAAGTTACAAAAAACTATGAGAAATGTAATAGTGATTAAATGATATTTGTCAAATGTGCAAATCTAGTTTCAAAATTTGTTAATATAGAAATAGCAACAATTTTTGGACGTTATCAATCTGTTTTGGTCGTGAGGTACGGCAGACCCCAGTATATAATCAAGATTAATTAATTTTAGAGGAAAGGCTTCCTCACCTGGAATTGATGGGTTTTAATAGTGAAGTAGTTAACTAAATGTTTTTTAAAACTATAACAATTGGGACAACTTTTAAACTTATTAATTCGAAAGAAATATTTAGAAATTGTTAATATTACAGGAGTAGATTAAATATTATTTATTTAAATTTAATTTAAAATCGTAATTATCAGTAAGGTAAGAAGGAGCACTTATGTAACACTTCATTAGGCAACAAATGATACAGAGTACTACAAACTACTTGCCGATAATATATTTACAATATAATAATTAGATTGTTACCTAATTTCAATTTATCGCTGTATTTCCCTGCATTATTATTTCTAATGTTATGGTTAGGGTTAGACAACCAAGAATTCAATATAAAAAAACCGAGATACGTCAAAGTAATATTGATTTTTAAGATGGCCGACTCCGATAAGAGCACGGGTAGTACGGAAGTAGCTAGCGAAATAATGCGCAAAAAATCAGAAAGCGAAAATTCCAAAACTAACGCCCAAGATGAGGATAGTGAAAGTGCTGAGGAACAACCACTGGATATTGGCATTCATTACGTGGTACAGAGATCTGACAATTCCTGGTGTAAGTCTAAAATTTGTTTATCCTAACCTTTAATGTGTCGGCGTTTCTATATTTTGTTTTTCTAGTTTCTTGATAAAATCATTTTGACAGTTCACATTGTCATTATTTTTTAGATCCAGCAGAGATAATTCAATCCAGATATAATGAGATTGAAAGACAATATGAATACTATGTACATTATGAAGGATACAACCGAAGATTAGATGAATGGGTGTGTTATAAGAATTATAGAATTGTACATTTCTAAATTTTGCTTAATTTATTACAGGTACCAAGGGGGAGAATCATGTCTTCAAGGTTTAACTTAACTGATGGTCTAAAAATACCGGATTTAAAAGCTTGGAAAGAGAGACCAGTTATAACTGACTTATTATCTGATAGTTCTGATAGAAAAATAACTAGAAATCAAAAGAGGAGACACGATGAAATCAACCATATACAAAAAACGTAAGAATATCACAGTATGCTTCAAAATTGCTTTTGTTTAATAACAATAAATAAATAATGTCTGAATGATTGTGGCGTGTGCATATATTTTTACCTTTATTTGGGTTTTTTGCCACTATCTAAAACTCAAAAAATATAAAAATTACATATTAATATAATTTATTTTTTAGTTTAGTTTTGAAAACGGGGGGGAGAGTACCCTCCGAAACGTTAACGTTAAAAGTTAGTAAAATTTTTTATAACATTTTTATATCTTTAAAATTTTGTTTGTTAGGCAAATTTATTACAAAAAAGAATCACTGAGAAATTTGTCTATATTTGGTTTTTTGTTTTTATTCAGTGATTCTTTCTTTACATAAGAACATATATTTTTGATATTTTTTAACTTAGATAGTGGCGAAAAACCCAAATAAAGGAAAAAAATATAACAATAAATAAAACCAAATTACTTTTTTAAACTTCGCGACGTGCGTTTTGCTAACTATAGTTTCACTATCTATAACTTTCATCAAATTTAGTGTTTCACACCAAAGATTGCAGTAAAAAAAATTAATCTTTTGTCAGCTCTAGTGTTTCAATTAAAACAAATTTTTCCCTTCTCTGGGTTATTATTGCAAGATTATTTTTATTAACATTATGTCCTTCAAGTTCACAAACACGGCACTGACACTTTTCCGAAATGTCTTCCCGGGAAGTTATTTATTAAAGAATTGAGTGCTGATTTTTGGTTTTAATACAAAGGCACATGAATTATTACCCCTACTACTACTACTATCACTAAACATCAAATCACTTGTTTCTTTGATGTCCCATCAACCATAGCATCTTCAGGAAGTGATTCCACCAAATTAGACAAAAGCAGCTCCTCCTGATGGCGCTAACATGGTTAGCGAAACGAGCGTCGAGAAACATAAGAAAGTGACTTGGTATTTAGTGGTAAATTTCTTTAAATTTAGTGTTTCACACTGAAAGTTGCAATAAAAAATTTGATTTAATTAGAATAACTCAACAGGTATGCCGAAATGGACCCTACCACTGCAGCTTTGGAGAAAGAGCATGAACAAATAACAAAAGTTAAATATATTGACAGAATACAAATTGGAAGGTTTGAAATAGACACCTGGTATTTTAGTCCCTATCCTGAAGAATACGGTAGGCAGTCAAAATTGTGGATTTGTGAATATTGTTTGAAATACATGAGACTGGAAAAGAGTTACAGATATCATATGGTAAATTGAACCAGTAAGTATTTTTTTGGTTATTTGTGAATGTGTGTTTGTTTTTGTTAGAGTGAATGTACTTGGAGGCAACCGGTGGGAAAAGAAATCTACAGAAAAGGAACTTTGTCAGTTTATGAAGTGGATGGAAAGGATCACAAGGTAGAAAGGTGCATTATGTTGTACACAGTATGTCGGAAAAATAACTTAAAAAGAAGATATATAGCTTTCAGATTATATATTGTTTTAATAGATGACGCTAGTAGTTTTTTTTTATTTAAACAGTTTGGTTATTTTTCCGACATACTGTGTTTTAAGTCTCTAAAATATTTTTGTTTGGTTCAGGTTTATTGTCAGAATTTATGTCTGTTGGCAAAATTGTTTTTGGACCATAAAACTCTTTATTTTGATGTAGAACCGTTCCTCTTTTACATTTTATGTGAAGTTGACAAGCAAGGTGCTCATATAGTGGGTTATTTTTCAAAAGTAAGGTGTTATTTGTATTTAAGTAAAGAAATTATTCAAACAAGTACAATTTTGAAGGAGAAAGAATCTCCAGATGGAAATAATGTTGCTTGCATTCTTACACTACCACCATATCAAAGGCAAGGGTATGGGAAATTACTTATTGCATTTAGCTATGAGTTATCTCGATTAGAAGGAACTGTGGGTAGTCCAGAGCAGCCACTCAGTGATCTTGGGAAACTGAGTTATAGAAGTTATTGGAGTTGGGTTTTATTGGAAATACTTAGAGATTTCAGGGGTACATTGAGCATCAAAGATTTAAGGTATGATTTTAAGAATCTGCCAATTTTTAATGATCTACACCACCTATGTTTGTAGTCAAATGACTAGTATCACACAGACTGATATAATATCCACCTTGCAAAGTATGAACATGGTAAAATATTGGAAAGGGCAGCACGTCATATGTGTCACACCGAAATTAGTAGATGAACACATCAGATCCAGCCAGTACAAGAGACCTCGTTTGTGTGTCGACAGCAGCGCTCTCAGGTGGACACCACGACGGCACATCAACAATAAAATAGGCAAAAAGTAATCTCAAAAACCTTGAAAAACTTAATGTTAAGTTTGTATTATGTTTTCTTGTAATTATGACCATGTGATATACATTTTATGGACATACTAAGTCATTTTATATTGAACGTTAATTTCGCATACTATTTAATAGTATTTTGCTGAACTGATTAGTTTCATAATTCCATGATGTATTTTTTTGTTCCCAATAAATGACTAAAATATTTTAACTTATTTCATTCATTCATTACCAAAAATAACTCAGATTCTCATGGTAGCAAACAAATTTAAAAACAAACTTTTGTGATCTGATAATGATGTTTTAAATTAAATTTAGCCAACCATTAAATCTTTAGACTCTTAGTTGAAAAGGGATTTTATTCTTATTTTCTATACCTAATACCATTGAATATAACATATTCAAAGCCTAATACTTAGATAAGCAACCAACATTACATGCCGTCGATAAAACTATAATATGCGTTTACGTATTTATGATAATCGCATAGGCAACCAAAATTACACGCGTCCCATAATTTTTGTAAGCATCTTATTAGTCTGTATACTCGGTTTTGATGATATTTTAAATTTTTTAAAGGACCTGAAATATATCCAGGAAATATATTTGCTTTTACTGACCCTTAGAGAGGCAACCAAAAATACGCGTCTTAATGAAAAAACACTGACTGGTAAAGAAAGCTTAGGCAATTTTGAATGTTGGTTTAAGGCCACAGAAATATTGAGGAGGTATATTTACTACGTCTAATACTTAAAAAGCTATATTTGTTGCGCCTGATCTTTGAATAGAAAACTAACTATTCAAAGCGCCTGATACTATGTTAGGCACCCAAAAATACACGTCATAAAAAAGAAATTAAACAAGATGAGGAGCTAATTTATGAGCTTTAAAAATCTCTTTAAATTGTTATCGTTGGCATTGTGACTGTTATTACTGTTTAATTCAACAATATTACCACCAGTAATAACCACATTTTAATAATTAAATTCGTTACACGACTTTAGAAAGATATAGAACGTAATCTCACCTGAAAACGTAACTTAAGTGAAGCCAGTTGGTGGTAGAAAATAATGCTCAAACCTGGGCTGTAAAAATAAACTTTTTAGGCCTTCGGCAGATTGCTTAAAAAGTATCCCTAAATTCGGCCGTCTAGCATCCATTGCTTGAAGTTAAATTAATGTAAAACGCCGGGCTCATAAAATTATATTTAAATGGAGTGAACTAATGGTGTAGGCAACCTAACATACCGTCAAATGTATGGGTGAAAAATAATCTGGTGATCTGTCTTATAAATATAAATAGTCATTACAAAAGACATACTCCTTGAATACCATCAATTTAGAGTGTTAATATATAGAGCGAGATAAGATGGTATGATCTGAAGAAACTGGCATAAGTTAGTATAAGCAATTTTAATAGGTTATTCAACCAAATATACGGTTTTGGAATGTCTTCTTACTTAATTGAAGATTGAAGGAGTGGTTTTGCTTAATCTTTTTGCAATATATAATTTCTTAAATATGCTTTTAAACTTACATGGTTTTATTTAGTATTATGTATAAAAATAGTGAGATTTGAAAACATATTACTTACCATCATCAATAGATGTCGCTAAGAAGTAGAAATATGTTACAACTCAAATTACATTCTTCTGTGTGTATAAAGAAATGTAGTTCTCAACATTTCTGAATATCTATGTATATCAATATATATATATATATATATATATATATATATATATATATATATATATATATATATATTTCAACAGTAATTCTTACAATGAGTAAATAAAGTTGTTACCTAGATAAGAACTGGACTTAGATCTCTAACAAAAATGCCCCCGGTATGTTTTTAATGATGACTACAGATGATTTTAGAAACACCAAAAGCAAGAACTAAAAGTTCACTAAAACATAAAACAGCAATATAACCTGACAGTATGAAGTCATACAAATAATACAACACCAATACACGTAAATTAGTTTGTCATTTTTATGGTAAATATAAATGATATAAGTTTTATTTTTCAAATATATTAATAATTAATGATTATCAATTTGTTTCTTTTTTCAGAATTTATAATACTTAAGGTAGGTGCACATAGTTATAAACATATTTTGAAGTATTCTTACTTTGAAAATATCTAGTTGAAATGTTACAGTGACTATTTTACTATAGACGCGAAAAAATTACTTTTATAACATGTGTTTGTCTTCTAACCATCCAATAGCGTATTATTAATCAAAACAAAAATTAATTACATAGTATTTATATTTTGCGGGATAAAGATATTCGTCTCGGGCATTGAAATAATTATACCATCAAGAGAGTCGGACGATAAAGAAGTAACATGTTCAGGTTGAGTTTTTAGCTCAGGGGCGGAGTCAAGGGGCACCTGTATAACCCAACGGCCAATCAGACTGGAGACACGCCTGTTGTATACCTGTACGCGGGACAGAATTGTTAGTCAACTGCGCCAGTGAATATGATATACGAATTAAAGAAAGGCTATAAGATGATAAGACATTGGTTAAAATAACAGGATTCTAACAACGGACATTCGTGTGTGTCACTTGGAACAATCAAAAGCAATATTTAACAGTGAATATTAAATTGTATATAATTAATAGAAATTTATCACTGCTTAAGTATGCTGTTGAATGGAAATTATGTGTTTTCTATAAATGAAATAAATTAACTATAGAAAATATAAATATAGAAAAAAATATATATATTTTTAGTGGGTATTGACTTTCTTCAACCTCCGCCTCCAACTGGATCGATTTCCAGCAGCCTCTTGTCAATTTTTGATATGTTGTAGTTCTTCAGCCTCTCTTCCTACATTGTCCTGCCACCGTGTCGTTAGTCTACCTATGTTTCTCTTACCCACTATTTGTTCCTCCATGATTCTCTTTCGTATTCCAATTTCTGACATTCTCTCCACTTGTTCCGCCCATCTGAATCGTAAAACCATCAGATTTTGTACAATATCCAGATCCTTGTACGAAATTGCTTGAGTTCGAAGTTATACCTAATGCACCAAATTCCAGTGCCATTAACGACACCAAAAATTCAGAGTTTCTATTCTCCACAACATTTTTTCATTCATCGTTCGTTTCAAGATATTTCGTTGCCCTTCGGCAAAATGTTATTTGCCCCAATAAATCTCAATAAAAATATCCCTAGTTTCATAAAAGGCGCCAGAGCCGGAGTTTAACTTTTGAATAATTTTGTGTAGTATATGTCTTTCATAATTTTTTGTCCTTACTACCTTATTTTGAATAGCTGTCGCGAAGCCTTCTGCTTCTGGATATAATAGTACATCGGTAAGCCACTTTAGAGACAAATGTTTGTCAATGAATTGTTTCCATTCTTGAACGATAACGTGAAATCCTGGTCCTGGAACCAGTTTCATTAGTGTGCTATGTGAACTAATGCAGCGCTCTCTCATCCTATTCTCCTGGTTGAGACTCTCTCTCTCTGCCTCTCAACTTTCTTGCAATATATAGCCTTTTTGTAGACGAATTGGGATGTAAACATCGGAACTTTGTCAATGTTCTTCGTGTCAATCTATATAGTTCATCAAGATCTGTTTCAGATCATTTAACAATGCCAAAAGAATATGTTAGAGTTGGCACCGCCCAGCCATTGATCGCTTTAATGAGGTTTCCACCGTTCAGTTTGGTGTTTAAGAGTTTTGTCAGTCGTTTTTGGTACAAAGTGGAAAAATTCTTTTTTAATAGGCTATGATCAAATTTATAGTTTTGAAACATTCCTAAATATTTGTATGAGTCTTCTGATGCTAGTTCTTGTATACCGCAGACTGTTGAATGTTGTTCTTTTATTATTCCCTTTTGTATGCTGATAGTGGAGCATTTCTCGAGTCCGAATGACATTTTGATATGCTTACTAAATATTTCGACTGTTTTTATTAATGAATTTAGTTTCTCTCTTGTTTCTCCATAGAGTTTTAAGTCGTCCATATATAGCAAATGAGATAGTTTTCTGGAATTTCTCATGTCAATTTTGTAGCCAATATTGCTATTGTTTAGTAATGTGGACATCGGATTCAACGTTAGACAAAACCAAACAGGGGAAAAGGAATATCCCTGAATTATTCCTCTCTCGATATTTGTTGTTCCAATGTACTATTGGTGGACAAATAATTTAATCTCCATTTACTCATGAAATACCTTAAAAAGTTTGTAATCTGTGGACAAATTTTGTAGATGTTCAAAACTTTTAATAACCAATCATGTGGGGCACTATCGAAAGCCTTCTTGTACTCTATATAGCACATATTCAAGTTGCGCTTTTTTCCGGGCTTGCGCAAGAACTACAGCATCAATCGTCAGTTGCTCCTTGCATCCCACACTTGCCCTAATACACCCTCTCTGCTCATCTTCAAATATGTTATTACAGTCACAATGTTGGTATATTTTTTCGTTGAGCAGGGCTGTGAATAATTTATACAACACGGATAAACATGTTATCGGTCTATAGTTATTGGATATTATTATTTTTATTATTATTATGTATGTCTAAAACATAAACAATAAAAATATATAAATGAATAAATTTATCTATTAGTACAATAAAAATTAAAAGTTAAATTTAATTATACATTTAATTCGGTTTCGCTCTCACTGTCACTTTAATCTGCATCAATAATAAATAGTTGTATATTATTGGTAAATGATACATAGGAATCTTCTATTTTAATAATATGGTTAATCGAATTTATCCGAATTTCTTTGGGAATACTATCTACAACCTTCCTAAATAATGTTGCTGCAGCACTTGCACTTAGAGTCGAAGAAATGTTTTGTACTCTAACATTGGATTTTACCTGATGCCACATATGTTCAATTTGATTAAAAATACAGTAATACGAGGGAAGGCGTAAAACCGTATGTCCCATATCGGCAGCAATGGTATCACATACATATTCCTTTTTAATATTAAATGCCTTTAATATTTCTAGAAGAATACATTTTTATATTTTCGAAGTATATATCGTTTTTTAACATATAGTTCTTTCTCAATTTCCAATTTAGTGTTATTTGCATTAGGAACCTTAATTTTTTCGCAGTTATAATAACTAATATTGTCCATTACAATTGCGCTTTCCTTAAGCACATTGGGCAAAGGGGGTTTATGAATCAATCTTCAAAAAATTCTGCTGTGGTGTCGTCATGGTAGTCCAAAGATGAATGTTTAATATTTTTGGAGACAAACGTAAACAATTTGGAACCCATCCATTCTCGGAACCAGCATGTAAAATTGTAATTCTTTTTCCCTTGTTTGCTCATTTTCATTTTGACATTTTCATGATGTATCTATATCATCTCATGTATTTTGAACCATGTTTCATCAAGGTAGATAACGGGACGATTTTCTAATCTGTATTTTTTTAGAGTTTACGTAGTCAAACCGCCATCGTCGCAATCGTTGTGATTCCATTAATATTTGTCTATTATTAATAGTCCGATATGCAAAACTCTTTGGATAATATTCTCCGGAGGTTAGTTCTGCTGCAAAAAATGTTGGTTTCATCTTTCCTTAGTCCCTGTTGCAATGAATACAATGTAGGCACAGTTTTCTCTTCATACATAGCATAAATTTTGCTTCGAATTAAGTTTTTGTCGCTTTTGTCAACACATTTGCTTTTAACTGAATCACTGCGGTCCGGCCCTGTTTACGTTTTTTTCAACTTTGCCGGGTTTCGTTACGGCAGGGGTTGTTAAGAGTTTATTGCAGTCAATCGGTCAACGATATATCTTGAAACCCGCTATACCATTTGCTTCTTTTATTTTCTCCTTTATTTCGAGCCCCAGTTGTCTCCTCCGTAACTTTTTCTATTACAGATTTTATTACTGCCCATTCATTTTCTAGCGCCTCTGCTATTGCTGTAAAAGTCTCTGCCTGCTTCTACGTCTTCTGTCCTGCTTCATTCTACGTTCGTATTCCTTCTTAGCACTTTCGTTTGTTTTTAATCTTTCAATGTTGTATTTTTTTGTCTTGGTTCATATTTTATGTTGGTCACGCAGGTCATTTGTAGTATAATTGTTACTACCAAGTAGTGGTCCGACTCTGATGATGCCTGTCTATAGCTTTTCACGCCAAGCACACTTGAGTATAATCTGCGATCTATAATGACTTGATCTATTTGGTTTACTGTGAGACCCATTAGTCTCAGGTAAAACCCTAGTTCCCATATGGATGTTTTTCCGTAGGAACTTTCTACTCATTAGCCTAAGGTTCTTGCATACACTGAATTGTATTGCTCTTTTCCCATTGTCACGTGTGTTCTCATTGTTCCAACATAACTTTATCAAAATGATTTATAATTACAAATTAATAACCTGTTAGCCCCCCGTCTTTCTTTAAAAGTGCGTCATTCGATTGCAGATTATTTAATTCCTCTATAGTTTGGAATTGCCTCGAACCTTTGTACACTTTTCTGGGTCACTGTGCCCAAAATGGGGACCCAGCATTGTCTTCATGAAATATAAAATTGTCGTTTGGTGTTGTTTGCAAATATCTCCCTAATTGCTAATCACATTTAAGTAGTCCTGATTGGGCCAAAAATGAAAACGATATCAGTTTTTTTCATACCCGATGCCGGTCTAAACAATGTTGTTTCCATCCATTCGTCGCGTTGAAAAAAATTGTCTTCCTTTCTCAAGTGAAAGGAGTAGTAAGAGGAAATGTTTGAATGGTTGTGGCGTGTTTATATATATTTTTTTCCTTTATTTGTTTTTTTCGCCACGATCTAAAACTCAAAAAATATCAAAAATATCTGTTCTTATATAAATAAAGAATCACTGGGTAAAAACAAAAAAACCAAACCGAGACAAATTTCTCAGTGATTCTTCTTTGTAATAAATTTGCCTAACTAACTTTTAACGTTAACGTTTCGGGAAGTATTCTCCTCCCGTTTTCAAAAGGAAATTTTTTAATATATATATATATATATATATATATATATATATATATATATATATATATATATATATATATATATATATATATATATATATATATATATATATAATTTATTTTTAGATTCGTTTTGTTTGTAAAATTTTTTTCGTTAGGCAAATTTATTACAAAAAAGAATTACTGAGAAATTTGTCTTCGTTTTGTTTTTTGTTTTTACCCAGTGATTGTTTATTTATATAAGAACAGATATTTTTGATATTTTTTGAGTCTTAGATCGTGGCGAAAAACACAAATAAAGAAAAAAAATATATGAATACGCCATAATCATTTAGACATTACATAGATTACAGGTATGGGCCTGAGATATGTTTTTTATTTAGATATTTAGAAAGTAAATATATTAAACTACAACACTCTGAAAGCAGTTTAACATTTCTTTATAATGTAAAGATTGTGACATAATACCAAAAGGTTTACGTTTACATATACCATATAACACAAACAGAAGCATATATATTTTACATAGAGCTAGTTCAGCACTTTTTGAGAGATTGCATTCAACATCACATATACACTAAACAACAATTAAAGGCTGACACTGATAATGCATTACAACAAATATACGAAAAAGTAACTGAAGTAGATTTTAATCACATTTATAATAGCGTCAATTCCAGTTACATATATCACTTCAATATCCAAAAAAATATACTTAATTATTGAAAAACATGGAACAAATACAAAACACATTAATACACATATAGACAAAAATTTAATTAATAAAACTGTAGTTAAACTTTCAAGTACAATATTATCTGATTCAGAAGAGTATGTACTTTCTAAAGGACTAAATGTTAGTGTTACATCGAAATATGTTCCTAAATTAGACCTTATTTCGGCAGTAGAGTCTGTTGCTCAAAAATTATCTTTGGAAAGTGCTAATGACTACAGACTCATATTAAAACTTATCTTAGAAAAAGAATTTAAAATTAAATGAAATGTATATCATAAGGAAAGGTTAGCTATAGATAAATTAAAAAAGACACATCTACTAAAATATTGCCATCAGACAAAGGTAACGCTACAGTTAATCTGTACACTACAGAATATAATAATAAAATTAAAATTTTAATTGAAGCGGGAAATTACACTAAAATACCTACAAATCCAACATTAAAAATTGAGAGACAAATTTACAATACATTATATATAAACACAAACGTGAATTTACAGATCTAGAAAGATCACAACTTACACCACAATATAATAAACCACTTCATTTCTATGTCTACCAAAAATACACAAAACTAATATACCACTTCGCCCTATAGTTAGTAGTATAGATTCGCCATGTTATAAACTAGCAAAATTTTTATTAAACATTTTAAATCCACTTTCGGTTAGAACAAATTCATATATTAAAAATACTTCAGATTTTATAGATATAGAATTTCGAACATTAAAACTACAAACCAAAATTTAATGGTTAGTTTTGACGTGGTGAGTTTATTTACTAATGTACCAGTTGATAAATCACTTTTAATCGTTAGAAAGAGATTAGAACATGACACAACATTAAAAGACCGCACTAAACTAAACATAAATACAATTTTGGAATTATTAACTCTGTGCTTAAAAACCACATATTTTCAATTAGAAAATGATTATTATCAACACAATTTCAGAATGGCAATGGGTTCTTCTCTTTCTCCTTTGATGAGTAATATCTTTATGGAGGAACTCGAGAATGACATATTAAATAAATCTGTTAAAAAGCCAATAATATGGCTTAGATATATTGATGATATTTTTGTTATATGGCAACATAGCCTTGGCGATCTTAATATTTTTTTACAACATATAAATTCTCGAGAGCCTACAATTAAGTTTACTTTAGAGATGGAAAAGGAGAATAAATTGCCATTCCTCGACACTTTAATATTAAAACAAAACAACACATTAAAAACTACAGTTTACAGAAAACCGACAAACACAGATAGGTATCTCAATTTCTTTTCTAATCACTCAAAATCGGTTAAAATAGGAATAATTAAAAGTTCATATGACAGAGCAAAATTTGTTTGCACCGACAGTGATACACTACAAAAAGAAACAAATCACATAAAAGACATTTTAACAAAAAACAATTATCCAAAGAATTTTTTAGATAAATCGTTTAAAACTTTTGATACCAGACAAAACAGACAAGTTATTAATAACAATAATAATAACTCTCACACAATTAACCTCACAATTCCTTATATCTGCGGTATTTCTGACACAATTTAAAGAGTAGGAAATAAATACGACATAAGAATGACATTTAAAAGGAAAAATACTCTTACATCTCTATTAACAAAAACTAAACCAAACAACACACAACAAACCAAAAATGTGATTTATAAAATTCCCTGCGCATGTGGTAAATTCAATATAGGTGAGACATCTAGACCCTTAGATCTTAGAATAACACAGCATCATAAAAACCTTCTTAGGAAGGGCGATTTTAATAAATCTAGAATTTGTCAACACGCATGGGAATCGGGTCATACAATCAATTGGAATAATTCAAGAACGGTATTAAAAGAATCGGTACCAAAATACAAAAGATTAAAAGAAACCGCTATAATTAATTTAAATAAAAATAACTGTATTGCTATGCCTTCGGTAGATTTAAATTCAATATGGTTCCCAATTTTAAAGAATACAATTAAAAACATTTTTTTTTGTAGTACGTCACTGTCATTAAAAACTAATTGTCAATGTATGTATCATTGACATACACAAAAACTATATTTACTTCCTATCTTTTCAGAATTTGTAGAAATTAATATAATTTATTTTTAAATTCGTTTTGAAAACGGGGGGAGAATACTTCCCGAAACGTTAACGTTAAAAGTGTGTATATTTATTTAGAAAATTTTTATATTTTTAAAAAATTTTGTTCGTTAGGCAAATTTATTACAAAAAAGAGTGACTGAGAAATTTGTCTACGTTTGGTTTTTTGTTTTTACCCAGTGATTCTTTATTTACATAAGAACAGATATTTTTGATATTTTTTGAGTTTTAGATCGTGGCGAAAACCCCAAATAAAGAAAAAAAACTAGTAAGAGACCCGTAACCATATCACCCATAGATGATGTGGAGATCTTTAGATACTTAGGCAACAATCTCTTAAAAAATGGAGGTGCAGTTCACGCAGAAGCAGAATACGAAAAGCCCTAGAAGGTGTTAAAGCTCTGGCACCTGTGTGGATTCAACACAATATTCGATATAACAAGATAACTGCGATATAGTTTTGCGATATAGTTTTGCGATATTCAAGATAACTGGGGTTATTATCTTGTTGAAAACCAAAATTAGACCCAATTAATCCAACTAAAATTGAAGATGGAACTGTATGATGGACTAAAATTGCTTTATTTTTTCCTATTTTAAATTCCAGATATTCTAACGCCAAGACATTCCCTCAAACCATAATAAAACCACCTCCATGTTTCACGCAAGGTACTAGACACTATGGGCAATATTTGCATGTAGTCCACGATTAACAAATATCCGACGATTGGATCTGAAGACTTAGAATTTGAATTTATCAGTACATTGCACATTTTTCCACTCCTCGATGATCCATTATTTGTGGCACATAGCCAATTTAAAACGTTTATTGTTATTTTGTTGCCGCAACAATGGATTAAGCGCTGCCACTCTCCATATTAGGTTAGCTTCTCTCAAATGTCTTTTCATAGTCGTTAAAGATAACGGTTCCTTCGTTGCTTCATTATCGTTAGCTCTTATTTGTGACGTAGTCAAGTTCCTGTTTCTTTTGCTTTGTAGTATAATTAGCTTATAATTTTAGAATAATTTGTAATTTTTAGAATTTGCACCCAGCCTACCTGTTGATGATCTGTCCATGTTTTAGGCAGTTTCTTGAAATCTTTTTAGGTTTCATGAACTCTAATCTTGGAAATTTTTAACTGGGCTGCAATTTTTTTTGGGGATTTGTCTATCCTAAAAATTATAGGTTTCGACATTTATTTGCTTCCTCCTCGTCATGTTTAAAATTTTTTTTTTTCGAAAAACACTGAATGCATTAAAATTAAACACAAAATTTTGTTTTAAAGAAATCAATCGTTTTTTCTCTATGAATACTAAGGCTTAATCTGATCCTGAATAATGTTTTAAATAAAACGAAAAAGGGGATTTGTAAACGCGGGATGAATTGACATCATAGAATAATAAGTAAACAGGAGAATTCGTTTGTATTTATTATTTACCTTCTTCTGTAAACAATTAAAAATTTTAATTAAAATTACCGAGTTAAAAAATAATTGGTAATTCGAAGAAGTTTTGGGTGGAGAAGTTTTAAAGGTGGTCTTAAACTTTTGGCCTGTAATGCAGTGACTGGAATGAAGTCATGGTTTTAACGTTTCAATTTCAAAACATCTCGAACAGTTTTTCTTGTTCCCAGTCCAATGAGATGATCGGTCGATGTGAGGCCGCGAGCCATCCGCCGAAGCATCAATCACGTCCCCGACGGTTTTATAACCTCCATTGGGGCCAGGTCGCGGCATAAATTGCGCCAAATGAGCGTCGAGAAGGTGGGTAACAACGAACGAGTCGCCAGGCATCGGTTCTCGGCTTCGGCTTTTTGATCTTGCAGCGGAACCTCAAACATGAAACCGATAAAATAGTGGTGGATTTTGTCTATATCTAAACATTTTAAATACGGCTTCGACCTGTCGATAATAGGAATTTAATTTTTAGTGCATAAACATTGAGAAGATATATAAAATATGTATTAATTTTGTTAAAATTAACTTAGAAATTATTTTTATTTTAATATACATACAGTAAATCCTCGCTTGACCCTGCTCCTCTTAACACTGTTTTAGTATTACTCAGTACTATTGGGATTCTCCGAAATTCATCGCGGTACTGCGCACGATTTTGTTGCTTTGATACTCCCACGCAGTATCATAGCAGTAGCAATGCATGTGTGGTGAAACACAGTTGATTTATTATCGGCCATCAACGTTTTTGTGTGTATAAAGGTACAAACATAATATTTAATTTTAATTTTTTAAGTAAAGTGGCAAAACAAGAATGTCGCTGGAAACAAAATGCAGGTGCTAAACGATTAGATGCAGGTGAACGGCAATCTGATATCGGCACTGTATTTTATTTTTGTATTATATATTTTTTATTTTATATTTTGTTGTATTATATATTTTTTAGTTTCCGCGACATGCAAAACTCTGATATTCAGGGTGGAGGAGTATTTTGCAAGCGGATGCAAAGCGGCTCCAGCAGAACCATTTGTAATTTTTCTTATAAGGTTTATTTGCTTTATGTTATGTAAAAGAAAAACAAATAGGAAAACATGTACGAAAGAAATCTTACAGACAGCTGGACTAATAATAAATGAGGGTACTTCCAAAAGAACCGTCGCAAAAAAGCTTGGAATAGATGAATCTACTTTACAAAAGAGATTAAAATCGGGGCATGGTGTTGATAGCTTGGAAACATATCGAAATGTTTTGACAGAGGAAATGGAACGTGAACTTGTAGAACACTGCCAAAATCTGGATAACCGGTTTAATGGTATCACGTTTAAAACCTTAAGAAAACCGCGTGTGAGTATGTAGTTTTAAACAACATTAAAACGTAATTTAATCCAAACTCAAAACTAGCTGACAAAGATTGGGCAAATAGTTTTATTAAAAATACAACCTGTCACTGCGGGTTATTCACGCCACTACTTTAGCAAGAGGGATGGGGTTTAACGAATTTCAAGTTAATTTTTTTTTGAAAATCTGTATACAATATAGAATTGTTCTATAAACAATCAACAACTATAAACAATCTAGAATTGATCAAAAAAATTAATTTTCCATCATTAAGTGCTACTATCTACAATATGGATGAGAGTGGTATTTCAACCGTTACTAACAAAATACCAAAAATTATTAGCACGAAAGGCAAGAAATTTGTGGAAAAAATGTCTTCAACTGAGAGGAAATTAGTCAGTATTGTCTATGCTTTGAGTGCGGTAGATAATTTTGTTCCTGCCGTGATAGTATATCCTCGAAAGATAATGAAAATGAGCTGATGGATGGGGCTCCACAAGAATCTATAGCAATGTGTTCAGACTCTAGATACATAAATAGCAACTTATTTATAGAACTTAAACATTTTTGTTCCAAAGTTAGACCAGATAAAGAGCAGCCTGTTTTTCTCATACTCGACAACCATTCTGCCTACAAGAGTTTAGCAGCTCTCAATTATTGCAGAGACGACTTTATTTATTGACTATACCACCCCACAGCAGTCATAGAATGCGGCCTTTGGATCGCTGTTATTTTAAGGCATTTAAGAGTAAAGGGCTTCTAAGTGTGTGGAATAAACATGTGTTCTTAGAATAGGATTTTCTTCCATCAAAGGTTACAAATAAGAATGCAATTGAAGTCAATCCCCAATTAAATAACAGCGATTCTGTTTACCTAACTATTTAACTCTCGAGAAATTGGAGCCTGCATTAGCTCAGAAACATGCAGATAAAGCACTAATGTCACCTAAGGATAATAATTCCACTTTCAAAACGAAAAGATGAAAAAAAACAAGAAGAGAAGAGATGAAATCGCTAATACTTTTTAACACTTCTAGTACATTAAAACTGGAAGGTATGGCTGAAGAAAAGTTGAGAAAGTCGATGCGTGCCAAAATAAAAAGGAAAATTGCAGAGGATGCTACTAATGAATCAAAAAAGTAGGTTAAATGTAAAGGAGAAATGATCTCATGATGTGTGTCCAGGATGAACCTATATGAGGAACCCTATGAAGACTCTCCCATAGAAGAATGAATGGATTCAATGTAAGGTCTGCAAAAAGTGGTGGCATGAAGGGTGTACGTCGTATGAGAAAATTGGAGATTTTCAATGCGATTTATGCATTTAAAGCGTGTGCGGATATTTGCCCCACATACAGCGCAAAAGTAATTTATTAATAGATAAGTTTTTCTTGTTTGTCACGAAAATGTGTTGCTTTGCATACTAGTCGGATGTAATGTTTGAGTTCTTTATATATTAAAATGGTTTTTTCGGGTTTGTGGTTTTTATAATCATTTAACCTTTAAGTGCGTCATTTTGCCCCACTCTCTCTAATGGGAAAAGCGAGAACAATCTCTTTCATCCTGAACCTGAATATGATTTTTCATCCTGAACCTGAATAAGATCATATTCAGGATGAAAGAGGTGACACGAGTGAAAATTTCGTAGCTAGTCGAGTGTGGTTTCATTTTTTAAAAACAGAAACAATCTTTATAACGTACGGATTAGTTGAGAAGCGGCAAGTGGAGATACAAAAGCATCTGCTGAATTTCCAGCGAAACAATCTCTTTCATCCTGAACCTGAATATGATTTTTAATAATGTTCAGGATGAAAGAGTCGACACGAGTGAAAATTAAAAACAATCATTGAATAAGGAAACTATCCTTTTGAATTAGTTTTCAATGTTGATTAAACGGCTTTTTTCTGGAAGAGAATGCCAAAACGTACATTTTTATCCCGTGAAGAAATGCTGGATTTAGGGCTGCAAAAAATCATTTAACTCGGCTATTGGATGGTGACGCTAATGGAAACATTAAATTAAAAATTAAAATCACTACTTGTTTATCATTCCAAAACCTTAAGAGCAATCATCTTTACCAGTAATTTGGGAGTCCAATATGAAATCTTGGATCACTATGAGAATATTACAGAATTGGTTTACGGAACATTTCTGTTCTGTTCTAGCGTCTGTTAAACAGTACTGCAAATTTAAAAAACTAGAACCGAAAGCTGTACTAAATGAATTTTTTGTACAATATGCTAATCGATAACTGACTACCAACTGACGCAAAGAATAATAATAATAGAAAACCCGCGACCTATGAATAATCGCAAAAACGTGTCACCAACAACGGTCGGAATTTCACGGCGCATTATACCAAACCAACCAAGTCGAAGCAAATTAAGCTTGTCGAATAGGAAAGACAAAAGCGACACGTCAAACGTAATCATCGATTGGTACGTTATCCGGGTGCAACGAATCGAATGAGTATTGAAAACAAATATCGAAAACGTCAGTTGAATATAATTTCGCCAATAGATGCGTTTCCAACCCTTTGGTATTTATAAAATAAACGAAATAATAGGTAAACAATAAAATACTGCCCATTGACTTGGCACGCGACACGCCCTTTAAGGGAACGAGTACAATAATGTTTTGTTTGAGGTTATTTTAGTCATTTTTATAGACTCTTTATTAAATAAATTTGTCAGTAGATTGAACAAATTCAACAAACATTTAAGCAACTATATTTAATCAACGGCCAAAGTAGAAAAAATAGAAAAGCGACGTATATTTGATAGTTTTGATTCTAATCAGTTAGTCACTTTTCTTCCTAGTTCTTGTCAATAAAAGTTTTTGCTATATTCGAAAAGATTTGTCACTAAACAACAAATCACTTTTTTTGAAATTATCGACGCTCGTTTTGCTAACCATGTTAGCATCATCATGAGATGATTTAATCTAATTCTAAAACTGCACTAGATTCTATTTATAAAAAATATTTCGATTCGAAAATAATATTCCTCAGGGGGACAATTAAAAATAAGATTTATGTTTTGAGGCTTCAAACTCGAGATGATCTTTGTGATCGTATTAGGTAGGCTTGCCGTAGCCTTACCAAATAACGATTGAAAAAAGTAATGAATACCCGACGACGTATTGGAAAGTGCTTGATAGAAAATGGCGGAATGATGGAAATGTCTTTTAAGAAATGTATTTAAGTTTTATAATGCCAATTTGGATAGACCTGTAAATAAAGATTTTTTTTGTTAAAAAATAGTCTGTAATTATTAGAAAAAATATTAACTATTAATTATTAATTATTATTGGGAAAATATTATAAAATAATATCAAGGACACCCAGTAATTTAGAACCATAAAAATCGGTACAGTTTCGTTTAAGGTGGTGCTGGTAAAGAATTCGTTGTTAGTTTTCCTCTAAAAAAATCCCTAATAGTACTTCTCGAAAATGGGAGCCATAAAAGTTGACGCAGTTAGCCGTGATATTAACAAAAAAAAAACAGGTGATACACTTTCTTAATGTAGTTTTCCGAGATCTATCCAACAAAAGAAAGTTTATGAAAATCGTTCCAGAAATAAAAATTTTAAGGGGGTCCTTATCGTGGATATATATATATATATATATATATATATATATATATATATATATATATATATATATATATATATTATCATCATCCCGTGTCGATCGACTGCAGGATGAAGGCCTCTTCAGCATGCCTCCAACTTTCACGGTCCTGGCCTTTCCTCTGCCACTCGGGTGAATGTCATTCGTCCATCGTGCTTTCGGTCTTCTTCGCGGACGTTTCCGATCAAGCGGTATCCACTCCAGGATTGCCATAGTTTATCTATCGTCCCATCGCCTCGTTATATGGGCTGCCCATTTCCATTTCAATTGCTTCATTCTTCTAATGATGTCACACACTTTCCTTTATTCTCTCATCCATGCGCATGGCTTTCTGTCTCGTCTTTAATGTAAACATCTTCCTATTTCTCTCTGTGCTACCCGAAGTTTTTGAATTGATTGCGATGTGAGTGTCCAGGTTTCACTTCCATATGTCATAACGGGTAGGACGCACTGTTCGAAAACTTTTCTTTTCAGGCAAAGTGGGGGTCTGCTCTTAAACACAATGTTGGGCCTGCCAAATGCCCGCCAGCCACGTTTAACACGCCGTCCCACCTCCCGTATATATATATATATATATATATATATATATATATATATATATATATATATATATATATATATATATATATATATATAAATACATTCCTAACGATTCGAATCATAGCTAGTTTAAATTTTATGGAAAATAGATTGATCAATTTTTATAAACAAAAATAATTATAACAAAAAATTAACATTAATTAGGGAGGTATCCGAAGTGAATTGATATAATAAGAATATAGTAGATAAATTAATTAGAAAACATAAGTTTAGACAAATATTGAAAGAATATTCGACTTTCAAAAGGAACAGAACAAAAATAAGTTCATGGTAATACCGTTTGATGCTTTAGGTCTAGACAAGATTTTGAAAAAAGTGACATTAAGGTTGCCTAGAAACCATGTTATAAACTACGAGAAGTCCTGGTTATCCAAAAGATAAAGTAGATCAACATGAAAGTTAAGGATTTACGAAATTAGTTGTCAAGATTGTGATCGAAGGTATATGGTATTGGGCAAACTAAAAGATTCATATTAACCAGATATAACCAACACATTGTCCACATTAGATATAGGAGAATTGAATAATCTTGTATTACCCAACAGGCACTAATTGCAGTATCAGTAATTGCAGACAATAATATAACACAGGTCAACAAATTTAAACTTTTTTTTTAAATTTGCAGTAACTCCTCAAATGCTCTTCGTTGATTGGAGAAGGAGAATTTTCATCTTCTTCAGATTGTTGATGATTTTACTTGATTTTACTTGATGCAAAACTTATCATCTCGTCATAAAGTCTGTCTTTCTTTGTGTCTGTCTTTCTAATCTATTAGAAAACAGTGGCGCCTCTATAAACACCCTACCTTTAATGCGTTTTTTCTAAAATCTGTATGAAAATTATAGAGAACTTCTACTCGGTATCAGAAATAAAATTCAAACAGACTGAAAGAACATTGGACAACTTGGAAACAAATTCTGAGCAGTTAAGAAAGAATTATTTACACACTCCTTTCCCTCACTTTCAAACAGATCAGATTGCGTTAAGTGGAACCGCTTAAGAACAGGTCAGTGCCAATTGTCCCATAGTTATTTCATAGAGGGTAAAGCCCCTCGTGTGATACACCCTTAACAGTCCCACACATAATACAGGACTGTCAGGAACTAAACGTCCTCAGATCATCTTGCAACCTGGGAGAAAATCTCGCCTCGAATCGTTTCAGTTGGTAATTTGCAATATCTTGCAAATTTTCTAAAAAGGCTTAACCTACATCACAAAATAAAATTCGAGTCAATACTTTAAGTATAAAAGTGTTTTTTTGTATGAGCTGTCCTGTCCTAATATTCTATGTTCGATACATTTTTATTTTACTATCCTTGACCTATCCACTTAGAATTTTAACCTGTACATATTCATTTTATCAATGTCCTTCCATTCTATTATTCTATGTCAAATATAACTCAATTGTACCATCCTACTCTACCCACTTTCACTCATCGAACATTTCAAGAGACTCATAATGGCATCAGAGACTGTCTTTTCGGATCTGTTGCCTTTTAACAGCATTTCTATATTGGATAATTTCATCTTCCTCATGGTGTTACCAACGCCTTGATGTCTGGTCGGTCTACATCTAATTCTATTCTATTAATTTTTTTTGACGTAACATTGATGAAAATAGATGTATATGAAGTATTTTATAGTCCTAAATCCGAAAATGATAAACTAATTACTGTAATACGTACAGTTTTTTTTGTTACAGAGGGTTGGTGGTGAGGAAAAAAAGGAGACGACATATTTTTACAATATAATATTTGTTTAATATAAACATGTAAAATGTGTTAAATCTATGTAAAGACATTACTGAGGATTATGTGAAGAAAAAATATATCACATGAAATGTCATACAGCGACCAAAACTTCCACTTTTTCCTCTTGGGTTCAGTAGAATCATCTCTTTTTAAAAACCAGCAGTAATCCCTCAACATCCTGCTTCCATCGTCCTGATGTCCTGGTGATGTCCCCTCCTTATTCGTCGCTTCTTCACCCAAATTTTCCGAAAAAAGTTCCTTTTAGTTTTGCATCACACATCTTTTAAGTACCTTTTAAGCATTTTTAAGGACAAGCCTTCTTTTAGTTTTGCATCACACATCTTTTAAGTACTTGAAACCATTACCTTCTTTGTCCATGGCTTTGACAAGGCTTTTCATTAGTCCATGTTTCATATGGAGAGGCGGAAGAAGCACCTTTTTTGAATTAACCAAGCGGACTTATTTTATATTTGAAATACCAGGTTCAAAAGAAGTTATATGAGGTCAATCTTTCTTACTGTAATTTTGTTTTTGTTGCTCTACTGTTCCATTGACACAAAAACAGCAATACTTTGTACCAAATCTTCTTTAATTGTCCGATTTTCGAAATTAATGTAGTCAGAACCTTGATTATCTTTAATTTCAGACTTGTTAAAACTATAAATAATATAATATTAGGGCTTTGGATTCGCATCAAAGCACTGAAATAGAAAAATGTAAAAAAAACATGAATCAGGATAAAGGACCTATTCCGTTTAGTCAATTTTTTCAGTTATTAATGTAACGCTTGGTTGATTGCATGGTTCATAATTTTTGTACGCTTTATTAGGCACGATTATCTTATAAATGTAAGTGTGTAGTTTTAGAATTAGATGAAATAATTTCCTGGTTATGCTAACATAGTTAGCGAAACGCACATCGACAATTTTTAAAGGCAGCGATCACAAATTAATATTGTGCAAATTGAGACTAAACAAAAAAGAAAACCTAAGCCTCACTATATACAAAAATTTAATGTTGAATTTTTACAAGACAAAAGTACAAAACAATTATACAAAAATCTTTCTAATATGGAATATATTTAAAAGGCGAAGAAGAAGAAAGTGTAGTTTTACAAAAATCTTTTTTAACTAATTTTATATATAATATTAAAAGCCCAAATCTTATACTCTAATTAGCCGCTTGTACGTACAAAAAATGAAAATAAACCAGAACGTTCCGGAGAATAATAACAGATTCGAAAAGCGAAGTTAAGAGAGGCCGAATTTTCAACGGGCTTTGTGGTCGACGTATACGGTCGTATTAATCTGTTAATCCCATGTTCTTCAGTTGACTAGACATGTTCCCTATTATTGTGGATTTAAAGCCCGGCAGCTGGCTAATATTCTTGTTAGAACAGTTCGCCGTTGACGTGTATGGGACGGTCAAAAACAGACACCGTATATGAAAAGCAAGCTCTGGAAAAGAAACAGTTGCGAATTTATATTGACGTTTAATAGTTGGACGTATTTAGTAGAGAACTGGTCAAATATATCACAATATAAAAGGAGGCTGTGGATAGGAGACCGTTATAGATTTACCGTATGAGATAATTTAACATTTTCACTATTAATTGTCAAAATTTCCCAAATTGTACAATTAAATATAAGTTATATTGAGTTGACGGTTTGATTGTTTGACACACCGAAGTGTTATCTACTTTACACATGTAAAGTTTTGATGTTGTTTGACAGAGGAGGGCACATTTGATACATTTCAACGAGAACTTAAGAAAAAAAGTGTTATTTATTTGTATTATCTGAATGATTGTGACGTGTTCATCTATTTTTTTGAGTTTTTCGCCACGATCTAAAACTCAAAAAAATATTAAAAATATCTGTTCTTATGCAAAATAAAGAATCACTGGGTAAAAGCCAAAAAAACCAAACGGAGACAAATTGCTCAGTGATTCTTTACCTAACGAACACAATTATTAATTATTAACGAACACCTGTAATAAATTTACCTAACGAACACAAAAGAATACAAAAATTTCCTAAAATAAATTCAAACTTTTGAACGTTAATGTTTCGGAAGGTCTTTTCCTCCCGTTTTCAAAACGAAACTAAAACATAAATTATATAATTTTCTATATATATTAAAAAGATAAGAAGTTTTGTGTATATATCAATAATACTTACATATTAATTATTGTCAATGATCGATCGAATAATTTGCGTAAGTTCCTGCCGTGAATTTGGTCCGAGGTTTTTCAATAGTTCCTCGGTGATATCATCTTCACCGGATGACCTGTTATTCTTTAGTTTGCGTATGTGCCTGTGGATTTCTTCCTGTGTTGGTGGTGGTAATTCTGAGTGGGTATGGATACAATTTTCCTTGGAAAATCTTGTGTCGCGTTCGGGGCAGTTGAGGAGATCAGAGAAATAGTGTGCCAGCTCCAAACAATTCTCCTGATTAGTTAGCGCTAATCTCCCATTCCTCTTTCTGAATATATATATATATATATATATATATATATATATATATATATATATATATATATATATGTCGTGTCAATCCACTGCCGGATGAAGACCTTTTCAGCATGCTTCCAACTCTAGTGGTCCTGAGCTTTCCTCTGCCATTCGAGTCCAATTTACATAATTATGTCATCAGTTCATCGTGCTTTCGGTCTTCTCCGTGGACGTTTGCGATCAGGCGGTACCCAGTTCAGGATCGCCTTGATCATTTTTGGTCCCATTTTTCGTCACATCCCTTCGCTACATGGCCTGCCCACCTCCATTTCAATTATTTTAGTCTTCCAATTATGTCACTCACTTTCGGTTATTTTCTGATCCATATGCTGGATGTCAAGAATACATCTTTCCATTCCCCTCTGTGCTAACCAAAATTTGTGATTGTTGTGTGACTGACTCACTGATTGTCATGTGAGTGTCCAGGTTTCACTTCCGTATGTTATAACGGGCTGGACGCACTGATCAAAGAGCTTTTTTTAGGCAGAGTTGTAGTTTACTCTTAAACACTATGCTGAGCCTGCCGAATGCCTGCCAGCCACATTTAACCTTCCATTGAAATCCTCTGTCCAAGATATATCCACAACTTCCAAATCATATCCTAAAATAGAAATTCTTTTATCTTCAGTAAACTCATTGAACATGACCTGGCTCTTCTTCTGGTTTATTTTCAAGCCAAATGGTTCTCCAGCCCTTTGCAGCCTTTTTTTTGTGTCTTTGCGGTTCATCTGTGTCTTGTAAAAAAAGAACGATATTAACTGCGAACCTAAGATGTTTAAGCATGCACCATAGATCTTTATTTTATCCTGCTTCCAATCCAAATTACCGAACACCTCTTCAAGACAGGTTGAGATTGTCTCACCATGCCATCCACCCCGCTCTATATTCGCTGTCGCTATAGTTTCATCATATATCGACACATTACATAGGCTTTGTCTACAGCTTGGTTAAGCAATGCATCCATTATAGCCTGCTTTGAGATTGAATTAAATGCTTTTTCATAATCGATAAAAGACAAGCACAGTAACATAGTGTGTTCGATGTGTCCTTCGTGTTCGATGTGTCCTTCTATAGACTGCTGTAGAACCCATTCAGTGTTTTAATATTCTTTTAGATAATATCTTGGCGAAAACTTTGTACACCACTGATAGAAGGCTTAGTGGACGCTAGTTCTTTAAATCTTCCTGTGCTCATTTTTTATGAGAAAGAATCACTTCTGCATTTTTCCATAAGTTGAGTACTTTTTGATCTTTGAGGCATTTTGAGTATAATTTTGTCAGTGTTTTATGTAAAGTCCGACCACCAGTTTTTACCATGATCTCAACAACTTCTTTAATCTTCACGCTACAATTGAATACAATATCATGAATTCAGTTTCCTCATCAATGACCTCAACAGAGCGTCACTAGCACTGGTGGACTGACCGACCAATTTTTCTTCCAAAAAATAAAGTTTAACCAACCCATAAAATTTGTTTTTTACCATGTTAGCAAAAATAAGGAACTTATCTACACTCGAAGACCGTCAAAACAAAACTAAATCTCATAGCTGCTACCTGCTAGAATGTAATCAATTTTGCAATTGCACCGCCATCTATCGAAAAAGTCTCTGACTATTCACTCTGTCCTTGTATATACATATTCACATAAATATCAAAATAATTTCGGTTGGTGTATATCGGTCTATTAAAGCAAAACCTGAAGCGTTCGTAAACATGGCCTTTTACGGCTTCATCGACCGGTCAATCTTCCAAGAATAAACGTTTTCGGGATGGTATTTGAAACGCCGAAAAACGAGAGAAAGAAAGAAAAAAATCCGTGGAGAGAGGAGAGAAAAATAAAAACGACCGGTCTAACGACTAATTTACAGAATACCGACCATAATAATAAGGTAGGTTTCGGATCGGTGTGTCATTTACGGCAAACGAGGCGTTTTTCGGTGCCGCTAACGACTTCCAGGGCGGGGTGAGACCAATTTTGTTTCTTTCTGGTTTTACAGACGTCAACATCTTATATGTCACTTTCAGGCAGATCTAATCTATCTATGGCAACGATTTCCAAACTGGGAGGCGCAGACTAGCGCGAAAGGAGGTGCGAAAAATTTAACAGAAATGTTATTTTTATAAAATTGCATATAAAAATAAAAAAATACATACCTCAGGCCAAGAGTTTAAGACCATTACAATTATTTAATATATATATATATATATATATATATATATATATATATATATATATATATATATATATATATATATATATATATATTCTTTTTTTTTAACTGAATGATGCACAACCAAGAGAACAAGCAGGATTCAGAAGTAAATTCAGTACAATGGATCACATCCAGGTTGTACAGCAGGCCATAGAAAGGCACAATGAATACACCATGCCATTGTGCTTGGCTTTTATCGACTACGAAAAAGCATTTGACTCCATCTCAAAGCATGCAATAATGGATGCAATTCTTAGCCAAGGGGTAGATAAAGCATATGTAAACCTATTAGGATCGATATATGATGGAGTGAATTGTGGCTGTACACAATTCATCTTGATGATTTCGAAGTGGGAATTAATGTAGAACGAGGTGTACGGCAGGGCGACTCAATATCTTCTATTCTTTTCTCGGCTGGCCTTGAAGAAGTATTCCGTAAATTGGATTGGGAACAGGGTTGTGTAAAAATCAATGGTGCAAACTTAAACCATCTTAGATTTGCAGATGATATCGTTCTCCTTTCACAAGACCCAGAGGAGCTGCAAAGACGCATACAATAACTACAATAGGCTACAATAGGATGGCATTTGGCTTGAAAATAAACCTGAAAAAGAGTCAGGTTATGTTCAATAACTTTGCTCAGGACAGAAGAATTTCAGTTTTAGGAAGGGATTTGGAAATTGTGAACAGCTTTATATATCTTGGGCAGAGGATGTCAATGGAGGGGAATACCGCCCGGGAGGTGGAACGGCGTGTTAAATGTGGCTGGCAGGCATTTGGCAGGCTCAATATAGTGTTTAAGAGCAGACTTCCACTTTGCCTGAAAAGAAAAGTATTCGATCAGTGCGATCTACCCGTTATGACATACGGAAGTGAAACCTGGAAACTCACATCGTAATCAGTTCAAAAACTTCGGGTAGCATAGAGGGGAATGGAAAAAGGTATGCTTGGCATTACAAGACAAGACAGAAAGTCCTGCGCATGGATCAGGGAACAAACAAAAGTCTGTGACATCATTGGAAGAGTAAAGCAATTGAAATTAAGATGGGCAGGCCATATAGCGAGGCGATGAGATGACAGATGGACCAAGGCAATCCTGGAGTGGATACTGCTTGATCGCAAACGTCCGCGAAGAAGACCGCAAGCACGATGAATTGATGACATCGTTAAGTATATTGGATCAGAATGGCAGAGGAAAACCCAGGACCATGAAAGTTGGAAACATGCTGAACAGGCCTTGATCCTGCAGTGGATCGACACGGGCTGATGATGATGATGATGATGATATTACACAGTACAGCCGGATATTGATCTTGAGCAAGTAAACACTTTGTCATTTTAGTAACCATGGATCAGTGGAATGGGCGACGGGCAAATATTTTTGTAATTTTATATCGTAAGTAGCTTATTAATTATAATAATTCAATATTAAGAGAACAAACAAATGTAATAGATGTTACAGTTAATAATGTCGATTTTGCCAAGAGATGGCTTTACTAATACATTTCTTGGTATAGACTGATGACGTCTATGGCGTTTTGGAGGGTAAACATACGTCATCAAGATCTAGTTTATTATTAATTGTCATTATGCAGAAATCATAGTTTTTCATAGCTTTGAATATGTCGAATTATAAACTAAAAAAGATATTTTGCGGAGAAGTTCAATCACCTTCTTTTAATTTGAAATAAAAAACGGCTGCTGAAAGTTATCGATTGTTGGTTGGAGCTTATGGTGAACATGTCCTAACCCAAAAAACTAGTTTTAAGATGCACATTTGCAAGCACTATTGGATGAAGACTCAACTTATACGTTGAAACAATTGGCAGAAACATTGAATGTTGCCTAATCCACCATTTCTAAACGTTTACATGCATTAGAACAGATCCAGAAAGAATAAAAATTGGTTCCATACGAATTGAAGGAAAGAGACATCAAAGGCGAAAAACAACTTGTTAAATTTTAATTGCCAGACAGAAAAGAAAAGTTGTTTTTTGCATCGAGTTGTAAGAGAATGAAATAAGAATCTATTTTGACAACCTAAAGTGCAAAAAATCATGGGTAGAGCCAGGTCAGCCTTCAACATCACAACTACTGCGCAATGTACATGGAAAAAAAGCTTGGCTGTGTATTTGATGGGATGATAGGGGAATGTGTAATCCAAACTGATAAAACCTGTGAAACGGTTGCTGACGATCAATTCCGACAACAATTGATAACATTCAATCGAGTATTAAAAAAACAATCAGAATGCGGGCAAGGAAACCATAAAGTAATTTTTCAACATGACAATGCTCGACCCCATATTGTAAAATGTGAAAAAACTATTTGGAAAACGTTGGATGAGACGTCCTACCCCACCTGCCGTATTTACCGGAGTTAGTCCCTTCGGTCTACCACTTATTTCGATTGATTCAGCACGGATTTTCATTCAAGTTTACATTCTTATGTTTTCACTTAGAAGTGAAAAATTTGACCTCAAAAAACCAAAAGTTCTTTTGACGTAGAATCCATTCTTTGACAGAAAGATGGAAAAAGCAATAAAATAAAATATTGATTTATTTTTTTAATAATACGGTGCAAACTAATTCTGAATAATGTTTAAAAAAGAGAAAATGGGTTTTTTAAAACACAGGATTATTTGACATAATTGAATAATAAGTAGATGGTAAGAATTGTCTAAATGGTTATGACATGTTCATGTATTTTTTCTTTCTTTTTGGGTTTTTCGCCATGATCTAAAACTCAAAAATATCAAAAATATCTGTTCTTACGTAAATAAATTATAAAAATAATGAAATAACTATATAATCTATTCTTATTTATATAGACCGTTAGATGTTAGAATAAAATAACATAAAAACCTTCTTAGGAAGGGTGATTTTAATAAATCTAGAATTTGCCAACACGCATGGAAATCGGAACATAAAATCAATCGAAATAATTAAAGCGCTATTATTCATTTAAATAAAAATAACTGCATTGCTATGTAAATTTAAATTCAATATGATTCCCGATTCTAAAGAATACAATTAAAAACATTTAATTATTTCAATACACAATAAATAAGTAAAAGTAAAGTGTTTGGGTTAGAGGCGCATCAGCAACTAGGCTATTTAGCGACTGGACCTACAGCTTAACGTGGGTTCCGAACCACGGTCATCAGCTTCCGACAAACCCAGGCCAGCACCCCCCAGCAGTTTTACCTATTGGGATAAAAAGTCGTCTAATGTCCGTTTGCCTAAACCGATTTTCCTCAATTTGGATTCATTTAAAAGGCAATTGCTGGGACAATTAGATAATCTGGGAGATCAATTATTTAGTTTATAAATGAAACCGCGAGGTGGCGTTACATTCAACAATTGTTTTTTAATGTTTTGTTTTTCTCTTCCAGTCTTTTCAAATGGAATGGTACAGCTTTTATTACATGGCTAGAAAGGTAATTTAAAGAGGAGTCATCCAGTGAAAACCCGAAATCGATATCTCTGACATGTCAAGAGATATTTCGATTTTTCTGAAAAAATCAGTTATTATTTCACTACTACCTGCATTAAGTTAAAAAAATATTAACCTAATGTTTGCCTTCCTTCACACTTTACCCAGGTTTAGGACTGGTCCAAATTCTTCGTGCTATATTAATTTGGAGCATGTTTAAAGGCCAACGGGCCAACAACGAAATAATAGTAATAACAACAGTCAAATAAAATTAACAGCTCAACAGTCTAATAATTAACAGAATCTGAACTCTAACGCCTTTCTAAATGTTCAAAATGCCTTCCATCCTTAGAAATGCAAAGATTTATTTTTCGACGAGTACTAAAAACGGCAGCTTCAATTTCCGCTCTTGATATGCTGGTTATTGAATTTTGAAATCTTTGAATCATGTTTTCTCGTATGGTAGGACGAGTTTGAAAAACAAGGAAAATGGAAGATGTTTCGTTGGAAACAAGAAGTCAAATGTGGTACCAGCATGATAGATGCCCTGCCCACTTCTCGCAGGTGGTTCGAAACTTCTTGGATGCTTCGTTTCCAAATCGTTGGATAGGACGGGGTAGTTTATTTTCGTGGCCGGCGCGCTCACCGGATTTGACAGTCCTCGATTTTTACTTGTGGGGAAGACTAAAATACCTTGTTTTTCAAACTCGTCCTACCACACGAGAAAACATGATTGAAAGAATTCAAAATTCAATAACCAGCATTTCAAGAGCGGAAATTGAAGCTGCCGTTTTTAGTACTCGTCGAAAAATAAATATTTGCATTTCTAAGGATGGAAGGAATTTTGACCATTTAGAAAGGCGTTAAAGTTCAGATTCTGTTAATTATTAGACTGTTGTGCTGTTAATTTTATTTGCCTGTTTTTATTATTATTATCTTCGTTGTTGGCCCGTTGGCCTTTAAACACGCTCCAAATTAATATGACAAGAAGAACTTGGACCAGTCCTAAGCCTGGGTAAAGTGTGAAGGAAGACAAACATTAGGTTAATATTTTTTTAACTTAATGCAGGTAGTAGTGAAATAATAACTGATTTTTTCAGAAAAATCGAAATATCTCTTGACATGTCAGAGATAACTATTTCGGGTTTTCACTGGATGATTCCTCTTTAAATTACCTTTCTTGCCATATAGTAAAGGCTGTACCATTCCATCAAAAAAACTATTGTTGAATGTAACGCCACCTCGCCACCTCGCCACCTCGGTTTCATTTATAAACTAAATAATTTATCTCCCAGATTATCTGATTGTCCCAGCAATTGCCTTTTAAATGAATCCAAATTGAGGAAAATCGGTTAAAGCAAACGCTCATTAGACGACTTTTTATCTCAATAGGTAACCCCCCCCCCCCTCTATTCGTGAAATTACGACAAAATGTCAAAAAACAAAGTTGTAGGAGACAGTTTGCTAATTATAACTGAGAATGTTTCTTACTCGGTTAACACTTGAAAATACACAAAAAAAAAGATTTTTAAAAATGTTTAGCTCGTCACGCCCTCTTGCGGTCGTGTTAGAAGCTTAAAAATATTTTTGGTGAATTTCTCATGATCATTTTTAGTACAATTTTTTTTCCCCCAAAGCTGTGGGATAAATAGTTTTCAAGATACGGCCGCGATCCATCCTTAATGGGACACCTGGTACATAATATATTTACTTACTATCTTTTAGAGTATTATATAGAAATTAATATAAATTATTTTTTGATTCATTTTGAAATCGGGAAGAGAAGATTTCCCGAAACTTTGACATTCAGAAGTTTGTATTTATTTATGAAAATTTTGAATTTTTAAAATTTTTGTTCGTTAAGCAAATTTATTACAGAAATAGAATCGCTGAGAAATTAGTCTCCGTTTGGTTTTTTACCCAGTGATTCTTATATTTACATAAGAACGGATATTTTTGAATTTTAGATTGTGGCGAAAAACCCAAAAAAAAAGAAAAAAGATGGTAAGTAAACACGACAATTTGGTTGTACTTACTTTTTTCCTTTTTATCGTTGGTAAAAGGTTTAAAGCTATTTTTAAAGGTATAAATACAGTACTTAACATGAATAAACTATAGTCTATATTACCGAGAAAAAATAATAATTTAGTTACTAAAAGAAGTTTTGGGAAGTCATAAAACTAGTATTAATTTTTTGTCCTGTAGTTTACATATAAATATACTTTCATAACATAACATTCAATTTTTTAAAACACTGCCATCTATCTTGCTCTAACTTTGATATAAATATTGGACTTAAACTCTTCAGATTTAAAGGAACAAAATGAATTTGTTGATAAATAAGATAATTCTAATTTGATTAAGTTTTAGGAGAGTTAATAATTCTTGGAGAAACATTATTTTTATCTAATGTTGAATAGATATAATGTTAATGCTTCGCTACTATCCTGTTGATGAATGGCGATCAGCAGATTTTTTAATTGGAATGACACGTCCTTAATTGTTTCTAAAAGTTGACTTTTAACATGAGTCAAGTTAATATTTCTCGAAAACCATCGAAAGACCCGCCTTCGATTGACGATTAGGTAAAAAGTCTTCGGAAACCGAAGAATTTGGTACTGGCCGAGACGCTTTTTTTCGGTATTTCGTAGAAGCGATGTGAATAAGTTGCTCGACAGCCATTGTCGAGTGATTTATCGACAGCAGAGTGAATTTTTAGAACGTCCGTGTGACGACCATTTAATCTATCGACACTTTTGTGTAAATAGGATTTTCTTGTTTACTGGGACGATCGTTAAAGCGATACAATGACCGAGGATGGACACAAGCGGTTTTATTGTTGATGGGTCGGGACACACTTGTTCAAGGAGTCAAAGAAACTGTAACAGGATGCAAACTGTGCTGTAATTTGGGATTATTCATGCTGCTCTTAAATTTCCGTTGAACATTTTTTTCACGAGATTTCAACATGCAGATATGTTTTAACATCAACACAAAGAATGAAGAAACTGTAGATAATAAGTTACCTTTTGGATTGTGTTAGCTTTGATGGAAATGCAGCACAAATGTTTAATGAAAGTATTTATTGCCAAATGTTTGACGCGTTTCACTAGCACTGTGGCTTCGTCAAAAATAAATATTTTCAATGTTGAAAAGGGTATAAATACAAGACGTTTACAAAATAAGATATTTGGTTTATTTGGTCATTCAGAAGGGTTTTTGCATCTTTTAAACGGTTTATTTTCTCTAGATGGTTTAGTTTTTTTGCTTTTGTTTTGTACGTGTAGTATTTTGAAACAATTGATGAAAAACAATGATTTTTATTCAGCAGATATGTAACATAATTATAATTAAGATTCTGATTAAGAAAACTTCCTTAGAGACCGCATTTTTGTAAAGTGTTTTTTTAAATTTTATTTATTATTATCTCCGAATAAGTATTATTTAGCGCAATTTGTTTAATGATATTTAGTGCCTTATTAAAATCTGCATCTGGTAAAGATGTCAGTCTAGGTATAAAGCTTTCTTAAGCTGCTAATTTTATTCTAATGGATGTAATTTTTTTATATATTGTTGTGTCTGTATGAGAGAGTTTGCGAAATATCTTGAAATAACCAACTATTTTTCAATTTTTCTTTTGAAGAAGGGTTAAAAATCTAAAAGTTTCCGCAAAAAAAGTTGTAAAGTTATTAAATCGCCAATCGAAAAGCTATGATTAGAATCATCAATTTAAGCAAATATGTGTAAAACCATTGCAAATATTAATTGGTTACTATTTAACGAATAAACTACAAACAAATTAATGAAAATTGTTAAAAAATTAATTTTTATTAAAAATCAGCAATGCATCAGTTAAAAAATGAAAGTGGCAACGTTGCTTTGACTAAATGAGATAACCTCTAAGAGTGTTGGCGACAGGGATTATTTCAGTCTGTGTATGTTAATTCTATTTAACACCGAAATTGCTTTTTGTACACGAATATCATCATATGTTTCTATCATCATGTGGACTATTTCAACGTGTTCGGGAAAATAGGTTAGAACGGTGCCAGGCTTGCATAGACTCAAATGGTGGACTTTTGAACATTTCATTTAATAAAAGCATTAATTATGTGTTTCTTAATATGCCATGAATCATTTAAACAGTATTAAGGTGAAAATTAGTACTAGTAATTTTGACTATGATATTAAAACGATATTAATGTATAAGTTTTCTTTATTTTTGTAAAAAAAAAACAAACCAAATGTATGGTGAAACATATGGAATATAAAAATGCCTAAAAATAAAAAGATTAGGTTAGGTCCTTAAAAGGACAATGAAACAAAAACTGAATGTTTCTAACAATCGATCAATAAAATATTAACAAACGAAAAATAATAACAACAAACGAAAATAAAATAATGTTTTCGGAAATAGTTTGTATTTTAAATAAAGGAACATCTACAGTTTATTATGAAATATATTGATTTAATTAATAATAAAGTTTTAAAACTTTAATTAATAATTTGTTTTAGTTTTGCCCCTTTTTGATAAGGACAGTACAATACACAATACATGAGTTTAAAAAAACTACACAGGTCAAGAAATTTAAACTTTTTGGGGGAAACATTGATGAAAATAGGTGTAGATGAAGTATTTTGTAGTCCAAAATTCGAAAATGATAAGCTAATTATTGTAACACGTACAGTTATTTTGTTACAATGGGTTGATGGTGGCGAAAAAAAAAGAAACGACATATTTTTACAATCTAATATTTATTTAATATAAACGTGTAAAACGTGTTTATATGCAAAGACTTTACTGAGGATTATGTAAATAAAAAATAGATTACATGATTTATCATATAGAGACAAAAACTTTCACTTTTTTCCTCTTGCGTTCTGTAGCATCATCTCTTTTTAAAAACCAGCAGTTTTCGCCCAACATAGATGGGTTCTAGCATCCCTGCTATCTTGCTTCCTTCGTCCTGATATCCTGGTGAAACCTCTTTACTTGTTCGTCGTTTACTGCTCCCATACTTTCAGGGAAAAAATTCAAATAGGAGTGTAAAAATGCATTTTTAAGGACACGCGACACCCCAGTTTTTCATAGGCTTTCAAGAGTTCATCTATCAGGTTTTTATAGTTTTCAGCTTTTTTGCTGCCCAGAAATTCTTTCACTACACTTACAAAATACTTCCAAGCTGCCAATTCTTTTTCATTTAATTTTTCGTGAAAACGAAAATTATTTGAGATCCAATAAATATATCTTCTTTTATTTTGCATTTAAGTGAGGAAATATTTCTTTTAGGTACATAATTAGATTTTACATAGTAGATTTTACGTACAAAATACATAGTAACATACATAGTAACATACATAGTAGATTTTACGTACAAAATTCTTTGTCCATAGCTTTGACAAAGTTTTTCATCAGTCCAAGCTGAATTTGGGGAGGCAGAAAAAGCACCGTTTTGGGTTAACAAGGGGGGCATATTTTATATTTAAAGTATTAGGTTCAAAAGAAGTTCTATGACGCCTATCTTTCTTACGGTGATGTTCTTTTCTTGCCCTACTGTCCCATAGACACAAAAAATAGCAATACTTTGTACCTTTGTAGTCCAAAGTCATGTACAAATAATTTCAATGACCCCAAGGGCCGGTCGCGTTGGTGCGGCGGTAAGAGCGCCTGCTTTGCCGAATCCGCGCTGGAGCGATAGCTGGTTCGATTCCAGCGTTCGGATGGTTATTTTTCTTTCTTCTGTCCGTTTATCTTTCCTAAAATCTTTGTGATTGTTTCTAGGCAAGAGTGTAAAATCCGACTACGAATTACCCCTCAGTCACGCCAGTTAAAGGCTGGGTAAGGCCGGATGCCTTCTGAGAAGTGTTGTACGTTGGTCACTCGCCAGTCGGTAGGTTTCCTGATAGACTTATGGGTAGGAACATAACCAAGGGTTTATAGCCCGAGGGGGGTGCTGGCCTGGGTTTGTCGGAAGCTGATGACCGTGGTTCGGAACCCACGTTAAGCTGTAGGTCCAGTCGCTAAATAGCCTAGTTGCTGATGCGCCTCTAACCCAAACACTTTACTTTACTTTTAATGACCCCAAGGTATAAATAAGAAACAGATTCTTGGAAATAGAACGTGCTAGGCCATTTCTATGAAAGGTGTTTTAATAACTGTCCAAATAAAAGGTAAAAAAATTATTCTCATCAATAATACAAAATCATGTCGACTTGTGCTGTGCTGTGTTGGTCATTAGCGCCAACTATCGAAGCAATATATAATCAGAAAGCTGTATATCTCCTCTAAAACGAGAACATCATCATTAGAATTGATCAACGGATTATCAACTTACCACGCTTAAAGTGGCGTCATCACAAAAACACGATGGAACAAAGAGCTAATATTAAATTTTATTTCAAACTCGATCAAACTTTTACAGAAACATTTGAATTGATGAAAAATGTTTATGGTTATAATTGTTTATCCCATACACGTGTGTTCGAGTGGTATAAGCAATTCAAGGATGATCGTGATGCTTTGGAAGAGGTTTCAAAGACAGGCCGAACATGATTCACGAAATTTTGACAAAGGATTTAAACAAATGGAAAGTCTGCGTTTCGATTTGTACCCAGGACCGTCGCTGTTCGTCTGTGTGCGTGAACATCCCCGGTATTTAGCTCCGTGTGACTATTTTCTGTTTCCAAAACTCAAACTGGCTATGAAAGGAACTTTTTGCGACAGTATTATACAAGTTCAAAATGCCGTGACGAGGGTCATTGAGGCCATTCCGAAAAACGACATAAAAATATAATGGCAAAAATATTTGGCAAAATAACCAATTGGTTTTTTATTTAAAAAGTTCTTTAATATTTCTGACATACTGTGTATATAAAACATAACAATTGCAAGTTAACGAATTATGGTCAAAGAAAGTAACGAGCCACGTCGTCGAATCGACAAAGGCCTGGTTAGTACCAAGCGACCGTTTAGCCACTTGACCATACGACGACTTTATTAAAATCGGAATGGCAGAAGCAGACGCGCGGACTGGCAGGTGACGAGCCTGCTTCGCCATTTCCATATCCGACTGAATTGAGTTATTTCGTGCGATGGCCCGAGACAACTCAATCGTCTTCGACCATTAAACACAACCAGCTTCGTGTCGTGTGATATGTACATCAACTGATGATCGAATACAAATTCATTGACTGCTATTGTATCCTTTATAAATATTTTGTTATTAGAAAAGGGTCTTGCAAATTGAACGGTTTGTTTTAATTCTTGCATAAAATCCAGAATTTACGTTGATTTCAAAAAACTTGTTATTTATAATTGAAGCATAGTATATTATAATTAAATACGAAAGACAATATCTGCCAATTAACCACCTCTTGCAGCTCCAAAGACGTCCACTCTTTTGCCAAAATTTTGAATGACATTTTGGCATTTGCAACCCCAAAGAAAACAGTCCAACGGTGTCAAATCACATGATCTTGTTGCCCGATCAACATCACCGTTTCTTGCAATAACTCGTCCAGAAAATGTTTTACTCAATAAATCAGTTTGTTTCATTAGCAGTGTGAGGTGTAGAGCCATCCTGTTAGAACCACATATCCTCTAGATCAATATTATCTCATGATTTCGTGAATCAATCGTGGATTTTCCTCATCCCAATTACAGCAATTTTGTTCACTATAGCCACTACTTTCAAAATGTGCTTCACTTGAAAAATTTGATTTTTTGATAATGATAATATGTTTGTGCCTTGATCCAATTGTCAAATGCACGACATTTTGAATGATCCGGTGGCTTTAGTTCCTATGTTAATTCAATTTTATATGCTTTCAGAGCTTTAATAAAATACTATTTTGTGGATTCACTGAGTCGAAGTTGCAGTGCACGTCAACCAATGGAAATTTCTGGGCCTTCAACAACACTTTCATGTACCAAATCAATATGCTCTTGTGAACGACCACTACGCTATATATTGCTCTTCTTTTATCTTCAACCAAACCAGTTTCTTGACATTTTTTAACGATTCGATAGATAGGGCTTTCAAATGGATAATTGTGCAAACCGTACATGTCAGTAATTTTCTAAAAACATTTTTCACTGAACGGTCATTTTCATAAAATAATTTAACAATTTTAGAGCGTTGCTGTACTGTGTACGACTCCATTTTTACAAATATCATGCATTGCACTGAAATGACATTAGATCTAGACAAATTCACAACGTCATCTGTGTTTTATTCAAGAATTCCAAAAACTACTCAATTTGAAAGACTTTTTATAAATGATGATTTGTACAGATCACCTTTCGAGTTTTATAAATTCACGAAAATTAATTAACGATCATTCTATTCAAAAGCGATTTAAATGTCTATTGAAAGTTTGCGTCAGTCTTACCATATTTACGATGATAAACTGAATAGTTTATAGGACGACGTATAGATGGCGCTGCTTTACATTTGTCTTTTGATGCTCCGTGTTCAAAATTTAAAGTCCAAATCACGGAACTCCAAGAGATCAACTACACGACAAATCACTTTCTTAAAGTTCTTGAACCATATTAACTTGCGCTTACCATGTTAGCATCATCAGGATATGATTCAATCATTGATTGATGAAATGCGCGTCGAGTCGAAAAAGTTTAAAAAAGTGATTTGGTGTTTAGTGGTAAATCTTTTCGATTTTAGTGTTTCACACCGAAGGTTCCAATATATAAATTGTTCAAATCACTGTTTTATTAGTTTCCTTTTGACATATATTTCATCAATAATGTGTCGTAATTGTTCATGTATTTGATGGTATTGATGGTATAGAGCAGGGGTCTTCAACCCGCGGTCCGCCTTTTGTTTTTTCACGGCCCGCAACTAAACGAACAACGAACAACGATCCACTGTTGGGAATGCTGTAAAAGGCTTTGAAAATACTTGAATATTTCCATTAAACGCCAATGCAATACCCGATCACAAGTTTATCGATGATCAAAAGCTGGCCATTGCGGAGCCCCAAGTTCAATCTATGAGTCACAACAGGAACAACCAAAAGTCCAATCTTCAAAAATAGAACAGGTACAGCCACAAATACAGGAACAAGGCCAATCCTCAAATGTACAACCGGTTGATGATACGGTGCCATTGACATCCACAAGTTCACAACAGTCTGATACATCTCAATCACCTAGGACTACAGGAATAAATAAAGAAATTGTTCCATCACCTTTTAGGACGCCAACAAAAGAATTCGTAAAACTTCAAAACCGATCTTGCATTTAACTCACCTCAGAATAAAATTAATCTTCTCGAAAAAGAAGTAATGAAAAAACATACGACAGATAAAAAAAACTCCGGAAAATAAGAGAAAGACTGAGGGCAAAGAAAATATTAAGAAGAAGAAGAATAAAGGAACGCCTGATATAAAAATTAAGAGTTTATCTGTAACACAGATAGAGTGGCATTGTATATACTGTTCCGAAATATTTATTCATCTACCATCAGAGGATTGGATTCAGTGCCATGCATGCGAAGAATGGTGCCACGAAAAATGTGCTAGTATGAGAAAAAGGACTGTATATTTGTGATTTATGTGGCAATAATTAAAATTGATCTCATTATTCATTATTTCAAATTTGTTAATGATTCTAAAGCTTTTGTGTTCAGAATGTACATATTTAGTCATATGTCATGTACGATCCGATTCACCCCGAAAATTGGGACGATTCGGATATTTTTGTTTATGAACGATTTAAGTTTTGACTTGTTTATTGCATAGTAGTTTAGTAGTTGCACTACTTATATTACACTTTAGTATGATTTTCTCTTTCTGAAAAAAAATGTGATCCGACTCTCCTCTGTCTACCATATATATATATATATATATATATATATATATATATATATATATATATATATATATATATATATATATATATATATATATATATATATATATATATATCATCATCATCATCATCATCATCATCAGCTTGTATCGATCCACTGCAGGATGAAGGCCTCTTCAGCATGCTTCCAACTTTCACGGTCCTGGGATTTCCTTTGCCACTCGGGTCCAATACACTCAATGATGTCATCAATCCATCGTGCTTTCGGTCTTCCTCGCGGACGTTTGTGATCAAGCGGTATCCACTCCAGGATTGCCTTGGTCCATCTGTCGTCCCATCGCCTCGCTATATGGCCTGCCCATCTCCATTTCAATTGCCTTACTCTTCCAATGATGTCACAGACTTTTGTTTGTTCTCTGATCCATGCGCAGGACTTTCGTCTTGTTATGCCAAGCATACATCTTTCCATTCCCCTCTGTGCCACGCGCCAGATTTCACTTCCGTATGTCATAACGGGTAGAACGCACTGGTCGAAGACTTTTCTTTTCAGGCAAAGTTGGAGTCTGCTCTTAAACACTATGTTGAGCCTAGCTAATGCCTGCTAGCCACATTTATCAAGCCGTTCCACCTCCCGGGCGGTATTCCCCTCCATTGAAATCCTCTGCCCAAGGTATATAAAGCTGTCCACAATCTCCAAATCCCTTCCTAAAACTGAAATTCTTCTGTCCTGCGCGAACTTAATGAACATAACCTGACTCTTTTTCAGGTATATTTTCAAGCCAACTGGTTCGCCAGCCCTTTGCAGTTCTTGTATGCGTCTTTGCAGCTCCTCTTTGTCTTGTGAAATGAGAATAATATCATCTGCAAATCTAAGATGGTTTAAGTTTGCACCATTGATCTTTACACCATCCTGTTCCCAATCCAGTTTACAGAATACTTCTTCAAGGCCAGCCGAGAAAAGAATAGGCGATATTGCGTCACCCTGCCGTACACCTCGTTCTACCTTAATTCCCACTTCAAGATCATCAAGGTGAATTGTCGCTGAAGCTCCATCATATATCGATTCTAATAGGTTTACATAGGCTCTCTCTACACCTTGGCTAAGCAGTGCATCTATTATCGCATGCTTTGAGATGGAATCAAATGCTTTTTCGTAGTCGATAAAAGCCAAGCACAGTGGCATGGTATATTCGTTGTGCCTTTCTATGACCAGCTGTATAACCTGGATGTGATCCATTGTACTGAATCCACTTCTGAATCCGGCTTGTTCTCTTAGTTATGCTTTATTCAGTTTTTTTAATATTCTTTTAGAAATTATCTTGGTGAAAACTTTGTACATTACTGATAGGAGGCTTATTGGACGGTAGTTCTTTAAATCTTCTTGTGCTCCTTTTTTATGTAAAAGGATCACTTCTGCATTTTTCCATAAGTCAGGTACTTTTTGTTCTTTGAGGCATTTTGAGTATAATTTTGCCAGTGTTTTATGTAACGTCCAACCATCAGCTTTTAGCATTATATATATATATATATATATATATATATATATATATATATATATATATATATATATATATATATATATTCAGCAATTCATATTGAAAGTTTTATTAAGAATCGACATTCATAATAAGATGCCCGTTGTTCTTCAGCATCTTTTCTTGCCTGTCCTTACCTTTGTCCTGCCACAGCGTCTTTGGTCCAACTTTCTTTCTGTTACCTCCTACTCGTGTGTCCATGATTCTCCTTGGTATTTACTGAACCCTCATGATCTACACTATCAAGATTCTTGTATAATTGCTTAAAGTTCGAAATTATGCCTGATCCTCCAATTTGCATTATCATTCAGGGCACCAAAAGTTTTTCTGAGTATTCTTCTTTCAAATTCTACAAGCAGTTCTTCTGTTTTTCAGTCCACCTCTCGCAGCCATGACTACTGCCTGAAAGAAGATCTAAGATAATCAGTTCTTTTCATTTTTTATTATTGATGATGATAAATGAGTTCAAAATTTGTCACTACAGCAAACATTGTTGTTAGAAATGTAACAAAAAAGTCCTCCTTTAGCCAACAAAATTAACGAGTTAGCCTTCGATTTGCTACCACACTCGCCCTATTTTCCAGACTTAGTTCCATCAGATCACCCACCACTTGTTTGACTAGAAATTTATTACAGGTGACGATATACAACTTACGCGGATGTCATTATGGAAGAACTTGACTTTTGAATGTTTTTAAGGAGAAAAGGCTGTGATCATCGCTGATATATGTCTATCGATATGTATTTTTGTTTATTAGTTTCATTTTATGATATTTTCAACATTTCTTCAAATATTGGTATTACTATGGTTAGTTTTTTTATTAAATTTCAGTACTACGTCTATGCGAAATGAGTAAAACAGCAAGTACTATTACTGGTCCTAAGCCCAGGCAAATAACTGCCCGAGAAGAAACATAATCCGAATTACGCCTCACATCTGTTAAAGGAAAACCATCGTTTCAACGGTGATTTCAAAATACTACATGTACAAAACAAATGTAAAAAACCAAACCATCTGGAGAGTTTAAAAATAAACCACGGTTTTTTAAATTCTTGAATAAAACACAGATGGCGTTGTGAATTTGCCTAGTCTCATTTCAAAAGTGTAATGTATGACATTTATAAAAATGGGGTCGTAGATAATGCAAGAACGTGTTAAAATTGTTTAATTATTTTATAAAAATGGGCGTTCAGTGAAAAATGTTTTTACAAAATTAAGTAATATTTATGATTTACACATTTGTCCATCTGAAAGCACTATCAATCGAATTGTTAAAAATTTGAAGAAATTGATTCGGTGGAAGATCAAAGAAGAGCAATATATAGTCGTAGTGGTCGTTCACGAGAGCATATTGATTTAGTACGTGTACGTGAAAAAGTGTTGCTAAAGACCCAGAAACATCCATTAGTTGATGTTCACAACAATGAGTGAAACTTAATGAATCCACAACATGGCGTATTTTACGAAAAGAACACAGGAACTAAAGCCACTGGATCATTCAAAACGTCATGCATTTGCCATTTAGATCAAAAAACAAACAGATAATTTTGTAAGAAAAATCATCTTTTCGAATTGGTGGCTACGTTAACAAACAAAATTGCCCCATTTAGGGTGAGGAAAATCCACGATTGATTCATGAGAGACCTTTACATCCTAAACCAGACGCTGGCCGGTGTGCATTATGGTCAGGATGCATTATGGTCAGGATGCATTATGGTCAGGAGGAGTAATTGGGCAGTGTTTCTTTCAAAACACTGCTGGTGAACCTATATCTGTGAATGGTGTTCACAGATATAGGTTCGTGAGATGATAAGTGGATTTTATGTGGGCTGAATTGAATAATATTGACCTGAAGGATGTGTGATTCCAAAAAACTTCATCATCAATTTTATCACTAGGATCAAACATATATGTTTCGATTAATCGTTTTTAAATCTTATTTTCCTATTGATGTACTATGTATGTTTTTAATTAAGTTAACCCTACTAATAACATTTTTTCGTCTTTTACATTTTCATTAATTTCTGTCTTAATTTCCTATTTAATTTGTTTGCTGGCTAATTTGGTTTTTGAATAAAAAATAATTATCAATTTTTTTCCTTTATTTTAATACTTTATCATAAATATTTATTGATAATCGATAAGAAAAACTTATAGAAACATTTTGCAATTAAGTATAGATGAATTTAAATTAAAAAAAAATCAAGTGACTACGAAAACCCCCCGATTACCTACCATGTGCCCATGTACCACGTACCATGGTTGATTGCCTACAATTGAATACTAGTGATCTGGAGGATATGATTCCAAAAAATTTCATCACCATCAATTTTATCACTAGGATCAAACGTATCTGTTTCGATTAACAATGAATCGTTTTTAAATCAACTTTTCACAATTAATTTTAGATGAATTAAATTAAGAAAAAAATCACGTGACTACGAAAACCCTATGATTGTCTACCATGTGACCATCTACCATGTACCGTGTATGATTGCCTACAATTGAATAATAATGATCTGGAGGATATGTGATTCCAAAAAACTTCATCACCGTCAATTTTATCACTAGGATCAAAAACGTATCTGTTTCGATTAACAATTAATCGTTTAATTTAAATCTTCTTTTCATATTGATTTGTTTTGTATGTTTTTAATTAAGTTAGCCTAACCGATAACATTTTTTCGTCTTTTACATTTTCATTAATTTCTGTCTTAATTTCCTATTTAATTTGTTTGCTGGCTAATTGGGTTTTTGAATAAAAAATAAATATCAATTTTTTTACTTTATTTTAAAACTTTATCATAAATATTATTGATAATCGATAAAAAAACTTAAAAAAAAATTTTGCAATTAAGTATAGATGCATTTAAATTAAAATCAAGTGACTACGAAAACCCCCCGATTGCCTACCATGTGGTATCACGTACCATATGTGATTGCCTACAATTGAATAATAGTGATCTGGAGGATATGATTCCAAAAAATTTCATCACCATCAGTTTTATCAACATCAATTTTATCACTAGGATCAAATGTATCTGTTTCGATTAACAATTAATCGTTTTTAAATCTTGTTTTCATATTGATTTGCATTGTATATTTTAAGTTAACCTAACCGATAACATTTTTTCGTCTTTTACATTTTAATTAACTTCTATCTTAATTTCCCATTTAATTTGTTTGCTGGCTAATTTGGTTTTTGAATAAAGAATAATTATCGATGTTTTTTACTTTATTTTAAAACTTTATCATAAATATTATTGATAATCGATAGGAAAAACTTAAAAAAAACTTTTCACAATTAATTATAGCTTAATAAAATTTAAAAAAAAATCAGGTTAGTACGAAAACCCCACGATTGCCTACCATGTGATTATGTACCATGTACCGTGTGTGACTGCCTACAATTGAATAATAGTGATCTGGAGGAGATATAATCCCAACAAATTAATCCTTTTTAAAGTTCCTCTTTATATCGATTTGCTTTGTATGTTTTTAATTAAGTTAACCTAACTGATAACATTTTTTCGTCTCTTACATTTTTATTAATTTCTGTCTTAATTTCCTACTTAATTTGGTTTTTGAATAAAGAATAATTATGGATTTTGGATAATATTGGATTTAAAGAATAATTATGGAAAAACTAAAAAAAAACGTTTTACAATTAATTATAGATGAATTAAAATTTAAAAAATTACGAAAGACTACGAAAAACTACGAAAACCCAACGATTGCCTACCATGTGACCATGTACCGTGTGTGATTACCAACAATTGAATAACAATGATCTGGAGAATAAGTGATTCCAAAAAACATCATCATCAATTTTATCACTTGGATCAAACGTATCCGTTTCGATTAACAATTAATCGTTTTTAAATCTTCTTTTCATATCGATTTGGTTTGTACGTTTTTAATCAGTTAACCGAACCGATATTTTTTCATATTTTACATTATTATTAATTTCTGTCTTAATTTCCTCTTTAATTTGTTTGTTGGCTAATTGTGTTTTAGAATAAGGAATAATTATCTATTGTATTACTTTATTTTAAATATTTATCATAAATATCATAAATATTCATCATAAACATCATCATATCTTTATTTTTATTATAAATTTATCATAAATAATATTGATAATCGATGAGAAAAACTTTTAAAATACTTTTTACAATTAATTATAGATGAATTAAAATTTAAAAAAAAATCACGTGAAAGCCCCACGATTGCCTACCATGTTAGTGACATCATTGTTTTGTTATTGTGTCATTATGTACACCTCTAACACACCTACATTCTAATGAAACAACTGATTTATTGAGTGAAAAATTTCCTGTGCAAGTTATTGCAAGAAAATGTGATGTTAATTATCTTCCAAGATCATGTGATTTGACACCGTTGAACTATTTTCTTTGGGGTTACATGGATGACTAAGTCTATAAAAACAATCCACAATCAATTCCTGAACTAAAGGATGAAATTAATCCAGTATTTGGTGAGATAAATCTGCGGTTATGCCAAAATGTCATCCAAAACTTTTACAAAAGAGTGGACGTCTGTGGAGCTGTAAGAGGTGCTTCAATTATCAATAAAAAGATTTTGTGAAATCAAAGCAAATTCTTTGTTTTAATCAAGAATTAAAAAACCGCCTAATTTGAAGGATCCTTTGCCATATATATATATATATATATATATATATATATATATATATATATATATATATATATATATATATATATATATATATATATATGTGTGTGTGTGTGTGTATCTGCTAGACTATTAGTCCGGGAGTATAACCGATCGTTTGTGTCCCGTTTGTTGGGAACGTGCAGATGTTTCGCCAAGGTCGCACTTGGCATTCTCAATGCTTGTCTGAAGATTAAAAAAAAATCTAATAGTCTAGCGTATTCTTCCATCCGCGAAACACTACGAACTAACATATAATATATATATATATATATATATATATATATATATATATATATATATATATATATATATATATATATATATATATATATATATTTCTTTTATACAGTTCTGAAGAAGCTGCAGTAACGAAAGGCATCAACAGTAATAATAAAGTGGAATGTAAATAAAAAAGTATATTATTAAAAAATTTATAATGAATTTTCTTCAAGTAGAAGCCAACACTCCGGCGAAATGCATTTTCTTGTCGCTTTACTTACATTTTCTTTACAATCACCTATTTTGAAAACTAAAAATTGCCGTATTTATCACAATAAAGTGAAATATTATGTTTATACCTACATTGAAAGTAAATCAACTGTGATACAGCAAACATGCGTTCGCATTGCTAGCGTTAAGTGCAGTCTTAATGCATTTCGAAGCATAGGCCAAGGAATTTTGCAGCAACGACTTGAGGCATGTATATAGATGCATTATCGAGATGAAAAAGCATTTTCCCTTTCGCTACACTTCAATTGGTCCAGTAGGGAAGCGTAATACCCACCCACCCACTGTTCGGACTGATGTATCGTCTCAGGCGTATAATGATGAAATCTAAAAGCATTTAAATAGGTCCAAACTCTCTTGAGATGTTCATCCATCGGGTGGAAACATTTCTGTCATAGTCATTTGATCATAATTGCACCATATCTGTGCCAGGCCGAGAACTTTTCAAACGACCCTTGTCTGAAAAAATTACCGAAAAAAAATTCTAAGATTTAATTTACCCCACAGGATGTGACCAATTCTTGCTGGTCCACCTAATAAATCTCGAACTAAATGGCACTTTTAATTAAACATGTTTCACGTGATGACTTCTCTGAAAATATGATGCACGCCACGAAATAACAAATAAAAAAATATCGAAATCAAAAAGACGAAAATATGAATATGGTTTGACAAAATTACCTTGTTAACGTTCTCAGAAGTGAAAATAACGCATTAATCAAACGGCGGTTTGGTTCGTAAATCTGTCAGAAAGGCAGTTTTCACCCAATCGGGCACAGGAAGACCCCGGACACATGTAGAAAACCATAAACAACTTTCTTAGCCGTCGCCGTCGCATATTTTGGCGGATTATGTTACAGAAAATGATTGAGATGGGACCAAATGTTCTGCTGCAACACGGGCAGAAGGCGAATTCGATCTCTTCGAACTTGAACAGGAGCTGAATCACATTTAAGTCAATAATAAATTGAACTATTTTAAAATGGTTGTAGTTCATAGTGTCATATAATTGTTTTAAAGCGGCATTGAGATGTATTCAGGGGAAAATTAGATAATCTAATATCGCTAGATACCATAGATCCACAGATCTTGGCCTAGAAACAGTGGTTGAAAACTTATCAAACATACAAGAAACCACGTGATTTGTCAACTCTATTGATAAAACGCATCAAGGGAAAAACGAAATATCTTCTTTGATCAGAGAAAAAATTGTAGGAAAAAGACAACTGCAGAAACAACTGTAGCAAGTCGCGACAGAAAAAAAACAAGAAGAAACTAAATAAAGTAACCAAAAACTGAAAGAGCTGATTGTGAAGGAACAAAATCAGGGCATGTTGTTTTGGCTGCATCTGTCTAACCTGTTATTTATTATTCAGTCACTGATGCCATATTACCACGACAAGTTACACGGTTGAGCAGCATGTCCAAATGATAAAACGTTTTTATCAAAATGAATGTTCGTCAGTGCAAACGTTGCAGCACGCGTTGCGCCCATTTGACGGTAGACGTGGTGGCCCTTCAAAGTCGACTCTCCCACGTTTGGTGACCTAATTCGAGACGGCCGATTCGGAAAACAATCAGCCCAACACCTTTCGCACATTTTAACTTGGTGAATTTTGCGTCGGGACTTGGGCCTGCACCCGTACAAAATCCAACTGACCCAGGAGCTCAAAGTTAATGACCATAGACAATGTCGTTTGTTCGCTGACTGGGCTGTGGAGCGTTTGGAAGAGGACCCCAATTTTGGCCGAAAATTCATCTCTAGTAACTAGGCGTATTTTTGGATGAATAACTATGTTAACAAGCATAATTGCCGCATATAGAACGACGCCAACCCACACGGGGTTCATCAGGTATCAAAGCACAAACAAAAAGTTAATGTTTGGTGCGGATTTTAGGCCGGCGCCGTCAGCCGGGGTGGGTTAGGCCATCACCGTCAACGGCGAGCGCTACAAAACGATGATAACCGATTTTTTTTGCAGGACGGCGCTACGTGCCATACACCAGATGTGCCACAGAGCATGATGCTTGGCAAATCGCTGTCTTAAGTGTTGTAACAGTTGCTTATTACCTTTGGGTAAATTGCAAATATATGGGAGATTAAATAAAAAATCATCTTATACAACTGCGCTTATACTAAAAGTTTATTGCCCTATGGGTAGATTGCAGAATTCTCTAGGAGTTAAATAAAACATCAACCGATGGTAACTCCTTCGGAGCTATCCAGTAGAGAAAAAAACGAGATAACTGATTTCCTCGATGTACCATTTCAAAAGAACAAATTTACCATCAACCAAATAAAAAAGTCACAATGAAGGAAATCGACATAAAAAGCATGTTCTCATCTCGGACAAAATACTACAAAAAAATTCTCTTCAAAATATTTTACAAACATAAAAACATTGTCAGCCTCCTGGTTGTTAGCTAAAGAACGCATAGACTGAAATGCTGTGATCCTTTAGAGATAAGCTATAGAATTTAAGATAGAATTAAGATTATTCCACTTCTTTAACTAAGGTCCTGTACATGTTAGGCCTTTAACGTAAGTATCCTTACCCCTGACGCTTGGCAAATTGCTGCCTTGCCCTAAGTGTTGTAACAGTTGCTTATTACCTTTGGGTAGATTGCAAATATATGGGAGATTAAAAAAATCATCTTATACAACTGCGCTTATACTAAAAGCTTATTGCCCTATGGATAGATTGCAGAACTCTCTAGAAGTTAAATAAAAAGCCAACCAATACGCAAATCCAAATAACTACGCCACTTATCTACGTTATATATATCATTTAGTTGACTATATATGGAAAACTACCGATAAAATGCATATCAGCACCTTTAGTGCTTATTCAACATTTTTAATTATATAAAAACACGAGGAAACAACACCTCGCCATCTTTCTCCTAATGCGAGTAACACAGTACGCTCCTCTCTAGAATTTTGTTAACCTAGTTTGAATATTGTAGTTTGGTTCACGCCACTCTGTAAATTTAAATAAAGTTTTTAAAAAGAGTAATTTCGAAGCTTTCGATTTAACTAGCGCAGTCGTACGGATTTCGGAACGCGTTTCTCTTAAATAGTGCCGATCTTAGGCGAAGAAAAAACGCGGTCTCTTTCAAGAGTTCATCCAAAAAGAAACCCCGCAACCCAAGGCTTGAAGTAGATAGCATCAATTTAAGGTAACTTCAATCCACGGTGCGACGACAGTCAAAGAAGAAGAATATTGTCTGCAATCAAGAAGAGATCACCCAGGGCCATCCAAATGAACATTGGAAAAACCCAAAAGCGGAGGACAATCCAAACGAACATTGAAAACCTCGAGCACTAAGACCATCAAGCGAAAATTAGCAGAATCCGCAGAAGCCGCAACAAGCGAGAAAAAAAACCACAACAGGATTTAGAAGAAATCCAACACCCCAACAGAGAACCGTCCAAGAAACAAGTTGGAAGGATCTACAGCAAAAGCAACAACCAGCCGCAACAAGCAGCAAAACCACAACAAACCCAAGCCAAGGACACAACACAAGCAACAACACAAAAACTCAACACTCATCACCCTCAGCAAACCCTCACCAACCTCATCTCAAATAAAGACACTACTCTTATTTTCAGGAATCCTCTTCGGATTCGTAATGGTTACAGTAACTGACTTAAACGATAACCCAGGGATACTTCCTAATGAACTAGGGAAAGCATACAAAACCAGCAATCATTGGTAATTCGTACAAATATTCGAATTAGACCCAATTCTCAAAAAATTTTACACTATAAAAGACATATATTTTATTCAAAAATACAGTCAAAATGAATAGAGATTACCAAGAAGAATTTCACAATTCTTATACGACAATAGATAGTATTGAATTAAAAATTGAAGAACAAATTAATCAATTATCTTCAAAAACAAGAAACAGAAGAGGAATTATGAATGGTTTAGGTTCCATTATGAAAAGTATTACAGGCAATTTAGATGCTGAAGTTGTAGAACAAATTGACTCTAGTATTAAAATACTAAAAGAAAACCAGAACAATGTCAAAATCATTCTCAGTTCAAAGCTTCAAAGAAATCTCAAAGAATATTTCACATAATCAAAATATTCTCAATTTACAACTGAAAGAAATTATGAATTTAGTAAAAGAAATAGAACAAAAACAACTATCACAAACAGCCGCTTTGAAAATGCATATGACATTATTCCAAATATCTTTGTTCTGTCAAAATATCTATGATATTTTCGAAAAATTCGAAGTTGCTATATCATTTGCAAAACTAAGAACATTTCACAATGCAATTGTAAAACCTGAAATTCTATTAAAAGAAATACAAATAATTAATGAAGAATTAATCAATGAAAAATTCCCTTTTAATCCAACCTTAATAAATATTTTAGACTTTGAAAACATTTTGGAAATCAAGAGTTACAAAAAAGAAAATGATATCATATTTATTATCGAAACACCCCTTGTAGAAAATAATTTATTCGACCTATATCAACTTTTTACCCTACCTGTATTTAAGGGATTATATTGCCAAATTATTGTACCTATTTACAACTATGTAATTCTAAATGGAAACCATTTTGGTTACTTTAATAACAATTGTAAAGAAATAAATGACAAATTGTATTTAATCAACAATAGCAATACGCAAAAGATAAATGAAAATGTTCCTTGTGAGATTCAACTTCTCAATTATCAAAATAATATAACTAATTACAAACCGATTAACATCGATATAGATTTTAATATCCATCCAATAGATAAGAATAAATGGATAGTACTAACAAAAAACGAACTTATAGGAACTGAAAGTTGTAAAAACCTAGAAAAAAGGCTCATACCCAAAGGAACCTATTTAATTGAACTCAATCAATACTAACCTTGAAGAGATCTACAACTAAACACCAAATCACTTTTTTTCAACTGCTCGACGCACGTTTTGCTACCATGTTAGCATCATCAGGAGATGATTTAATCTAGGAGGATACACGTTTACACTCAAAATTTGAGTATGGTTCAGATACGAGCACGAATCCAACACATGTCTGAGGGGCATTAGCCGACGACTAGTGGAGCTTCCCTCCACTTTAGTACCCATTTCTAATGAACTTCCTCATCACAGATAAATCACTAACTAGTCCAGATCGCTATAGCGATAATACTCTTGATTCTGATGCCAACGCCAGTTATCCAGACATGTCTGGCATAAAGGTGGTTGAGCATCAGTTCAATGAGTTCAGATGTGCGTCGTAAAGCAAACTGCCCCCACCAGCAGAGCCACATAAAGCAAATATGATACCTAAAGTATGATTGAAACTTTAACAATAACTCTATAGTTGCCACAATCTTTCATGTTTACAAAATATTATTCTTCTGATTGTTCCAATTTTCGAAACATTTATGTCGTTCAGAAATCCAGATTTTATAAACATAATCTGCTTAGATTTGAACAGTAGTTCACGCAATTTACTGCTGACATTGGAAGACAAACAAGCATCGCAAAGTGATACATCAAAACTATACGGTGGAAAATACTGGAGAAGTGATCTTTTTTTTTGTATTATTATCATGATGAAATTTACAAAATTCTCTGATGGTTTTTGGCAAACAGGCTCTTGTGTATCAATTAGCTTTAACAGTATTTCAATTTTAAAGCCACAGTAGCTACATAGCTCGAAAAAAAACAAAAAACAAGATAGTTTTGTTCATTTTGAATCACTTTGAAAAACACTAATACTGGATTATTGTCTTAGGCTCATTCTTGTTCAATTGCTCCACTGTCTTATTATTCGTATTTGGTCTGCTTTTTGTAGCAAAATATTCAATAGTTGTTAACAAACAACATAATTTGTAAATTTCATATCATATTGCGCAAGGATATCGAGATTCATAATTCTGAATGAAGCCGTTGTCGTAAACTCAATGATTCATGGAAAATAACCCAAAAAATCACTATATCAATTCATTTTCACGGTGTTGCGGTCGCCTTTTTAGACAACTTTTTAACGAACAATCGCCTGACCAGAACGGCCCTAATCTCTTTCGGGTTCGGAGAGAAATTCTCGCTTTTGTCCGTCTTTGACGTGTTTATTACCCTCTCGCGCCTCGGTACAGTCCGATACACAAAATTCGACCTCTAAAATATAATCACTAGAATTGAGAGATTTCTCCGGTTCATTCTTTGCCTGTCAACCGCCATAGGTCTTTTTTTAACATTAGAAACGAATGCATAATAGGGAAAAAAATATGGCTTTCATTATTTAAAGGAAAATGAACAATTTATTGACTATTCCTGTAAATAGCGAGATTTATTAGACGTTGAAGAAACGGAACCAACATATAGTTACCTTATTAATATCTATTAAAAGAGTACAAAATTATTAAATATGTTTTTCATTTCAAATCCATCAGCAGCTCCTTTAAAGATGAGAAATTGACTCAAGCGGACCTGATGAAGAGTAAAGTTTCCGAAACCTATCATAGGCTAATACACCGATAAAGATCCATAATCTCTAGTCGACAGACGAATATGGTTCGTCAAACAATATTTGTATGCGTTACTATTCTCACAGGTCTTTTGGTATACCAGAATATTACAATTTCTTCATTTTATACGAGGTGTATAAATAAAGTAGCAAAACTGACTTTTTAATAAGTTTTTAATTCGGTTGAAATTACAATTCCACATTGTCTCTTTCAAAGTAGATGGGTTCGGAAAACACAGTGCTGGAGACGATTTGTTCACTTTTCATAGCAGTGTTGGAACTCAAATTCTGGAATCGCCTTCAGCAGGTCGGTTGGGGCCTTTTTAATGTCCCAGAATGGTGTCATTTGAGATAAATCATCAATTACAAAAAGGAAAAACTTGCAAGGACTCAAATCTGGTGAATAAAGGGGTTACTAGGCCGTTTTTACTTGCTAAAACTCGTTAATTGAAATAACTGTGTGGCAAGACGAATTGTCATGATACAGCACTCAGGCGTTTTTGATATTTGGTCTCACATCAATTATCTCAAGAAGTTTTTAAAAAATTTCTCGGTAAAAATACTGGTTAACCCTTTGTTCTTAAGGCAAGAGTTCAAATCCCGTACACGGTGATAATGTTGATATTTGTTTAATCTGCGCAACAATGATTTATTATAATAAAGGGCCGTTATTAGAATTAGATTTCTAATTGTAACTAAGTGAGCCCTACATTTAAAAAGCACTACTTTGAAGTATTTAAACAAATTGTTAACATTAAACGGATGGTGCGAAAAAGATGCCAGTCAAGAAAAATCTGCCATCTTTTAAGCGTTAGTACCACAGGTAGTTCCCATCTGAGAATTTGTGTCCCCGACTATACCGAATCCCTTTTCTCAACATGGTCAAATTTATTACTGACGCTTTCAGATTTTAATTAGGCTTCTTTCACCTGTTAGACCATTTGTTAGCATCAGAAATTAGAAATTATGTAAGACGTCCGAAAATTAACTTTGATATATTGACCAAGTGGAATGATGATTCTCTATGCGAAGGCGAGAAAAAAGCATCTGATTAATGTGTCAATGAAGACATTCGCTTTAAGTATCGAAACAATCATTTATTTTTAAGTTGGTATTACTATCATTGACATCTGACAGAAGTTTCATATCATTATGCTTGTTAAGTTAGAAATTAGAGCTCGTTTTGTAACTGTTTTTCCGAGACAGACAATATACGTGTAGAAGTTTGGAGATAAAGAATTAGCTTGAACCATACATCAATTAATAGTCAACATCTGCAATAGAAAGCTGATATATGAAGAGTGGCAGCAGGTGGTAAAATACCCGATTCGTGTTTTATCCTTTGACATGATTTAGTCATTGTTACTTATGTGTTTAGATGAACTTTTCTATATTCATTTTTTGCCGATCTTTTTTTTCTTATAAAACGCAGTCATAATATAAAGTTCCTGTCCTTCAGCAAAATCAACCAATCTGTCACCTGTATTGTCCCGCTTACCACTTCTATATTCACCAAAATCAGCCATCAAGAATTTTTCACCTACGCTTCTCTTTATCTAAAAACTGTGTCACATCATCATAAAACTCCTCAATTTCCTCATTCCTATAGCTTATAGTTGGTATATATGCTTGGGCGATTTGAAACTTAAACTTTTTATTCAGCTGAATGACACATTGGCCTAGTAGGTCAGATATACTTTCAAATTGCAGGACAATGTCCTTCAGCCTGCGGTTAATGAGGAATCCAGTTCCACCATATCCTCTATTGTCCATACCCCGAGTATAAATTACATGACCAGTTGTATCCGGTTTAATTAGCTCTTTGTCCTTTCTTCGCATTTCACCTAGCCCTAGCATATCCAATATACAGGGCGTACCATAACTTATCCGCCATAGAGCAACTGAGCAATATATACATTTTTGGCGGTACATCTCTAAACTTAAGACCAGACATGTGGTTCAAGCAAGATTGCATTGCATTTTACTATTGCAGTGCGAAATCATTTTTTGTATTAACGTTTTCCACATCGATGGATTGGGCGTCGTGGTGAGTTTCATTGGCCACCTCGTAGCCCAAACAGTAATCCGATAGACTTTTATTTGTGGGGTCATATGAAATCTTTAGTTTATCATGATGAAATCAATACATGAGACGAACTTTTGCAAAAATATCAACAAGCAGCTAATGTTATTAGAAATGAAGAAAATATTTTCTCTATGGCTCTATGGTGGATAAGTTATGGGACACCCTGTATACGTTGATATCCAATATATGTTGTCAACAAGTTCGTTCAACAGTTCTTGCAGTCGGGCATCTATATTGATTGTCCGAATATTAAGCGTTGCAATGTTCAAAGTCCAATAATAATACGGTTAAAGTGTATCAGTTTTCGATTTCTTATAATGTCAATGTCAAATTTTTGATAATAAATTTTTGCATGACAAATTAGATTTCAAAAACAAATTTTGGAAACTATTTATATATCGTAATTTATGTTTTTAACTGGGGTGGTCGATTCTTCATGGAGAGATAACTTAACTTTAAATAAAAGAACTAAGACTTAAAATCTGCGATTAAAAGATAGGACATATATATATATATATATATATATATATATATATATATATATATATATATATATATATATATATATATATATATATATATATATATATATATATATATATATATCTATATATATATATAGGGTCTACCAATAAGAATGATGACACTTTAAAATTAAATAAAACGCACATTTTTTGTTCAAAATCGGGTCCGATTTCTTTATTTCAGAGATTTAGATATGCAATTTATTATTTGAATGAGATTTCAGCCAAATGACTACCACTGCTCTTTTTGCAGACACGGATCTGCTCGCGCCAATTTTCGATGATCCTGGCACATTTCGGGCTATGACTTCATGAAGGTTAGTTTCCAAGTCGCCAATAGTCGCGAGTTTATTGCTATAAATCTGTATTTTCGCATTCGCTCCAGAGAAAATAATCTAAAAGAGCCAAAATTGCATGATTTCGGCGGTCAAGCGATGGGGCCATTTCGTAAAATTAATGAGTTGCCGAACTTAGCTCGCAATCAGCCTTTGTTTACTCGGGAAATGTGCGGTGGTGCGATATCTGGTTGAAAATAAAGGTCATCCGCATCGATTCCCTCAAATTCCAGGAAAAAAATCTTCCAGCATTACCTTGTAGTGCTTGGTATTGACGGTGGCTCCTTCATTTTTAAAGTAAATGATGAAGGAGCTGATGATTCCTCCATGCCAAAATCCACTCCAAATTGTGATCTTTCAATTCTCTTCAATACGTAAACGTTTTTAATTGTATTCTTTAGAATCGGAAACCATATGGAATTAAATTTACCGAAGGCATAGCAATACAGTTATTTTTATTTAAATTAATTATAGCGATTTCTTTTAATCTTCTGTATTTTGCTACCTATTCTTTTAATTCCGTTTTAGAATTATTCCAATTGATTTTATATCTCGATTCCGATGCGTGTTGGCAAATTCTAGATTTATTAAAATCACCCTTTCTAAGAAAGTTTTTAAGTTCTTTTATTTTAACATCTAACGGTCTAGATGTCTCACCTATATAAAATTTGCCACATTCGCAGAGAATTTTATAAACCTGATTTTTGGTATTCTGTTATGTGTTTGGTTTAGTTTTTGTCAATGTAGATCTAAGAGTATTTTTTGTTTTAAATGTCGTTCTTATGTTGAATTTATTGTGTCATAAATACCGCGGATGTAAGGAATTGTGAGGTTAATTGTTTGAGAGTTATTATTGTTGTTATTAGTAAGTTGTCTGTTTTGTCTGGTATCAAAAGTTTTAAAATATTATCTATGAAATATTTTGGGTAATTGTTTTTTTATTTTAATGTCCTTAATGTAAATATTTTCTTTATGTAGTGTATCACTATCAATACAAACAAGTTTTGCTCTGCCATATAAATTTTTATTTACTCCTATTTTGACTGATTTTGAGTGATTGGAAAATAAATTGAGATATCTATGTGCGTTTGTAGGTTTTCTGTAAACTGTAGTTTTTAATGTGTTGTTTTATTTTATTATTATGTATATATTTATGTCGAGGAATGGCAATTTATCCTCAATCTCCAACTCTACAGTAAACCTAATTATAGGCTCTCGAAGATTTATATCTTGTAAAAAATAATTAGATCATCAATGGTATGTTGCCATATATCAAAAATATCATCAACATATCTAAGCCATATTATTGGATTTTTAAGAGATTTACTTAATATGTCATTCTTGAGTTCCTCCATAAAGATATTACTTACAAAAGGAGAAAGAGAAGAAATCCATTGTCATTCCAAAATTTTGTTGATAAAATTTATTTTCTAATTGAAAATATGTGGATTTTAAACATAGAGTTAATAATTCCAAAACTGTATTTATGTTTAGTTTAGTGCGATCTTTTAATGTTGTATCATGTTGTATCTGTGTTTGTAGGTTCTCTGTAAACTGTAGTTTATAATGTGTTGTGTTTTATTATTAAAGTGTCGAGAAATGGCAATTTATTCTCCATCTCCATCTCTAAAGTAAACCTAATTGTAGACTTTCGATAATGTATAATATTAAATGAATAATATGAAACAAAAATTGCAAAAAACAAGGGAATCCTATATTTTTGTCCCGGATTATTTTCGAAAATAGTATCACAATTATTTCGGCACATAGTGCTTACTTCAGATACGAAAATCTAATGTAGATATAAATAATTTGTATTCATACCTTTCTTATTATCTAAGTAGCTTGCTAATTCTTTTTTCAAAGCCCTTTTTTGGTGAAACACCATGTCATCAAAGGCACCAATACCCGATTCGGATGCGTGGCACGACACAAAAGCAATGCGCAAGCAGCGTGAACAGATTATGGTGGATAATTTGTGCAAAGCCGATTATCTACCCCGTAATAAACGCTGAGAAGGGAACGATAACAAAATATCAGGCCTCCCTCTCCATTGTCATACAATGTAAAGCATTAAAGTGGTTAATTTACCAACCGTATTGCCCACCCTTATTTATCCCGATTTATATCTTCGGATATTGTTTAAAATATTTCACGCAGATTAAACGGCATAATCGTTTAAGGTTTTCTCATAGTTAAATATGCATTGTGATAATAACAAATTGTTAAAATATATCCATTATAAGGCTTGTCAATAAGTTTTCTTCTTAACCTTCCGTTAGTCGCGACCGATCTGAGAGATCTGAGATCTGAGAGAGATATTTTGTTTTGCAGAATTCCTTAGGTTCGCAATTATGAGTTCACGGTTCTAGTGGCTATCTAAGTAGAGTGAGTCAGTTGTGTTTTGATGTTCGTTCGTCTATTGCAGGTCAGAAATTTGTACTTTTGATCTATCAGATCACTGCGACCGAGATTTAATTATTTTTCTAGTATATGTATATTATTATTATTCACGTATGAGCCCAAGCGAAGTACAGTTAGAGGTGTTTGTTCCTTTGCGCCCATACTGATTTCATTCTTTCACTATGAGCTTTTTTCCTTTCGTCAAACCCAGTTGTTCCGGTCTTCCTACATTTTTCTCTCTGGCCAACCTCCCAAAAGTTAACCTTGTGTCTGAAACAGCCTCTATCCTGAATTTTACTTTGTGTAATACTTGCTGATCTGAGGTGCTCTTTAATTGCAGCAATCCATTTAATTATTTCTACTTTAGCTCTACTTCTATTTTCATTATATTCGACTATTTTTCTAGTTAGCTTACTCGGATTCATTCGTTTTATGTCTCCGTAAAACTTAAGTCTACTTTTCCTCATATCGCTATGTATATCTGTGTATGTTTGATTTCTTGGTTTTCTCGAAGTCGGTATGTTGTGCTATTTATTTGTTTAGGGCCCAGGATTTTTCTTATGATTTTTGTTTCCTTCTTTTCAATGTCCTCCATGTCTCTCTTTCTATTCAAAATGAGGGTTTTCTGCCCCATTCTGGCTTAATAACTGTGTTGTAATGTCTCAGTTTTGTGTTTTTAGCTATGTATTTTTTGTTGTAAATATGTTGCGTAAGTCTCAATGCAGTTTCCATTGTTTGACATCTACATTATTTGACCCAAATATTTGAATTAAGAGACTCGTCTGATATTACCATATTTTGTTTTTAGAAATGGTGTTCTTAGTCTGTTGCGGGTCATGCATTGTGTCTTTTTAAAGGAAATTTTGGAGTCCTACATTTTCTGCTGTTTCTTTTAGGATTTCAATCTGTTTTGTGCCGTTAATATATCTTGAGTCAAAATTGCTAGATCATCGGCAAACGCCAGGCAATCAATTTTAATGTTAGTTCTTCCCAGTTTAATGGGCTGGTCAATATCCAAGGCCGACTTTTTTTTACGCCACTCCTGTATTACCTTTTCTAGAACACAGTTAAATAAGAGTAGCGAGAGTCCATCCCCTTGTCTCACTCCACTTTTAATTTCGAAGGGCTCTGAGAGGTCACCCATGAATTTAGCTTTTGCCCTTGTGTTAGTTAGTTTTGCTTTAATAATTGCCAGCTTTTTCAGATCTGATCCTTGTTCTTTCGAGATTTGGAATAAAGATTCGCGGTCAATAGAATCCTATGCTTTTTTGAAATCCACGAATGTACAGACGAGATTTTTATTGTACAGTTTTTGATGTCTTAGGATCAACTTTAGATTCAGGATCTGTTCAGGGCACGATCTGCC